>CM069085.1:1474258-2074258 GCA_035578085.1 Solanum pinnatisectum | reverse complement strand
TTGTATGGTGCATGATAGTTTCCAATCGACTGACTGGAAGTCTAAATGCTAGCTCATCATGTAGAATTATTCGAAAAAGGTGATTATAGTCTTTGGTTTTGGTTGCTGATAGAGCAATGCATAGTTATAGTTCGTGGACTTTAATAGAGTGGTGTAATGAAGAGTAAATTGAGGCTCGTAAAAACAATGTGAACTTGTTCCATAAAGACTGAGTTTTGAACTGTGCTCAACTGACCCTTGAGGATTTCTGGGTTATAAAACAAAAAGGAACATTGACAAATTTGTTCTGATTTTATGGTTTTAGCTCCAACAGTGGTCAAGTTGAGAAATCGCTTCATAAGAGTTTCTGATAATATTCTTAGTTCTCATACATGCCCTGGTCTTTGGTAGAGATCCAAGAATCTTAGTAGTTTTTGTGAATATTAACGATCTACGGTGGTATAGCTCTAGAAATGGGCTTTTCCCTTCATTATATGGGGAGCGGGATGTTCAGTTATAGTCAACAACAGGGTACCATTACTAAAGTATCGCGGCACTGGCCTAATATAAGTTTACCACTTAATCCACTATCAATGTATCAAAGGATAAAATGAATCAGTTATTTGTGAAGTAAGAAAAGAATAATGAGCAAACTAATAATGCCAAATGAAGTATAGGTTAAAAAGTCAATGTTACAACAGAAACATCTCTTTTCACATGAATACCCGGGAATGGTGTTGGTCCTGAGTAGTTATATTTTTGCTTTGAAAACTTAAAATAAGGGATCTATTATCGCCAGGTATAAAATTTAGATCCATTTATTTCTCATGTGAGGTGCTTCCCTTCTGGCAATATCAGGATCCCAAAAATTCCGGACCAACTTCAAATCGCTCCGAGGGTTCTAACTTTTGGAAATTCGTATACCATATTACTGCTATTTCTCTCTTTTACCACTTATAATTGGTGAAGCTTTGATCAAGAAACAATGTAATGTCATAATTCAATCTGACACCCTCACCATATTCAATCTTGATGGCAGAGAACATGGGAAAGGGCAAAGCTTGCTGAGACATTGGATCAAGTTGGTATGTA
Organism: Solanum pinnatisectum; assembly: GCA_035578085.1. Taxonomy (NCBI): domain Eukaryota; kingdom Viridiplantae; phylum Streptophyta; class Magnoliopsida; order Solanales; family Solanaceae; genus Solanum; species Solanum pinnatisectum. The sequence goes on along the minus strand of CM069085.1, from coordinate 2,073,187 downwards.
TCTATTTGACTTAGCTCAACCTCCTCTATAGGCGTACATTATGCTACCACGTCAACTATCCCCCCCCCCCCTCCAAAAAAAAAAAGAAAAGAAATATATATATAAGGAAAAAAGATGTGGCTGGTGCTTATTTGGTTGCCTTTTTGACAGTTGTGGCAACAGACGATGAAAAGATAGCTGAGTGCTGTCGTGGTTTTGGCGCTGAAGTGATAATGACTTCTGAATCATGTAGAAATGGTAAACAAAATGCCGTTTATTTTCTCAATCCATTTTTTTGCAACTTCTGGAAATTTGAGTTTGTGAATAGCTGATGCTTAGCTGTTAATTTGTAGGAACTGAGCGTTGTAATGAAGCTCTTCAAAAGCTTGATAAGAAGTATGACATTGTTGTTAATATACAAGGAGATGAACCTCTTATTGAACCTGAAATAATAGATGGCATCGTCAAAGCCCTACAGGTATCTTTCCTTTCCATCTTTTTCTTAAATATGAAAAGAATTGTTGTTATACGTTGGAGTTAGTTTTATTGGAGACTGCATGTAGTCACTTGTTGATTGAACTTTAAATGACTAATAACATTACTTATGATTCTTGCAGGCTGCACCAGATGCGGTCTTTAGCACTGCTGTGACATCTTTGAAACCTGAGGATGCATTTGATCCAAATCGTGTTAAATGTGTGGTTGACAATCGTGGTTATGCAATATATTTTTCACGAGGGCTCATCCCTTATAACAAGTTAGTCCATTTTCTCTTAAATAGCCTGTTGCAGTAGCTGGTTATATCCTCCATTATAGAAACTGATCAACTTTTGCAAACATTCAGGTCAGGCAAGGTTAATCCTCAGTTTCCTTACTTGCTGCACCTCGGGATCCAGGTATCAACGAGTACAATTTTAGTGCAACTATCAACTAGTTTTTCTCAATAACTTTATATGGCTGAATGATACGGTGTCTTCTTATTTCATTCTAGAGTTATGATACGAAGTTCCTGAAAATATATCCAGAGCTGACACCAACACCATTGCAACTAGAAGAAGATCTTGAGCAGCTAAAAGTCCTTGAAAATGGATACAAAATGAAGGTAACATACCCTCAATTTGTAGATTTCTATGCTGAATATTGGTGTTTTAATGACTAGATTGAGGACCATATGGTCTCGGGTTCAAATTCCAGCAGGGGTGAGGCAAAAACATTAGGTGATTTCTTTCCATCTATTCAAGCTTTGGTGAACGGAATTTCCTGGTACCTGTGTTGGTGGGAGGTGGGAGGTAGGAGGTACGCGTGGATTTAGTTTTGGGTGTGCAAGCTGGCCCAAGCACCATGGTTATTTGAAAAATGACTGGGGTAATATATTCCTAGATGACCTATAGTTTACCAAACAGAAAAGAAGAAGGTAAATTGTTGGAAAGGTTAACAAGAATTTCGAATATGTTGCAAACCTTACAGCCTTTATCTGTTGATTTGTTCTATTCGAGCTTGTTGGTTTGCTTTCCCTTTCATGATTATTCTTTGGCCCTGACAAAACGGATGTAAAATAAATTTATTGAGGAAATATATTTCTCGTGATTGTTATATAAGTGCATGGATCTCTTTTCTTTCTACAGGTGATAAAAGTTGACCACGAGGCTCACGGTGTTGACAGCCCGGAAGATGTCGAGAAGATACAGCAGTTCATGCGTGAGAGAAACATGGCTTAGAGCAAAATGAGTTATTTTGATGACTTACATATGACTCCTACAGCTATAAAGGTGTTCTTTGGTTTCAATTCCCGCTTTAATTAGCACGTCAATTATCTCTCAGCGTTAACTTTGTGAAGAAAAAAGAAATAGGAACTGAACTTGGTGTATAAAGCCTGCAAATAGTTCATACTGTAGAGTTGTTTGAAGTGTATGTTTCACTTAGGTATTCATTTGTTGTAGCAAGGTTGTGTATTCACATTTTCTTTCATATTTTACAGTTAATTAATGTGTATTTATTAAAACTATGATATATTTGTGAAGACACATGTCATATATTTATTGAGTTGGTATAAATGCCCAGTTTGGGCAAGTATTTAGAGGTTGTTTGGTAGCTGGTGTGGGCAAGTATTTAGAGGTCGTTGGGTAGCTGGTTAGGTATTAGTAATATCAGGAGCAGTCAGAGTCTGACCCCAATGGACACTTTTTGGGCACACTAGGGACTCTACCTAAAAACACAAATCAAAACGGACACTTCTTTCAAAAATGGGTGAATTATCTCCTACCACCATTAATGTCTCTGTTTTTTCAACGTGAATAAAAAACATGTTTTTATAATTTATAATATTATGAATCTTGTCAATTTTTGAGGTGTTAAGATTATATGTATCTCGGGATATATGTGGTCAAAATTAGATGTAATTTATTTAAGATATATTGTATTTAAGTGAATGTAATATGAAAAATAGTATCAAATTTTGATGTGTATCTTGGGATATACAGTGTCAAAATTAGGTGTAATTTATTTTAAAATATATTGTATCTAAGTAAATTTGCATGTACTAGGAATACATAGGTGTTTCATCTTGACCACACATGTATCTAGTGTGATTCACAATTATCTGAAATATATAAACAAATCTGCTCGCCTCCCTGCTGTTCTCGTTCATCTCTCTCCCTATATATGCGATAGCAAAAAAATATTTGTGTAATTAGATAGTTTGTGGAGAAAACATTATACCCACGAAAATATAATTTTGTTGGAGGGATATTATAAGTGACGTGGGAAACACGTGATAGCATGAGCCTCATCCATTTCATCTTAACGAACGCATATTCGCATGACGAAATCTCACAAAATACTTGAGCCACAGACCTCACTCTCTCTTCTCATTTCTCTGTAAAAAAAGATACTAATAAAATCACTTCTCTCTCTACTATTTCAATGGCCGGTGTGTTGGAAACCATTGCAGTTCCACGCGCCTCTGCTTTCTCTTCCGCGCGTTTAGTTCCTATAGCCGATTCGTCGATCTCCGGCGGCCGTCGCTCCTCGGCGGTTAATTTTTCGCAGTTCAGTGGGCTTAAGGTGCAGCTGAATCGGTCGCCGGCTTCTTTCAGCTCGCGTTCGGAATCCGTTCGCCGTGGTGGACGAATCGTCTGTGAAGCTCAGGAAAGTACTACTGTTACAGGTGTGTTCTCTCTTTTCCTTCCCCTCAAATTCAGGAGACTTTTGAATTTTGCAATATTATTTGTTCTTTGGTTTAATTTACGTGAGACTATTTGATTCACTAATCATTGTTTTTAGATATTTCAAGTCAGTTTTGTGTCCCGCCTGCTCGTTAGCAAGTGCCTCAGGCCCTGCCTCTCTTTTCCAACAATCTCAGCCGAGTGCTTGCTCCCCTTCTTTTAGGCGAACTACTTTGTTTCAGCCTTTCTCTTTCTATTTTGAAATACTTTCGGCTCGAACTCTATTCGTTTGAGCTCGCAACCCTTCTTGACCTGTCTTTTCAGATTCGGTTGATATGAGAAATAAATAGTTTGTGTGAATGAATCAATGTCTATACATAAGCCAATTTAGCACAAATTTTAAGTAAGAAAGCACGATTCTTAAAATTTATGGTTTAAAATTCTCCTTATGATTTATATATCTATAAATTATTTCATCAAAAATAAAAATTTAATTTAAAATTATTATTAAAAAATGACATTTTCTCTGGAACAACTAAAAGAGAAGGAACCAACATGGGTTGTGGTACACTGATGGGAGTGCTTCACCCTTAACCATCTCGGGTTCGAGTCCTGAAAATGGAGAAAATCATGTTGGGAGCGCCACCTCCGAATGGGCCCTGCAGTGTGCAGTCCGAATTTAGTTGGCGCTCCATGGACTTTGGACACCGGGTAGAAAAAAAAAACTAAAAGAGAAACGTGTTTGGGACAATGGGATTATTTCATAATATTTAGTGGGTATAAAATATTTGATATTTGGAGTCTTTAAATGCAAGGTAACGTTTGTATGGTTATAAAGCCATTCATAGAGAAGATATTAAAATGTGTTATAAATGAATGTCAGACGAAGTGGAAAGAAAAAAAGTAATTGAATAACATTTACTCCTTTTTGTTTTTTTTATTTATGTAACACTTTTTTTTAATCAGTTAAAAAAAAAGAACAATATCTTTCTGTAATTTTAGTATTTTTTGTTTTAATTTATGTAACACATTTTTTTTAATCCATCCCTAAAAAGAATATTGCATTTCCATAGTTGAAAAATAATCTAACTTTAAAAAAATCTCCTTTTTTCACTTAATGAAATGATTTATAATTACACAAATGGTCAATATTTTTTTTAAACCACATATTTTAAATGTCTTCCTTTCTTTCTTTAACTTTGTGTCAAGTTAAACTATATCTCATAAATTGGAATGAGAGAGTAACAATTTGACATTAAACTTTTCATTTTATTCTTAATGAGATAGTTGTAGCTTCATAAATACCTCTAATTTATTTTAGACTACAAATTTCAAAATTCTTTGTTTCATTCTTAAGTATGTCCCAGTCCTACCATAAATTGCAATGGAGAGAGTAGTGTGAGGTGCGTGTCGAATAATCCTCCAAAAATAGTGCATTTGTGAAAAATTTAACAGAAGTGCGACAATATTTTTGATGAGATAGATGTAAGTTGTGCCTTCTCTTTGACCTTGCGTGACTACTTTAGATGTCGGGAATGCGAACTTTTAGGCTTCATTCTTCAGTGAATTGGGAAGCAATTTTTTTGTGATTTTACGCTAGTATAGAGATTGCACTAGAAGGGGAGGACCATGGAGCAACAATAAAGTTGTCTTCACCATGAAATCTATAGATCGTGAGTCCGAGTCATGAGTTATTCAGCCATTGACTCTTTTGTCAGAGTAGGTTGCCTACATCACTTCCTTCTTAGGGTTGGTCCTTCCCTGGACCCTGCGTGAATGTGGGATGTTCTATGCACCATGCCGCCTTTTATAAGGATTGCACTAGCATCTAAAGTAATCCTTAGTTGGAAAAATGAGATCAGATGTGGTAAAATTTGCTCTTTTAGCTTCTGACAAACTAACAACTAACGGCACACCCAATGTGATCATCTAGGGAGAGTGGGGTGTACGCAGACCTTACCCCTACCTTTGGCTTCTGACCGAAGAGGATAATAAGATATTTGATGCATCATCTATCTTGGGTAGTAAGAATTTCGTATCGTTTCTCAGTTTTAGGTTGCTTTGATATTAGCATGAATCGGAGCATGATTTGATCCTAAAGGCATTGCTTCTGCAGAAACTTACCCCAGTTATCAGCTTCTTTCTTTGTGTAATTAACATGATTTATGGAAAATGCAGCTGCTGCTGTTACTGATAAAACATGGAAGTCACTCATAATCGAGTCTAAGTTACCCGTCCTGGTTGAATTTTGGGCTCCGTGGTGTGGTCCATGCAAAATGATCCATCCCATCATTAACGAACTAGCACAGGAATACGCTGGCAAGTTCAGTTTCTTCCAGCTGAATACAGATGAAAGCCCCTCCATTGCAAGTGAATATGGTATCCGAAGTATCCCAACCGTCATGATTTTCAAGAATGGAGAGAAGAAAGACGCGGTGATTGGTGCAGTTCCAAAAACAACATTGGCCACGAGCATCGAAAAGTTCTTGTAGTACAATCGTGCGCGCATATAGATACGTTTCGTAAGAATTTTTTGCTGTTTTTCTTTTCCTTCATGTATATTCTATTTTTGCCTTCAAAAGCACAGCTAGAAAATAGTACTTAATAAACCTGAAAATGTTCCTGTACAGATTATGGAGCTATGTTTCCTCTTACTTCAGAATTCACTGGTATTTTTTGCTCTAGTAATATCTCATTATGTTGTTCGGACTCTTCAAAATGTGACACGTGTATGTCAAATCCTTCAAAAATAGTGTAATTTTTGTGGATTCAACGGGTGCAATAGCATGTTTGAAGTGTCCAAACTACACAAATACCCAACAGTTATTGCTATGAAATGAACTCTACATTGTCATTGTATAAGATGGTATCAGGTTAACAACATATCCCATATAATTCCACAAAATAGGTTATAAAGAGGTTAAAATGTACAAGACCATATCAATACCTTTGAAGCAGAGACGGAGTCAAGATTTTCACTAAAAGGGTTCAAAATCTGAAGAAGTAGACACGCAAACTAGCTGAAAGTATCTACTATATATACATAAAAAATTATTTTAGTCATGTATAAATACTAAAATTTTCCGCCGAAGGGTTCAGATGAATCCCTAACCATAAGGTGTCTTCGCCCCTACTTAGAGGGAGAGGGATTGTTTCCGATACCGCTACCGCTTCAGTTAGTTGAGATTTCAGTTTCTCATGCCAGCGGCAAAACTACACTGTTGTCCAGGGGCTTGGTTGAATTCACTAATTCTGGCTCAAATTTTATATTTGTATTAAAAATTTATTTGATAAACAAAAATTAATCCGCCAACAATTTTATCTGTGTGCAATAGTAACTATTCCTTCCTTCTTAATTAAAAATTTGAATTCGATTCGCATATATGAAATCACATTTGTGAGAGTATTTTACCTTGGGTTATTTGCACGAGTGCTCTTATTTGGGGTAGTCTTTAATTTTTATTCTTCAAAACTTCTTTTTATTTATGGCTTGAAATTAGATACTACATGATTTATAAAGAACAAGGTAAAAGTTTTCTAAAACTCATGTGTTGCACATAGAAATTACACCATTTATGTTGGACAACCCATGGATATGGCGAAAATCGGAAGGCATCACCTCCGAATGGGCCTACAGTGTACGATTCAAATTTAAAATGGGCCTGCAGTACACGATTCAAATTTAGTCCGAACACTAATGCGAGGTCCAAACACGGGGATGAAGCAAAAAAAAACTCATAAATTTTCATTAAATTAGAATTAGGAACAAAAATTACAGACCATCATTTGAAAAACTCGAATTTCAATACAGATTTCAACTACCGAAAAAAGAAAAAGAAAAAAAAAAAAACAGATCCAAGTGTGCGCCTCCTTCTTTCTCTCCTTATTTACGGTTGAGAAAACATTCTACTGTTTATAAAATACACAATTCCCGAAAAAATTCACGCCCAATTCATTGCTTCTCCATTTTTCTCCCTTCAATTTCTCCTCCGATCACTTCCAACGAAGCCGTTTATCTTCGAGACTCGCCGTCGATCATCTCCTCCAATCATACTCTTCCGTTCTCCAACGTGCCGGTACAATCTCCAGCTCTTTCATTCTTATTCGCAAAGTGTATTATGTTAATTTGTTCTGTTTGTTTTAAATTTTTTGTTTTTCTATGATTTTTTGCTTCGTAATTAAGAACATAGTGTAATGTGAATGAAGTTTTTCACATTGGCGATTTGCGTTAATTGGTTTAGAAATTTGTATTTAGTGCGTAGGATAAATGTGGAAATTAGATCCCAGCAGATATAGAAAACACGTTTTTTCATATGTATAATCCTTGGCTGGCCGAGTTACCTGGTGCTTGTGATGGAAGGTAGCAGGTAGTAGGTGGAATAGCTGAGGTGTGAGCTGGCTTGGACACCACAATTATATAAAAAAATGTGGAAAAGTAGAGAAGATATAATTTGGCTTAAAAGATTAAAAAAAAATTAGTAATTGGAAAGAAATGGATCCGAATAATTTTTGTTAGTCCAACCTGAGTAATTTGAGATTGAGATGTACGTGATTGATTGAAATGTTGTGGTTCACAATTTGTGGGGTGATTTATCTCGTTTGATGGGTATTTTTCATGCTTGAGATTGTTGAGGTGCGAACGAGCTGGCTCAAATGCTAAAGTTAAATTTAAAAAATGTGGGAAGAAATGGATCTGAATATTTTTTGTTAGTCATACGGCCTGAGTAATTTGAGATTGAGATGTGCTTGATTGATTGAAGTCTTATGGTTCATGATTCATGGGATGATTGATTTCATTGATGGGTATTTTTCATGCTTGAGATTGTTGAGGTGCGAGCAAACTGGCTCAAACACCAAAGTTATATTTAAAAAATGTGGAAAGAAATGGATCTGAGTATTTTTTGTTAGTCAAACTTGAATAATTTGAGATTGAGATGTGCTTGATTGATTGAATCCTATGGTTCATGATTCATGGGATGATTGATTTCGTTGATGGGTATTTTTCATTCTTGAGATCGTTTATAGGCATTTATTTCAATGACTAAAGGTTTTGGTATTGCCAATTATTTAAAGTATTGTCAAAGATGTTAATGCAAATTATTTAGAATATTTGTTTTGAGAATTGAGAAAGGTGAATGATTTGAAATTGGAATGAAATGGATATGAATAGGGCTAAATGATATAGAGGATTGTTTAGACAACCTTAATTAGCTTGAGATTGAGCTATAGGTGATTGATTGAATTTATTTTTTTTGCTTTGTGATTGATTGAAAGTTGTTTTCTTAAGCTGAAGGTCTATCAAAAACAAGCCCTCTACCTCTGAGTTAGGGGCGTACGGTCTATGTACACTCCCCCCATCGAAATCCCCACCCTCCAACTAATGAAAATATTATAATGAATTTAAACTAAACATGTGACATAATAATTTACAGAATCTGAAACTTTGAAGTTTGGTTCTAGATATCCATTTTAAACAAGCCAACAATGTACTAAGTGTAATCCCACAAATGTGGGTCTCGACCGCATCTTTCCCATATCGATCAAGGCTTTCCTTGTGTTTGAAATAAGGGGCAAGAAGCAACTGGGGAGGGTAAGATTTATGCGTACCTTACCTCTACCTTTACGGGGTAGAGAATTTGTTTCCGATAAACTCAAAAGAAATGTAACCAATGCTGGATAGATATCCCTTTTCTAATGGAAAAATGATTGGTACATTTATCCATAGGTTATTAGTCCCATTTTGTACATATTGCATAGCTATGCTGGTAAAGATATATGATTCCTGTATACGATGCCTTTCCTAGGCATAGATACATGGCCTATGCTTAAGACCATAAGTCCATAACCATAGCTCCTGCTGTCATTTATTCTCAAAGTTCAGATGTGTTAATATCTGCTCTTTACTTTGATGCGGATTTCTTAGATGATTTTCAAAGAACTAAGTCAGGTGATGATTTTTTTCGTCTTTTTAATAGATTCAATGGCTCTAGAACAGTCTTTTGGTGAACCTATTATCGGTTTTGGATCTGATGAAGACATTTCCCTAAAGAAAAGGAACTCAGTTCCAGTTCCAATGGCAAACTCTGGAAATCTGATGGGATGTTTTGATTGCAACATTTGTCTTGATTCTGCACACGATCCTGTTGTCACTCTCTGCGGTCACTTATACTGCTGGCCTTGCATTTACAAGTGGCTTCAAGTGGAGAACTCTGCCCCAGGATCAGAAGAGACACCTACATGTCCGGTCTGCAAATCTCACATCTCAAACTCCTCATTGGTACCTCTCTATGGCCGCGGTACATCATCAGAAGAACGCAGATCCAATGAGTCTCAAGTTGATGTGGTCGTACCTCACAGGCCTCAAGCCATTTGGACAACAGCTAACACATCATCACCTCCGACTTCTCATGATCATCAACAACTTAATCACACTTCTTTGTATTATCCACCACCCTCAATTCATCACCAACAATTCTTCCCCCACGCCTTTGGTGGCTATGCAGCTATAGCTCCATCTACCTTCGGAAGCTCTGGAATGACTCGATTATTCAGCCCAATGGTCGTGATGTTTAGTGAAATGTTTCTCGCGAGGATGTTGGGGGGCTCGGATGCAAGCTCGTTCTCCTATCCTTATCTTAGCTCTTACCCCATCCCAGGAGGCGGTAGCTCTAGAATGAGAAGGCAAGAAATGCAAATGGACAAATCTCTCAACAGATTATCCATCTTTCTCTTCTGCGCCTTCATCTTGTGCCTTCTCCTATTCTGATCACTATTATTACTATATGCTTCTTCATCATTGTACAGATGTAAAAAATTATCTGGCTGTACCCGATACCTATGGACGATCTATTGAAACGCATAGGTGGCATCAGCAGTCGGGCATTAACAACACCATATCCAGTGTAATTTCACAAGTGGGATCTGGGAAAGGTCAAGTGTATGTAGACCTTACCCGTATCTCGTGGAGATTGAACATGTAGTTGATAGTTAAAGAAAAGAATAACATGACTTATAGTGATTAAGCATAAAAGGCTCTATTTCTTGCAAAGGTTGCTTTAATATTCACTTTGTGTGAAGTGCTCCTCTTCTTCGTTTTTTTCTGGTTTCCCACTCGATGTCCGGCATCTGTATTGGCATTCTCATGAATAAATTAATTGAAATATATATCTGAGATCTAGCTTGAGCAATATCATTCAATAAAATATTTAAATCTTAATTTGATATGATTTATTGATGGTTGTTTTTCATAAGGTATTGTCATTGATCTAGAAGTGGCTCAAATTCACAGGAGACAATGATAAAGATTTGGTCCATATTATAGATTTTAACAAAGTTTTACTTGAGTCGAGGGTCTATTTGAAACAACTTTTCTACCTTCATAACCTTGGGGTAAGGTGCATACACACCACCTTTCTCAGACCTCACTGGCTGCTATTGTATGCATCTTTTAGGCTCTTTAGTCCTTCTATGATTATTTTCAAAACTCTTTCGTATATCCGGTGTCTACACAAATTATATTAATATATTACCATAACATATTAGTTGATTTAGTAAAACATGGGGTATAAATAAGTATTTTTCGATATCCATTATGTTACGTTATCTTAGAAAAACAACAAACACGAGGAAGAATAATGCGAGACTTTGAAGTTGTCCGGCTGAGTGGCTGAATGACATATTTTCGTCTCCATTCAATTTTTTTGACATCAAGAATATTGATGCACCATAAAAACGACTCTACTTCAATAAAATTACATAATACTCGGTCAGAAATCTTCCACACCTAATGTGAAATACTCATTACGTAATTGGAAAATTTTGCCATTTATTACTTAATTGATGCTCTACTTGGGAGTTGTTCCATCACACTTTGGACATCACTATCAAAGAATATTGATGCACCATGAAAATGACTCTACTTCAATAAAATTATAAAGTACTCACTAGAGAACTTCTACACGTAATGTAAAAATATTCGTTATATAATTAGAAAATTTTGCTATTTATCACTTAATTGATGCACTATTTGAAACAACTTGACTCGATCCATCACACTTTGGATATCCCATGATGATGATTCTACTTCAATTAAATTACATGGTAGAGAGTGTTCACACGACTCCAAAGTATTAGTTATAGAAATATTTAGAATTTCTTCATTCACCATTTAATTGATGCCCTATTTGGAACGATTTTACTTGGTTCATCATGTTATGGACATCGTCATCAAGAATATTGATGTCCCATGAAAACGACTCTACTTCAATAAAAATACATGGTACTCATTAGAGAGCGTTCACAGCACTCCAAGACCAATGTATTTGTTACATAAATGTTTGGGAATAAATTCTTTCATTTACCACTTGATTAATGCCTTCTCTAGAACAATTTGACTCGGTCCATCACGCTTTAGTAATCCTGAGAATTTGAATGTATTCGCGATAGATTTGATTTTACCGGAGATGATGAGACTATGAACTCACAACCATTTATGCATTTTTCTCATTTATGCATTACTTGAATGCTACTACACGAAATGATCAAAAGAGTTGTATTTGCTAGAGAACTGAGCGTTCAAGTTCTTCATAATGCATGGGAAATATAACAACAACAACAAACTCTATATAATTCCCACAAGTGGGGTTAAAGAGGATAAGATATACGCAACATTACCCCTACCTTTATGGGGTAGAGAGGTTGTTTCTGATTGACCCTCAACAACCCTCCTCCTTTATCCTGACTTTAGACCAGCAATGTGAACGAGCTCACATCTATATTGATTATATTCCTCAAAAAATTTCTTTACGTGATGTTAGTATAACCTTCCATCACCAAAAATGAAGAAAATTCAAAGCTGAATCAACTTACTTTATATGGCTCTTCTCATTTGGATATGTAATTTTTATCAACTTTCAAGAATTCAAATCCATTTCAACTACTCGAGTTAGAAACTCCAAACATTACATCGATGTTTCAACCACTCTTACAAGGATATCTACAAGCTTCAACTAGTTTCGACTATAAGTTGCTAACAGAACTTAATAGAACAGAGTATCACGCGTGCCAACAAAAAAAAACAGATGTATTTCGAAGATTAAACTGAAACCCAGTTCACACAAACAGTTTTACAGCATCGAAAAGCCATGGACTATGCAAGAAACACGAAACCAAAGTTCTATCGCTCTTTCACTTGGTACATTGTCAATAAGATTCTGCAAGCAACTTATTTCAATGTTCCAGTTTAAAGTACAGTAGAACTAGAAGCACATCGGAGAGAAGACAGGGAATACTCGATAAACAAGAACAAGCAAAGAAATCAAGAATGCATATAGCATACCAAGCAAAAACAAATCTATTCAGAAGCACGTTAAGGCACGAGAGATCTTGTGTCATCAGGCCATTACAGAAGTGATCAGTAAAAGAAAATGTTTCTAAATTAAATGACTAGAACAAGCAGTTCTTTATTAGTTCCCGATACACAAGAAACAAATCACCATTTACTTACTGTTTCTTGTCTTAGGAAGAGAAATTGGCCATGGAGGAAGCGTAAACAAGAATGCTGATGACCAACAAGGCGTTTTTCTAAGGCAACCCTGTCCATTTCTTTGAAGTGTGCCTCGAATGTCAGCTGGATCAACAAGGGCATCCAATTTTAATGTTTCCATGTTGTATGAGGCAATGGTGTCCCCGAAACCAAGGTAAAAGATGTTGGCATCAAGGGGATGGAAGGCGATCGGAGTAGGAATGGTCCCATTTAATGCTTTGCTAATTAAAATGTCATCGAACGAGATGTCTTTGATCTTTACCTTGTGCTGCAAAGTCCAACTTGAAGAGTCATACTCATCAAGAACCCAAACAGAAATGCCTGAAAATCCAAAGGGATACACGGACACCACAGACACCTCCATATACCTCAACCAACCCTGATGAACATCAAACAAAACAGATCTTCCGTTATTCCTGGCATCAATGCATTGCTCATCAATATCACCAGGGAGACCAATTATGCGACATTGATTGAAGTCATCAAAAGGATTAAACACTAAAATCCCATGTCTACGATCAATCCAATGTAACTTCCCATTCAAAGCAACAGGCCTCCTTAGCCACACAACTTCAATTGCTACATCCATATACACAACAACTCTCCTCCAACGTCCAGTCTCAGACGAGAACACCTCAAACTTAAGCACATACGACTCACCAAACTGACAATCCAATCTCACTACTTTATAACTCATCAAAGACCCCCCTTCATATTTCGTTAAAAAACCAGTACTAACATCACCAAAACGAGTAGATGTTCGAGGAATAGCAACACAACACCCCGTCATAGCATTGTAAATATGATAATCACTCACTTCTTCACCCACACCGCAATCATACAAAACTAGCCCATCAGTAACTCCAACAACATTACACCCCTCGCCAACTTCACTACTACCTACCATATTAGGGAAATGAACCATACTAAACCTTGAATGTAACCAATTATCAGATACCAAATCAGGCAAAAACGACTGAGTTAAAAAGCTACCAATCTTCATATTCACACAAAGAGTGTTAGCAAGAATAGTCCAAGGTGTTAACAAAGAAGCACGAGATATATACAGGGAAGCAAAAGAAGTTGCAGAAATCAAGAAACGCCATCGTTTTGACACAGATTTGTACCTAAAAACACATTTTACAGGCAATCTTGATAAAACTTCAATCAAGAACCAATCTGGAAGATACCCATTACTGAAAAACATCTCTGATTTGGTTTTTACAAGTTCCACAGAAATGGGGTTCTCAAAAGATTCCTCCTTTTTGCTATTAACACAAAGTTCCATCTTTTATAGCTTAAATTTGGAGAAAAAAAGTGATTTTTTAGCAAATCTTTTGGTGGGTGTTGCTAAAAACAGTGAAGAAATTGAGCAGGTGATTTTACCTTTTATAGATTTGAAATTTAAGGGTAAATATGGTTCATTAGAGTCAAGCAGACAATTGAAGACTTGGAGATTTAACAAAATCAAGAAACCCCAATTTCGTCTCCTCGTGGGTTTGCTTTAGAGCCTATTTGGGGTTAAGACTGACTCAAGTTTCTTGGAGGTCTTTTTCCATATGCTACTGTGCTTTTTTTTTTAATTGGAAAAAAGAATGGAGAACGGTTAAAAACGCATCTAAAGTATCATCTGTTTGAACTATGAGGTGTATAATCAATAATGTATCAAAATACGATTCGAGTTAATTGTCATATGAAATTTTACGGGATTATTAAGTTATCATATGTGTTTTGCAATTTTGGTTGTTGTATTCAAACACTTGATCTAGTCAATTCTGAATTATTTTTCTTGCGAGATTCTTATCCGAATTATTAGGTAGATGGAATCTACTTGATAATTGATGGAATATTAAAATACATTTCAAAATTGATGAGTCAACTGTCATGTAGATGGAATCTATGAATATATTAATTAAGTTATTGTGTGTCTTTTGGCGATTGTATTTAAATACTTGAGCTAATAAGTTTTTAGGTGTATTTTGAAAATTAATTTATGATGGTTCAAATAAAATGCGAAAATCTATTAATCCATATATGAAACTCGCAGAAAAAAAAAAACTTTCATTTTGTTTTTGACTATTATTTCATGAAACAAAGACTATATTAAACTTTAGAACACATGGGTAGGGTAATGTACTCTTTTGTTTTTTTATAATGGAGAAATGTCATGGTATAAGAAACAACTATTTGGACCTAATTTAATTTTTAAATTTATTATCTAACATCATATAAGAAAATCGAATAAGTCATTATCCAACATATAGGAACTCAACATAATATTAATGGCGATGCTAGAAATTTCATTAAGAGTATGGAAAAATTTAGTATATACGTATGGAAAATAACTTTTGATATATATACTTCATATAGTTTTCTCGATACATAATATAACTTTTTGACGAAGAATGTTGGACTAACCACCTGTTATTACACGTAGCTACGACATTGCTAGTGCGCCCAAGGTTGGACATTTGTAGTAAGAGTCGTGAAATTTTGAAGATTCAATTATATCATTTTTTAGCTATATAATTAAAGATTACTGTAATGCAGTTTCAAAATTCTATAGGTGAAATTCTCGGGATCCTACAATAATGTTCTAGAATTTTACCTGTGAAATTTTAAAACTTTATTGCATTGATCGTCTTCTATTACATGCCTAATAAATGGTTTGCCCGTATAAATGTTACAGTGATTCATGTATAGAGTGAATTTTTTTTTAGTACGATTCTGAGTTAGTGGAGTTCCAAAATAGATACGTTACACCGATGTAAAACACAAATATATTTTTTAATTAGTTGTGCAATATGATTGGTTATTGATCAATCATTTTTAGTAACTAGTTGTGCAATTGGTTATTAATTATTGGTCCATCAAAGTTGGCTCTGGCGGCTTATGAATTTTTCCACATTTTTTATTTTTTTAAAATTTCGTTTTAAACCATAAAACTTAATTTAACTATGTACATAATTTAAACAGGAATGACACTCAAAATATTACTCATCTTTTATCCTTTTTTTGTTTTGTTTTTATGTAGGTGAAGGTATTTAACTTAATATAAAATATATTAAACTAGTACAATAATAACATTTTTAATATACTCCCACAAAGGGGGTATATATATATTAAATTATTACGAATACAAAATACAAAAATCATTTTTTTTTAAATGGACTAAAAAGAAAATATAGTATTACATAAATTGGGATAAACAATAATTTTAATTCCACGTTGGATTTTTTGGTCTAAATTAGGATCGCATATATGAACTGACCTAATCCATTTAGAAGAGATAGAGATAATGATCCACATTACGATTAATATACCTGAGTTAATTACGTCACTATAACCTTTTAGTTTGTTGATCTATTTTTCATTTTAGTATTAGAAAAATGATGTTTTCATTATTAGCAATTTTTTAGTTTCAATTTTTTATATGACATGTTTAAGACCATAAGATTAAAATAATATTTTAATATATTTTGCATATCTTTAATTTAAAACCTCAAAATTAAAAAAAATCTATTTTATTTTTAAAATTTCATATCAAAATAAAATAGACCAGATAAATTAAAACAGATAAAATATTTTTTCCTTGTTCTTGTCTTGATACGAAACTTGAGTTGGACGATTGGGCAACTGGTATCGTATATTTCGGGTCAAATGTTTCTTTTCATCCCTTTTTTTTTTTAAAGAAAAAAGTCCATTTCAATAAAATTAATTGAAGTTGTCCCATTAAATATTTTAAGAAATAAAGTCCTTTTCATATGAAGTTGAATTTTAGTTTATAACAAATTTTAAAAGATCATAAGAAAACTGTTTTAGGTAAACAACTTTTTTTTAAAAACAAAAGTTTTGTTCGATACGATAATTCGATAATTAAGTATTGTATTTTTTTTATGAGATATGTTCATAATTTGTCCAACATTTGATATGTTCTCTTGTTTTAAAAATCACATAGAGATTAAATTTTGATTCTGAAGCCCTAACATTAATATGTGATTTTGGAGTTGCAAGATAATCAGGTCATCCAAATCACTCATTAATGTTACTTATATATACGGTAAACAGTTCATTAGAGTAGACATTTGATATTCAATTTGGTATTTCAAAAGTTTCAATATTCGAACACATACATTTGATTAAGAATGAAGACGTATTTGCATATTTAAATTCTTACGTGTTAGAATTACCCAATCAGCCGCCACAAAAGTTAAAAGTGTGAATAGTTTAATGTATTTAAATTCATGAAAATTGTAAAAAATAGTTTTTTAAAGAATAAAAAAATAGTGTTCACACATGTAGAAAAAAATTTAAAATAAAAAATTGAGAACAAAAATATATAAGTTATAACGAATGAGAGTAATTTTAATGGGGCCCACCTCCTCAATTACCAATTTACGTAATTCATTACTTGTTTGATAAAAAATAATTAAGTCACTAATAAACAGTTAAACACTAAAGTTGCTTTCACAAATTATATATTACGCCATGGTGTATTAAATTAGATTAGAAAATTACGTAGAAATTTTAATTTACATAATCGGCAATAGAAAATAAAAATAAATTTATTCTCCACAAATAAAAAACAGATAAACTAGGAATAAAGATAAAGTGAACTCATTGATTGATTTGTGATGGACATATGAATATTTACTAGGCTTATTTGATTTTAGTTTCCTCTTTAATATTTTTCCTTTTTTTTTTTTTTTGATATTTTAGAAGTTACGATCCAAATATTTTTAATTACTTTTTTCTTTATGTTTTAGTGAGTTTTATTCCAATTTTTATGTATAATTAAAAGACATGTTTGTGTGAGTAAAGATAGTGATACGCTCAACATTTTCAATTTTTGAATCTGTTCTCTGCATTTCATTATAACTTATGTTAATTTATATGTTTATATGCCGTTTCGATTAAATCGATGCATATAAAATCTATATACGTCGATTTTGTGCATTTTACATGTTATTTTTGCTGAGCATGTATGTGTGTGTATATATATACACACGTTATTTATGCATTTATTTAATATAATAATAACACTAAAGTTGCATGCAACAGCCAATACCATATATAAATTATTTTAATTTTTTCGGCGTGCCACTAGCCATATTTTTTACTTATTTTATTATAACTGATTTTATTAGAAACCATGTTTAAATTATTTAAAATGCTTAAATGTATATAAGCAACTTTATACTCCAAATCATTTTGGAACATCTTAATTGATACATATGTTTATTTTCCCAATAAAATTCACGCGGTTCAATTTATCTTATTTTATGTTTCCCAAAGCAAAGAAAAAGCACCTAGATCGAGTTTAAATAATAAGTATACGCTATCTTTAGTGTTGACAATTTTTAACAATGAGATTATTTTCATCTATTATAATAGGTAATACATCATATTTTTAAGATTTCAAATCTTATTTTAAAAAAAAATTATTTATAATATCACTTGAATGACAATGATAGTGTAAAAAGTATTTACACAATTATGTCATTTCAATGGTAACCACAATTAATGCTATTTAATAATTATTTATTGATAATATATGTTGGTAGGAGATTTCAATTACTTAGCAAATAGGCGAGGCCACACCAGAGAAATAATTAATTGAATTTTTCTAAATTCGTTACTTACATCATGACTCAGCCTTTGAATTCTTACATGCGTTTTGAGATAATTATTTTCATACGTTTTAAAATTTATCTAATTTCCTTTTGAACTTTCGATAATATTCACTCACTAGTATACTTTAGATGTTCAAATGATAAAATGTTCAAATCATTTCAAACAACAATTTTTTAATCACTTTTATCTTTCATATACGTGTAGTTTAGGCGCTAATTAGAAGTCCTAACATATCTCCATGTATATAGACATAAATATATCTAAAATATGTATTTTTTAATACAAAATATATAGAGTAAAAACAAAATATAGCAACTTTGTTGCCATGCAAGATTGATGATACCTTAATACCAGACTAAAATAATGCCCAATGCATATGGTGCTTAGTTCCATAAACTATTTCTATTTTTTTGAAGCTATAAATACAAGATTAAATCACTTAATCAACTCATTAGTAAATAGTTCATTAATTACTAGCAAATATCATAATATATAATGATTTCTCAAAATATTCTCCTCTTAAGCTCATTGCTTTTGTTGCTACTCTTAAACTTAGGCTATGCTAGTAATGGGCCGGTCCTGGGCTCTATGAAAGCCCAAAAACAAGAAAATATGAGCTCACATGCTATTGTACCGGGCTTTTCGGTATGGAAACCGTCCGAACTCTACTTTCCCAAGAAACCACTACTATATCGTTGTTTGTATGGATGTCTACCACCACCCAATATAACCTTCTCAAAAAAACATCATCATCATCGTCATCATCATCATTCTCCTCCTTCTCCTTCTCCTTTTCCTCCTCCTCATCATCATCCTCCTCCTCATCATCAGCCCAAACCCAATACCATAATGGATCAACCCAAGCCCATGCAAAAGGGAAAACAAGATGGTCACTAGTATATGAAATATAATTAAAAAGCCTTTAAGAATATGAGTAATATAATAAAATAAAAGAGAAAATGTGTATATAGGCCTTTCACTAAAATTATGTGTAATCTTATCTTATTGGGCTTTACTTTGTAGTACTATTGGATACAAGAGTGTGTATGTTACTTTATCTGTCTCAAACTTATGTGACACAGATAAAATTAAGAGAGTTGAACAAATATTTATATGATTTTGAAATACTTTAAATTGTTAATAATTGTAATTTATAGTACTTTTTACGTAATGTTCAAATAGTATATCTTATTCCTTCGGTCATAATTTATATTGCACAAGCATAATTTCGATAAAAGAGAGAATGAAAAAGCAACTCAAAAACATCAATTTGGGATTGATGGTAATAAGGGTTAATTTGGTCAGAATTGTCAAAAGATGATGCATTAGTTATAACCAATTATTTTTTTCAAACCAATCATGTTATTTGCTTTTAAACTTAAATGACGAAGGCGCCCTAGGTACCAAAGCAAACATATTGATGCGCTGCCTGCTTTGACACATCAAACTCCCTCTTCTAATATAAAGGAGTAAATATATATATATGAATAATCAGTTTATTTAATCGAATTGGTTCGATTTGGATCGAGTTTTATCTAAATCGTAAACATTTCTACTATCGTCTATCAATTATCCTATTTTAACCGTTCTTATTTATGTAATAAAACCTTTCCTCATACTATCAACATCTATATATATTAAAACACACCTAATATATTATACAGAAAAGGGCTAAATATACCCATGTACTATTGGAAATAATTTAAATATACCCTTCGTTATAGCTAAATATACCCCTCTCGTTATACTTTGGCATATATATATCCTTATAACTAACAAAGTGACACGTGGAGGGCCAGCCCATCTAATTTTAAACTATAAATGGTGCTAAGCCAACCCGCCCCACCCGATCAATGTTGCCCGACCCTAATTACACTTCAAACATACAAATCCCTACCACGTTCTCTGTTTTGCAGTAGACAAAGGCGAACAACTAAAGAAATCAATTATGTCGTCCAAATCTTCAACTATCCTATATGAAAGTCATGTCGTAAGATCCTGAGCAAATTTTATTCCCTCTGATTCTCCCATTCAGCAAGATGGAAAACAAGCTATGAACAACCCGCTAAGCGAAAAAGAACAGCAAAAATTGAAATGTTACACGAGAATTCATTGAGCAATATTGACGTGTCTCAAGCTTCCAAGAGCAAGAAGCTTGGTAATGGTGAAGCAAGTATCTCTGCGCAAAGCACATGTTTCCACATTTGAAGTGTATTTTGGGTTGGGTAATATTGATCGGAGTGTCACTTTATTAGTTATAAGGGTATATATATATATGTCAAAATATAACGAAAGGGGTATATTTAACCCAAAAATATATTGGGAAGGGTATATTTAACCCAAAAATATAATGAAGGATATATTTAAACCATTTTCAAGAGTACAGGAGTATATTTGACCATTTTCCGTATATTATATGATGATAGTTTAACTTGAAGAAAATAAAGGTAAACGAATAATTGAGATATAAAACTTGAAAAATAAAAAATAAAAATAGAATATCTATGTAAACTTATTGACAAATAATGTGATGCCACCAAGTCTCCCCATTTTAAGTTTTCGAGCACCAAAAAATTGTAAAGCTTCACCAATCGAGCGAAAGAGAAAGAGATCTTGTAAGACTTAGAGTTTGGATTCATGGGAAATTGAGAAGAACTCTCCATGGATCGAGTTCTCAAAGCTGCGAGAACTTCCGGTTCTCTCAACCTATCGAATCGTTCTCTCAGGCAAGTACCTAATTATCCTATTTTTCTTGCATTTTTTTGTATTTTTTTTGAGTTGATCTGTTCATTTTGTTCTTCATAACTGTAGATTCAATTTGATGTTGGCATTGTGCGTGAAACGGTGAATTTAGAATATTTTGAAGTTGTGAAATCGTTTTTTTTTTGGGTTATCAGAACTTGTGAAAATCGGAGTCAATATGAAGATCGTTGATGATTCTGTAGTTAGTTGTACTTTGATTGAGCAATTTTTGCAGAATAAATGAAAAATATAGTCATGAATTCAATATAGATTATTAGATTTAGAGTTTACACACGAATTAATATTGAACTCTGTTCTCGTAGAAATTTGTTGTTAGCTTTGTGCATAAAACAGTGAAATTAGAACATTTTAACGCTGCAAAATCTGTTTTCTTGTTGTTGTTGTTGTTAGAATGTTGAGTGAGGACCGATGATGGATGTGTAGTTGGACAATAATTTCTTGGATATGAAGATCCTTAACAATTCTGGAATTAGTTATACTCTGATGAACAAGTTCATCACAGCTTTGATTTTTTTTTATAAATTCAATATAGATGGAGTTTCACATGAATTGATATTGGACTCTGGTTATAGTTGAAATTACTGCTGGAAGGAAATGAAGAAACTAGGTGTATATCGTGGTAGCTGGAAATAATCTATCTATTGGTACTTTGATTTTGAAGAGAATGTGAAGTTAGCGCGATGAAAATAAAGATAGTGGCTTGATTTAAAAAAAAATTCAATCATGAATGATGACGAGCAACTGATGATACCTTTTTTGGATTCAAAATGTAATTTTTTCTTTATACGCCATTGTACCAAATCAGATTTTTGTCTAATGGCTCTAATCCTACTGTTCCTCTGCACAATTTATAAAAAAAAAAAAAAAGCGGTAGGTGTGCGAGATTTAGTTGAAGGACGTCACTTTTATTCTGTAAGCACATTATTACTTGCAGATAGATCATTAAGGGTGGTTGCATATTTTGGTGGACAATGAGATGGATCATCCCCCCCCCCCCCCCCCCAGGTTGGATAAAGGGATGGCTTGCATTCTATTCTGATGAATTGTCATAAGGATTACTGATCTCTTCGATTTCCTAAAGTCAATGTAGTTTGCTCAAGTTCAGATGAGAGGTTTCCTAGTTTTGTTGGCATAAGCTAGTGATTAACCTTACATCATCTGTTGGTACAAAAGCAGAAATACTGGCTTTCGGTAGTTTCAAACTTTAATCACTTTGAATTACATATAAAGCTAAAATACAACTCCGCCATGGATCCAGATACCACTGTTTGTCTTAACTTTTAAAAGGCTAACCCTTATCAGCTTACCATATGGTCAGTGAAATGACTACAGATATTAGGATATGCTCATACAACATTCTGAAAGTTCCATTCTATTGATTCCTAATTCAGTTCGATAGGGGAATCAAACATTTAATGATTACAATGTCTTCCAGGGTGGGGGGGGGGGGCAGAAACATAAATCGGGAAGGATTCAATTAATCAAAGACAGTTCAATTCAATCTTAGCCGATCTAAGCTGCACAGTCTATCCGCCCCATTCTGTTGCACTATTGGAGAGCCCAACATGTTCTCTATGGGACAAAAGCAATACAGTTGGATTTGGGATTATAAATTCTATGTTCTCCATACCATAATTTAATTCTATATTCTCCATACCATAATCTTTTTCATCTTTGAAAGTCAAGAAAAGGGAACACAGACTGATACATGTCTGAAATTAAAGATAATCAATTTTCAATTTAACCCCTGTTTAGTTGTTTCTTGTTACTTCTCAAAGAGTAAGCAGTTTTACACTCCCTTCTATGAAAACAGTATAAACATAGTGACTGTAACAAGATATGATGCAGAATAAGAGAATCTCAAAACACTGGTGCGATGACATTTTATGTTTAGGGTAACAATGGAAAGTCAGGTTATAATATATTCATTATTGGATTGGACAATGTTTTGGAATGTCAAATAAGTCGATGTGGTAAAATAAATAATGGAACAAAGAGCAGTATCTTATACATATGACAGGTTAAGTGTTGGTATTTGATACTTACATTACTCCAAGACATTTCATGTTTCTTTTCTCCATTTATAGAGGTGTCAGCAAGGTGATTGAACGACTACTGTGCCTGCTTTTAAGATAATAAATTCAAGATGTAATATCTTAATGCTTGTTAGTAACAGAAATAGTAAATGGTTGATTTGTATCAATATGAGAAAGTAGGAAAAATGATTTGCTTCTTCATGTACAGTGAGGTGCCCATTGACGTATACAAAAGTTTGGATGCAGCCAGTGAGGATGAGAAGTGGTGGGAGGTATATGAGTTTCTTGTTAGTAATACTTTTTAGTTCATTAGGCACCTGGTTTATTTCCTTGGTAATTGCTAATGCAAATTATGCCTTTAACTATTTTTAGGCTGTGGAGCTACAGAAGCTGATTTTGGCTCATAATGACATAGAAACATTGCAGGAAGACATTCAAAATTTACCTCTACTGTCAGTGCTAAATGTTAGTCACAACAAGCTAACCCATCTTCCAGCTGCTATTGGAGAGTATGTCCTTTATACCTCTTCAATCTTGAAATACTTTAGACTGGTTCTTTTTTTAGCATCTTACATGAAAGCTGATCCAGAGATTTAATGAATTCTCTTTTATTCTGCTAGGCTTCATATGCTGAAGTCCTTAGATGTATCATTTAACTTGATAGTGAACATTCCAGAAGAGATCGGAACAGCAGCTTCTCTAGTCAAGTACGTTTGATCATTTCACCACTGTATTAAATAACATTTGACACACTACCAGCTTATTAAATATCTGTGTACTGACTCCAGGCTTGATTGTTCAAACAACCAACTAAATGATCTCCCTAACTCACTTGGAAGATGTGTGGAGTTATCAGACCTCAAGGTAGGACCTCATCTCTGGTGATATGTACTACATTAAGAAAAGATGGTTCTGATTAAAATGCTGAACTGTTTATCTTGATATTTAGACGCTAGACAGCAGTTATTTGGCATGTCTTAGTGAATTATTCGCCACCTTAAATTTTGAATGTCTACTTTTAGAATGGCATCTGTGAAAATGTCTATCTGATGTCCTACTTACAAGGAGATACTTTTCTAATATTCACATGATTAACATGAGAATTGCTACAGGAAAAAGTAAAATTTTGACCTTTTAACCCCATGAGCGAATATTGATCTTAGAATTTCAAAAACGTTTAATCAATGTGGTATGCATCTTACTATAAGTGTAATTTGGTAACAACTAATAAGGTAAAATGGTAAATAATTTTATTAATGTTGAGGAAATCCCCATATACAAGTAATATACAAAAAAGTAGAGACATTAAGAGCAACCATATATACAAACGCTAACCTCTTGGAAAAACTTGGTATTTCATAAATACCTAGTCATTCTAAGATAAATAATTTTCAGTTCACTTTTCAACTTATAATTGGGCTTTTGACATGATATTATGGAAATCTATGAGATGGTGAACAATTTGAAGGGCACTTCTTTTTCTTCCTTACAAAGGAGGATGCATTTTATTGCGATCATAAGAGATCATCACATTCCACATTTATAATCCAGACCATTTCTTCATGTAATAGCCAAATATTTGAGTATTTTACGGGATGATATTCAATGAAGAGTGCAGGAAATTGAAGATTCACTTCATGACAGAATGTCACATGCACAATAAGCTCAAATGCTTTTAAAAAAACCCTTGTTATGAATCTTTGAGCTTGTTTCTTAATGTGATGATCATAAGGTAGAAAGTAATTAGTTTGTTGACCCATATCCAATTGTGCTGCACCTGTTCGTCCAAAATGGCCTATAAGTTGAATAACATTTTTCCCGACATCAATCAATCAACTAAGTCTAATCTGAAATTAGTTGGGGTCAGCCAGACGAATCCTCTATATCCATTTTGTTCTATTCAGGTTCAATTTAGAGGAATACTAGTATCTAGACTAATTTTGCTCTAGCTGTTATCCTATTGCAACCATATTCCTTTTTCTGGGCTTTGACCAACTATGCTTTATGAAGCTCACTTAGGTGGACTCCTAAAAAATACTAATTATTCTCATTATTGAGGAGGATTCATTGAGGGAGTTTAGTACATTTAAAAGTCTTATTGGCATGAAGACTTGTTGAGACTCGAAGAAGCAACCTTTTCTCATGTTAATCAAAACATCAACTATCAAATATTCTCCAATTCTCCTCCATTTGTTCATACCAGTTTGTTTTTTTCCTTCTGTCTGTCCTTCAATCAGGCATCGAACAATAGCATTTCCAGTTTGCCAGCAGATCTAGTGAAATGTTCAAAATTAACAAAGTTGGATGTCGAGGTACTAAAACCTGATTGTCTTACTACTGCTTGATGATTTCTTGTAGTTTTGCACTCAGAAAGTCATGCTTGACGATTCACATTTTGTTATATTCATGCCAGGGAAACAAGTTAACTACCCTACCTGAGAGTTTGATTGCATCTTGCAGAATGCTTACTGAACTCAATGCATGTAAAAACTCTGAATATTCCATTTTCTCTGTACTGTCAATTGACTCTTATTAAGGAACTGGATTTACCTCACATTAACTTCTACAGCAAAAAACTTGCTCAATAGCATTCCAGAAAATATAGGAAGCCTTTCACGCTTGATTCGCCTCGACCTTCATCAGAACAGTGAGTACATCAAGCTTCTTTTGTGGTTGTGGCAACACTTGAAATAATGCTAAAATTTGCATTGTGTATCTTTTATTAGTTAACATGACCTGGATTCCTCGCTTTATTTAAACTTTGGTAGGAATTTCATTGATCCCATCCTCAATAAAGGATTGCTCATCTCTTTTGGAGTTTTATATCGGGTATATCTAGCATTGATGCTTGTGTTTCCTTTGGTTTTGAGAGGCATAAAATTATTCTATTTTGTTACATTCATATTTTCCCTCTCCACTGCGGCCCCATTCTTTTGTTTATCCACTTTGACAGGAATAATGCACTTACTTCATTACCTGTGGAGATAGGCGCACTTAATAGGTTGGGGATATTTGATCTCCACTCAAACCAGGTGAATACTTATTCTTCTTCTTCAATTCTTAGGAGATTCTCTTAGTATATAAATGGAGAAGGGTCCATGGATGGGTCCATTATCCACTGAGTTTCAAGCTGTGTGCCATTGGCCTCGAAGGTTTCTGGTTATCAAAAGAAAATCACTAGGAGATTCTCATAATTATGCCAAAATGTTTCATTGAATTGTTTTTTCTGAAGATATAACAGTGCCCTGAAAATCAGATGTTGTAACTTGGTGTATAGTGTTAACCAGTTTCCTCTTGGTGAAATCATTTTGTCAACTGACTCTCCAGTTGAAATAAGTTGTTTATTCTCGTCTGCAGTTGAAGGAGTACCCGGCGGAGGCATGTAAATTGCAACTTTCAATGCTGGACTTATCGAACAATTCATTGTCTGGATTGCCTCCAGATATTGGTAGGCTGAGGCTCACTTCTTGCGTTTTATTAAATTCATTAATAATAGTGTATTTGGTTTAGCTATATTGTTTGACTTTGTGTCATTGGTATTCTGGTTCTCACAGTCATTTTTGCTGTCCTTTTTTTTTGATAGGCAAGTGTAACTTTTGTGATAGTATCAGCATAAATGATTTTTTTTGCTTTGTCCTTTTATTTCTTGGTGCTTTTTCTTAGGAGTGCAAGAGAATATAATGTTATTTTATTATTATACGTATTATTTTTATATGAGCTAATCTTGGTTACAACTTCATAACTTAGGCTTAATGACAACTTTGCGGAAGCTTCTGCTCGTTGGCAACCCAATTAGGACACTTCGGAGGTTGAAATTAGATCTTGGCGCATTTATTGAACTTTTGTTTGTTTTCTATGTACTTGAATTTATACAAAATTCCTTTTAACTTGAAAAATTTCTCCAGTTCTTTGGTAAACGGACCTACACCTGCTCTATTAAGATTTCTTCGAAGTAGACTTCCAACTGACGAAGGTAAGATGGTGTTATTGCTCAATAATGGTGTTTTTTCTATTTTTTGTTTTCTTGATGCAACTACTCTAAATGTAGAGTCTGCAACTTCTACACCCGGGAAAGAGGATGTTGTTGCCAAGGCAGCTAGGTTGTCCCTATCTTCAAAGGTTATTCACTAACTTTATAGTTGTAAAATCCCCAGTCTTCATGCCAGAAAAATATATTTATTCTGCTGGATGTTAGACCACCAATGGAGATGAATAAAGTTAAATCTTACTATAAAATTTGCTTCCAAAATGTCGTCAATTGGTGATTTTTGTAGTCTACATATCCAAGTTGATGAGTCTGTAAATACAGGTCTGGGTAAATTCCAGTCCATTCATTTCTAATACTTTTCAATGGACCAGCGGCAGCAGAAGTGCGATATAGGCAATAACTCTGAGATTAATAACAGTTTAATTACTACAAACTTCTTTTCATTTAAAGCCAAATTATTTGTGCAGTGGGTCAATTAAAATTATAGAGCTTCCGTTTTTTTTAAATTTCATATTATGACCTCTATTGTCTAGCCTTTCAATATAGTTTCTATTAAAATCCTCTGTTAGTTCAAGGGACAACTGACAAGAAGTTTGTTTTCAGAGGCCTGCTAGAAACAAAAGTGTGCAAAAAGCTTGTGTTGAACCCTGAAGCCAGAACTTGATAGTCGAAGATGTTTAGTATTTCTCTATAGTCTAAAAATAATTTAATTTGGTAACTGCAATGAATGCTAAGTGCCTTTGCATGTAATGCTACATTCTATAGGAAAGTCCATTTGTTTCTTCTCCCTGTCTGGTGACCGTATCATCATGAATAGTTGTATTTGCAGGAGCTTTCTTTAGGAGGACTTGGTTTGACTGCTGTCCCTTCAGATGTCTGGAAGTCAAATGACATCTCAAAATGTGATCTTTCAGGGAATTCAATCGAAGAACTTCCTCTTGAACTTTCCTATTGTATTTCCTTGGAGGTAAAACAATTTATTTTCCTGTTCCCTTATGTTTGCATTGAAAGGGTGATCAAGCCTGATTGACAAAGGAAAAAGAGAAAAATGAAGGTCAATCATTATTGTTACAGAAGATATCACTGAAAGCTCCCTCTTTAACCCACATATCTTCTGGATTTCTACATGATTTATTCTTGTTTATGGCAGGTTATAGTTGTTTGTTCCATGAAAAGATAAAAAGAGCGAATTTAACTTTTGGGAGTTCTCACTTGCTAGGACATGCTTATTTAGTTTGCCATAATATCATGAAAAAATAAAATATTTAGGTTGGTTGGTTGGATTGACTTGCCTGTTGCTAATCACTTGTCTGTTTAAATGTGCAGGCTCTTATTTTATCCAAAAACAAGATAAAAGATTGGCCTGGTTCAGTCTTAACATCTCTTCCTGCACTTACATGTTTGAAGCTAGACAATAATCCCCTCCGACAGGTAAATGACTTTGGGTCGGTCCTGTGCTATTAACAGAAGATAGGCCTTATAGAGGAAGACTAATAAATGAGTCACATACGATATGGAGTGAAAAGGTGTCACAACCTGATTTCTCGAGTCATGATGGCACCTACTATACCCTACCAGTAGGTAAGCCAACCCATAACCCAAAACATCAAGCAATGAGCGTAATGGCAGAAACTAGCGAAAACAAAAGTCTAAACAAGAACAATAAGGTGGAAGCAAACCAAAATAAATATATACAGAATCCCTCCCAGAACTTGGAAGTCACTAGTACAGAGCTATCTAACAAAAAGAGTACAAGTCCTAAAAGTGGACCACAACAAGCGTGTCTCAAAGGCAACAAGACTAGCTAAAACAAAAGATGGAGACATGACAACCCAAAATGCCAAGTGCTCGCCCTTGTCTCCGAATCACAGCTGCAAAAGAAGGCTGAAACTACTCACCGCTGATAACTGGTACTGGGACCTGCATCACGAAATAGATGCAGAGCGTAGCATGAGTACCAAAACAACAGGTACCCAGTAGGCATCAAAGGCCGACTGAGCAAAAAGGGTAAAAACAAGAAGAAATGATAGAATCTAGACACGGAGAGGTCAAAACGAATAAGAAAAGAAAGCACACGAGCATACCAGAAATAAACTAAGTACCACTAAACTAAACCTAACTGGACCCCCATAAGCCCAGAAGGTACACTTATGCGCAAGTTTAAATAAAACCTGAACGGACCCCCATAAGCCCGACATGTACACAGAAAAGCTAAGTCTACTGAGAAAGAAGAAAACCAGGCTCCTAGCCCAAAGTAACCCAGATAACCCATCAGACTCCACCCAGCCAGTAGTGCACTCTCAGCCCAGCTAGAAAGAGTGACCCCAGGGGGCACCCTACCACACAGTCCACTCCCAGCCCAGCTCGAAAGAGGGACCCGAGGTGAGGTTGATATCGCGAGTCGTCCTACCATGCAGTCAGCTCCCAGCCCAGCTAGAAAGAGCAACTCGGGGACACCCAGCCAAGAAGACACTCCCACCTAGAAAGAGAGGCGGGCGAGCGAAATGAATCACCGAGTCTACTCACTCACAATGATACACTCTCCAAATAGTAGAAAGAACGATCCCGAGGGTGATGGTATCTCCGATAGGATCCAATCCAATAACAACCACCATGGAACGCCGTCCACTCTAAGAAATCACAGGAAAAGACGCCAAGCATATACTATCTCAATCACACGCCTCTTGTGATGCACCAAACCATCGAGAACGCGTTGGAACCGCATAATTAAAGGGAGAAGATACAGAAGTGCAGCAAGTAGCGATAACGCCTAATCTAAGGCTTAACTATCAGACTCAAGTCTGCTACTCTAGTCTACAAGGAGCTAAGTCATCCGAACGACGTCGGCAGAAAGTCAAGGCTATCCAGCCCACACGGTTCATAAGTCTAAGGCAATGCTAGCCTAACCTAGACTAAGGACATCATGCTTACAGTTGACAATGAACAAAACATGCAACACATAGCACAAGCATACATTAGCATTTAGCACATCAGCATGTGATTCTACTAACCCGACTAACAAGATACTACACCTGAAATATGCCCAATCGATCCTAACATGAGGTATCAACTCAAAGTAAAATAGGAAACTGGTACCCACCCCCAATTCACTCCAATCGACATGCTTTTACACAATTAAGCTTAATCTACTAGAAGGGAAGCCGTAGCCTACCTTAAGGCCGATCGCGCGTGCTCCAAATCACTTTGCCGGAGCTTTCCCCTTCTGAACGGCCTCGAAACGCCGACACACTATCAAAAATAGAGTCACAAAGTTATTACGGTTGTTTAGACACTAAAATCGCAAGAAATGGAGACGGACCAATTTCGGGGTCAAAACGGGAAAAGTGGGACCGCGCTGAAAATTCCGAAATTAACCCCAAAAATAGGTCCTAAACACCTCCCCAAACTTGTGTTCCAAATTGGAACACAATTCGGGGCTCGGAACAGTCCAACACGACATGCAACGAAAAACCCAAATCACACTAAAATGGAACAACAATGGCAGCAGCTACTTACGAGAAAATACCAGAAACGAGGGTCCAGATGCTAAAACCAATCACACCACGACGATCCTCACGAAAAACCCCACAATGTAGGCTCTTGAATCACCAAATTTGGACCTAAAACGACCAAGAAATCATCTTACAAAATTTCCCAAAAAAATTGAGCTCGAAAATGGCTATGACAGCAGCTAAAACACAACTTTTTACCTCCAACAAAGCTTTAAATACGAAATCTAACCACACCAACACGTTCTCCTCGAAAAGTCACTCAAGATAGCCTCAAGAATCACTGAAATCGGACCTAAAATGACTGAGAAAACAAGTCTCAAAAATTCCAAACCAACTCACAAAAAAAGGTCGCGGCAGCAGGTATTTTACGAGATTTACCTCAAACGGGGACCCCAAATCAGTTTCCGAGCTCACCAACGCGTTCCTTGCGAAAAACCCCACGAGATGGACCTTTGGATCACTGAATTTGGACTAGAAATGAGAGAGTTATGCCCTTAAAAGATTAGAACATTTGCTGAATTTCTGCACCAGATTTTCTGCACTAAAAAAAAAACTCCGACGGGGCACTCCGAACTCGTTCGGAACCCCGTGCACGCAAACGAGATATGTAACGTTACCAAATTCGATATTCCGGACTCAAAGGCACGGTCAAAATTTCCATCAGAGGTCATCTTGATAAAAAAGTGGGTCCCACTCCCAAGAGCCATTTTAACCATAATCCAGCGAGGGGCTCGGAATGAGTCCGGAGGCCTCGGGAGTCTAACGAAAGGTTGTTCTAGACCAAACTCAACATTCTGGAACTAACCGCGATGACGGAATTTTCATCCGAGCGTGTTTTCCAAGAATGTTGACCAAAGTCAACCTTAGGCCAACTTTCAAAGGCTAAAACACCTAATCGCACCGACTCACACTAAAAACCTCGGGAGTCACGCCGACCATGCTACTAGCCTAAAATGACCCTTTCGGAGCTGATGGAATCGTCAGAATTCTATTATGAGATCGTCTTCTTGAACTTTTGATCGAAACTGATCATTTAAGGTTCATAAGCTCCAAAACACTAAAACTTGCATAACAACCAAACGAACGACCAGGTGACCGAACTGTCAGTCCCAGCAAGTCATAAATGACTTGGGGTCGCTACAGAAACGTTCTAACGACACATAGAAGGCAAAACACAGAAATGACTAGGAGGGTCATTACAAAAGGGATGATGAGATAATGGTGATAACTGGCTACTCTTTAATAGAGCTTTCCACCGTTTTGTCTTATGAAGTTCTTCAATGCTTTTATGGGGGAATTCAACCTTGTAAATATTATTGAAATAGAAAAAGAAAGACTTGGCTTGAAATTAGATTTTGTACATTAGAAAGAGCAGTTTCGAGGCAATGCTATATGTGGTAGTACAATCCTTAAAAAAATCATCAATGTGCTTGTGTATTGATTGCCTTCCCAGAAGAGCAGCCCTATGAGAGATGGATTAGGAACTTCTATCCATTTCTGGGACTACACTGGTTATGTTGTTGTGGGGTGGTAGGGGAATAAGTTGTGTTGTCTTCTTCTTATTTGCATTACTTGTCGCTGCTCTAGAGAATGAATCATTATACCATGGAAACTTGATGGTTAATACTATGACTAACAGCCTAGTCTATAACATGTTATCCATGTGCTGTGGTGGTTTAACTTTATGAGAAAGGGGGGAAGCAAGAAACAACTTATCAGGTGGAAAGTAGAGGATTAGTTCTGGACATCATGAATGTTTAAATGTACTAGTTGTTTAAAGCTTAATGATCTCACACAGCCTATTTGTGGGAAAATAGGCTGGTAAGATGACTTCTAACAACCTATTTATGGGAAAGAATTTGTGAACTTGCTTATGGGATTAAGAAGTTTGTTTGATTGTTTCTGGTAGAGAAAAGCATTGAATGGGTGAAATTTGGTTTCTAGACGATTTGTGAGTGATGAATTTGCTCCTTGTTTAATTTATAAGCATCTTATAGTGGGGAAGTGTCTCGTTATATAGGGGAAGAAGTAGTCTGTTGATTGGAGTATAGAACTCTCTAGACTAAATATGACTGTCATATGTTAAGGGCCAAATGACTAAATTCATAGATGCCCAGTGGAGAAAACACCATTAAGTTTGTCACCACCTGAAAATATGGAAAGGGGTTAGTAGAGAAAACTATCATCAATTTTGTCAGCAAAAACAAGTACATGTAGAAAGTTCTAGTCTTTTTCCATTTTTTCCTTTTTATCATATTTTCTATGTCAGATTGTTTTAATTCTTCTTTTTCCCATGATTATAGATACCATCCTCCGCCTTTCAAGCTGTATCCAAGCTTCAGGTTCTGGATCTGAGTGGCAATATTGGTTCTTTACCAGAGCATCCTGTGTTTTCTTGCCTACCAGAGTTGCAAGAGCTTTATCTGAGGTCTGTTAACAATACTCATAATGATGATACTTTTTAAATTTTAGACTTGACATATGTTTGGTACTTGGTTGAGCAGAAGGATGCGAATATCTGTTTTCCCAAGTGATATAATCAACTTAAAGCAGTTACGAATTCTTGATTTGAGCCAAAATTCCCTTCAATCAATTCCACAGGTAAATTTGTATTTTTTTTTAGCAAACAGAGTTATGTATCCTACTGAAACCTTGATTTAATATATGGTATGATTTGTCTACAGGGTATCGAAAACTTGACATCTCTCACTGAACTCGACTTATCAGACAATAATATTTCTTCACTTCCACCAGAATTGGTAAGTCTAAGATTTGCAACTGAAGAAATTATAATTTGAGTCAATAGACAACTTGTATGCCTTTTGAAGTATCTTGCTATATGCATACTGAGATAAAGATTTAGCACAATATTCATTTTTGTAAGCCTTATTTCTTTATAACCAAGGTTTATCTGAATCTACATTATGAACTTCCTGATTTGCAAGTATTTTATCAATCAAATTCGTGAAGTTATAGTACATTTAGCACCAAAGGTGTGGCCTAACGGTAAAAAAAACACATCCTAGTATTTTTCGCATGGCCCAAATGCCACTATTGTAGGTAACTAGTGAAGAAACAATGGTGCTGTTATTTCTGGTCTGGACATGCATGTCCCAATTCTAACAGATCTTATATGCATGTTTTTTTAAATTTGATGGTGTTATATGTACTAACTTTTTCAAACAAATGGTTTTGTAGGGTTTGCTTGAACCTAGTCTGCAGGTGTTAAAACTGGAGGGTAACCCGCTCAGAAGGTGAATCTAATTCCTTTTAGTTTTTCTTTTGGTTATTCTGTCTTCTATTTGAATTAAGTTTAGAGAACTCTTGTCTTGTTCGACATAAATTGTGTAATATCTAATTACAAGACAAAAATTTAGAAATAAGTGAGTTCTGAAACTGGACTTATGCCTTTATCAAGCATAAGTTTTGTAAGAATTAAGTTATGTCTTGTGATGCATAATTGGTAGGTTATGAACTTTTAAAGACTTAACAAACTGAACTTATGCCTTTATTGAGCACAAGTTCGGTAGGAATTAAGTATGTCTTGTGATGCATAACTTGTAGGTTATAAACTTCTAAAGACTTAACATTCTGAAACTGAACTTATTCCTCAGTCGACATAAGTTTTATAGAAATTAAGTTATGAATTAAACTTATGTCCCTAATAAATAAGTTCTATAGAACTTAGACAATAATATTATATTATGATATGATAATATAAACTTTTAACTTGTATTTTTCTTTTATATATATAATATATAATATTTTCAACCATTTTTTTATTACTTCATGAAGAACAAAAATTAAAAACTATCAATGGTAGAGGTAACAATTAAATGCCGCTCTAAAATAGGTACATTTCCAAATGACCCGTTTGAACACGTAAACTGAGTTGGTCTAGTATGACAATTAATACAGAAATAAGAAAGCAAGCAGACAAAAATACTGTCCTGCATATTCCCATCAACCGCTTCAGTGGAGTCTGAGTGTCAGTATGAAAGTATGTTTCTTTCAATGTTAACTTCATTCTCTATAAAACTTTTCTGCTCATGTTTAACTTTGTTGTGTGTTTTCTTCCTCTGTGCCTTTCATGTTTATCCTCATTTTATTCGAGGGAAAAGACTTAAATAGGTCATTAAACTTTGATAAAAGACTTGTATATGTTATCCGTTAAAAGTTTAACAAAAGATATGCTATCGAACTTTGAGACTAAATTCATCTATGTCATTAGTTAAAAGTTTGACTCATTTATGCTTATTTCAGTTAACAAATAATGACATGAATGAGCCTTTTCTCAAATAGAAATGGCATCGATGAGGAAAACTTTTAGCAGATGACATAGATGAACTTTTTGTCAAAGTTCGATGGCATATTTGAGCCTTTTTCCTTTATTCAATTATGAATTCATCGATCCCTTAAAAATAAATATGGTGTCTGGGTCTCCGACAAGTACATATATCAGATAACTTTATCACAAAAAGTATTTTATACTCATTGTGAATTAAATCGAAAACTTCATTATTCTCAACTTATTTGGTTAACTACTTGGTCATATCAAATAGTCCAATATTATCATCATATTAAGAAAATTTATTCTTCAAGTATTGATCATTTTTTCCCTTTTAAACCTCGTAGCATTCGAAGGGCCATTTTGGATCGAGGAACAAAAGGCGTTTTAAAGTACCTCAAGGAGAGAATTGTAGAGCATTAGCCTGTTTGAATCTTGATTCCTGAATGAGGCCTATGGATGTGTGAGTATTTATTTGAAATTTGTACTTTTTACCACTTTTTTGAGACATATCACCCCTTGTTTGAGGTGTACTTTGAATGTACAATTCTTGTTGTGTATTCCATATTTTATTGTTGTAATTTGAGAATGACCAAATGTACAAACTGAACAAGTAACCCTATTGGCTTGTAGGAATGCCAAATTATACTCATGTCATCTCTGTTGTTTCATGTTGTAAAGCCCCTTAGGTGTGATTTACTAGTCAATATGAAGTGGGTGTAAACTTTGGTGATCGAAATTTATATTAGGAGGTGATGGGGTTAATTTGAACCTTCCACTTCAACTGTGGAAGACAGGAAGCTCACCGAGTGAGCTGGCCTTTTAACAAAAATCAAAGTTGATATTTCATAAAAAAAATAAAACACTAGCTGATTTTTTCCATCTATCTAAGCCTCACTGAATAAGTAAAACAGTAAGTACCTATTTGTATATGAAGTTTGAAATAATTACATATTGTCTCACTAATTAATAGTTTCATATTAGATTTTAAGTCAAATACTCTTAGATATATGGATTTTTGCGCTAGTTACTCATGCGTCCCCTTTCTCCCACTCTTTTAAAGCTTTCAATAAAGCTTTTGATAGGCTTACCGGGCTTCTCCGTCTATTCAATTGATTTTGTTGTAGACTCTTCCCCACGCCTATTTCTTCCCCGGCCCTGTAGTGGAGCTTGCCCCCCGCCCTACTAAAGCAATTGTCGCAGCTCCCCCTGAAGCAATTGTAACTGCTCCGGTGGATCAGAGCTACTCGAAAACCGTGATAGGTGCTTGAGATCAGAGTTGTTGAAGTATAGGGAGAGGTGAGTGAGAAAAGGAGGGGGGTGAGCAATAAAGTCTAGAATAATTCTAGATACATGTAAATTACACTAGATACATGTATCTGGATATCAGATACATTCTGAAATACAAATATATAGGGATAGAGGCGAGCGTGAAAGTTAGATACACGTGAATTTAATTGGATACAACGTATTCGATATACATGTGCCATATACATGTATTTGAAAGTCCAAATTATTATAAGATCCATAATATTGAAAACTCACATGAAGAAAAATAATGCAAACAAAATTTAAATCCAAAAGTTATTTCAGAATCACAATCATATCATAAAGGGGGAACCCATCGGTGGCCCCCTAAACTTGGCACGAAATTTCACTTAGACACCTCAACTGGACGATGTTCATTTTAGACACCTCAGGTAGGATTTCGTTGTGTCATTTTGACACTTTTTTTCCAATCAACAAAAATATTTGAGGTGTGTGTATTACACGCGCGAATGACGTGTAAAGTAACTAATTAAGCGATGACATTTGTCATTTGTGTCAAAACCAATTCTTAAACAATAAATTTTGAGTAAAAATAAAAAACAATCAATCAATCAATGACATATGGATTTTTGCCCAAATATTTTTTTTTAAAAAATTAAGCCAATAAATTCCCTCAGGACCCCACCCGCCCCACAGTCTTCTTCTCCAAACACCCCAGCCCATTTGCAGAAATATCACACACCCCCCCCCCCCCCCCCGTGTACCTATCCATTTGCAGAAATATTTCTTCTCCAAGTACTTGCAAAAATATCTAGGAAACACGCCCACTCAAATGTCATTTTCTTTCTGTTTTTACCTTAATCACCAGATTCACAAAAAAAATAAAATTTAACTCCTATGTAAATATTAAATTATTTCGGGAAAGAATCTCATGAATTAATTTACTAAGTAAATTTTGAAATGGGTCTATTTCTAAATTTCTAAAACAATTTTCATCATTTTTCGGTAACTATTTTTGTTCTCCATCTTTGGATGTTTAAGTTTCAAAAATGGTGGCTGAAAATGGGACAGAAGGAAAAAAAAAATGAAAAAGTCAACTAAATAGGTTTTCACGCGCAGTCAATGAGTGTATTACACTCACTCGTAAAATGTCAAAAAGTGTCAAACGACACAACGAAATCCTACCGAGGTGTACAAAATGAACATCGTCAGGTTGAAGTGTCAAGTGAAATTTCAGTGCAGTTTGAAGCGTGATGGGTTCCATCATAAATGATCTGCTGATACCAATAGCTTAGTGCTTACACATGCACAAATCCCAATAGAGATGCTATTCTCATTTGAGGACTGCTAAAATGTAAATTAATAGGTAGTCAAATCTTAACTAATCTTTTCAACGCATCTTCTTTTGTTTTTCCTTATTTTTGGAGATTTGTTTTAGAGTTTGACTAATTTTAATTTATATTTGAAAATTTCACTTTGGAGGATAAAATATATATTTTTTATATCAAAAGTGACTTTATATACCGAATGGAAGAGTATTTACGTAAATTTTATGAAAAATAGCTAATTGATTTTATTTCACTTCAAATTTTGTGGGTTCATTCATAACGATCAAGTGATCCATATTCATTGCTTATACAAGACTGACGTCACCTTTTTTGAATTTCAAGGTTATAAAACAGAAATTTAAAATTATCTCATGTATATTAGTATAATTTTTTTCTTAGAATGTGATATTTGATTATGTTTGACCTAAAACTAGATCCATTTGTAATGACCAAATAAATAATACTGATTATCTCTACATGATCAACATCACTTTTTGAAGTTTTTAGGGCCAAGAAACACAACTTTTAGTAGTATCCTTAAATATTTTTGTGATTGTTTTTAATTGATGTTTGATATTTATTTTAAAATTTTGACTAATTACAATCTTATTTTATAACATAAACTACAGTTAATCGATTTCATATTCCGACTATTCTTGCACCACATTTTTTTGCCCATCTCTTAAAGCACCTACCAGAGTCAAAATATTACCCACCACTAAAGTCTTGTACATACAGATAAACATAGGGAATATTTCAAAAAGCATGGCAAGGCAGGAGATTAAATTTGTATTTGAATATACCATATAAAGTCATGATTTAAAATTATGATTTCAAATAAATGTTTGCATATGTAATTTGGAATTATAATTTGAAATCTCAAAATTTTCAAAAAAAAAAAAAAACATGATTTGAAATGTTAAATCGAGATGTTAATTTTTTATAAGTATAAAATTTGATCCATAAATTTATAGTTTATTTTAAAAAGACTCATCATTTTAAATTTTACCAAAAAAAGTCATGTTCAATGTGAAGAGATCGTATGTATCATATGAAAGGATTACATTAAAGAATAACTAATTACTATTAGTGTTGAATATTTATCTTTATAAAATTATGTATATTTAGAATAAGTTTGTAATCGCAAAAACTTATCTATAAAATGAACATAGATATGTGATTTATCTATGCGACGGCTTATGACATTCAATATCTTGTTTATGAGCTATGATTTGGTTATTTGAAAAGATTATATAAGAATTCAATTTTTTTTGATAGTTTTCACATGGAATTTTCATGTTCGTGAGAAAACATAACTTAAAATATTCAAATTACATGTTTAAACAAAATTAAAACTTTAACTTC
Organism: Solanum pinnatisectum; assembly: GCA_035578085.1. NCBI lineage: Eukaryota > Viridiplantae > Streptophyta > Magnoliopsida > Solanales > Solanaceae > Solanum > Solanum pinnatisectum. The sequence continues at coordinate 2,034,317 of CM069085.1, read as the reverse complement.
AAATCAATCTAATTTCAAATTATGATTTTATATTGTATATCCAAACCAAACCGAAGCTTCGTGTTTGTTTTTCTTCAAACCCCAATCCGCTCTTGCTCACCGCTACTAACGGGTCTCGGTTAATTTTCCTTCCTTTAGCTACTAAGATGTTTCAGTTCGCTAAGTTTGAAAAGTTCAAAGAGTCAGACTAGCCACGGAGCTTGGATACGATTTCCCGATCGTTCCGTTGCGCAAAATCATCATTGCCAAAACAATTATTTGAACCTTTAGTAACCCAATTCTATTGGAAGATCATTTATTAATTATCCATTCATCTTTATGTGGATCTCTCCTAAAAGTTTCAAGAAGACAGAATGCCAAATCTTACTTTAATTAAATCATATTAGTATTGATTTGCTTCTTATTATTATAATATAATTGTGCTAATTAATTATTATATAAAGCAAGACACTAATCCCTATTCCAAGTTTGAGTAACAGCCACTAATAATTTATAAATTAGTTGGTTTCTTTGTTCAAGGCATGTCCCTAATTGTGTATTGTTATCAACCAACTGGGGTCAAAAGTAATAGCAAGTCAGATTAAGAGAAAATAAATATTAAATTCATATATATATATATATATATACACCCACCAACGCTATCATGTTTTTTCCTGTTCTTTAGTTATTGGGAAAAATTCTAAGTTTAATAGATTTGATTTTATCACTTAAATATTTATTTATTTTACGAATAAGTGGAGATAAAAAATTTAAGACAATTCAATTTCAAGTTTCTTAGATTTAATTTCTTAATTATTGATAGTGACGAATTATAGTTTTGAATTTATAATTTCTAAATATTTATAGTATAAATATAAAATTTTGACTAAAACTACTTACTTTTATCAAACCAAATTATAATTTTGCCTCTTATTATACGTTGAGACAAATTTAAAAATTAATCTTTAATAATAAAGTTTGTACTATTAATTAAAAAAGTGTCACAACTTTGGGAAAAAAATATATAAAAATAGTTTAAGGTTGAGCTAATAATATGCCTTTACTAAAAAGCAAAAACATAATTGCTTATTGCTTTAAGCATGTAAGGCGTGAGGAGGAACTACTTTTAAGTTGGAAAATAGAAAATAGAGAATTTATTTTTCACGCCTATCTTTTCTCATAAAGGCATTATTATTTTATTGAAAAGACATTGAATTTTCTTATCCATTGCTATAAATACTTTGAGTTTTTCCGATGTTTTTATAATTTGAAGTATCGCTATTTAATGATAGTTTATAATATTTTATCTTAAGAAGAATTAATCTGATTTTTTCTTCAACCATAAGGGAATTATATTTCATAAAACACATAATATAATTGGTGGGCTCGAAATTAATTTGATTTACTATTTAATTAAATATTCTATTTTATTTATACAAAATATATGTATATATACTAACTCTAGTCATAAAAGTATTCGTTTAATATACCATTTATCTATTCTTAAATAAAAAATGAATTCAAGATTTAAACTTTATTTTAGCATTGAACCTATTATATTTTACTATAGATTTTCATTCTTTTGAGAAGAGAAATACTTCAAAGACTAACTAAAATCAACATAATTACACTTATGATTCTTAATTAATTCTTTGATCTAACCAATTATGATTTTGATTTGATGTTAGTTTTTGTTTGGTAACACAGTGGTGATTTAGTAATTTCACCTTAAGTTTAACAGTACACTTGTACTTTTTTCTTCTAAAAGATAAAATATTTATATAAAAGGACTAATATTTAAAATAGAAAAGTATACCCCTAATAAATTACAAACAATGATGTGTTGGATCTGGGGTCCATATAAAGATACACCAAAGCTTTCAAAAAAGGGAAAAAAGTGTCAATATATCAAATCTTTATCTTTAAACCACTTAAAATATATCATTTCATTTAATTAAATGCATCCGTCTAAACATTTTCTATTTGAGGTTGATCTGTATAGTTAAAGGAGAAGACATATTTTATGAGATTTGCTTAACTATATGATAAATGAATGAAAATACGAGTATAGATTAGAATCCTATATTCGGAATTGACGTGTTCAATTGGAACATAACTTAGTCCAAATATTTAAATAATATATGCAAAAAAATTTAAAAGATTGACTATGTTGTTAAGCCTGACTTAAATATTTTGCAACATTGGCACATAAATAATTAAATAGGTACAAATTTATCACCTCATAATTGTCTATAGAATTGGCAGTCCATAGAATTTTTGAAGAGACAATCTCAAGATTAATTAATAAAGTTGCTTTCTTTCTTAATGTAAGCCAATTAAGTGAAAATGATGTTAATGACATTGAAAGATAACAAAACATTCATGCACTTTTCACTTTTTAGATCACTTTTCAAGAATTGAATAAAGTAAATATTTCCCTATCAATGGAGAAAAATGCTCAATTAAGAAATTCCTACTTGCACTTAATAATTGGTTAACCTCCTAGAGATGTGTTTAACTTGTTATTTACTAATTCTTACTTGTCCATTATTAATGGATTTGGTGGGATGGACGATGAAATCACTCCACTCTTAATTAAAATTTTAGTTAAAAATTCTAAGTTCGAAATTCGAATATATATATATGTCGATTATTTTTTAATTTAAATGATAGGAAAACAATTATTTAAGTTAATTCTTCAATAAGAAATCCCTATTGAGGGTACGTAAATACTAAATTTAGAATATCAGATAATTATAAACTCCCTTCGTTTTAATTTGATTGTCTTATCCACTTTTTAAAGTTCACTAAAAATATCTCTCTTTTTGATAACTATTTAATTTCAACTTCCTCGTGACATAATTTAAACCTTAAAATCACAAAATTAAAAAATATTTATTTACATTGTACTAATTTTTAATTTAAAATTACAAAATTCAATTTTTTTGAACAAACAAATCAAAGGAAGTATTTCTTTGTCCTAATAACAGAGAGACACTAAGATGATGACCCACCCCCACGCACTCCCTATCCCCAAAGATATGCTGATGTAGGGTTCCTTTATTTATTGCTACATGTCCACATCTCTTGCTCTTTATACACCTAATAGATAGTACTACAAAAAAAAAAAAGCAATATTTTATATTCCCAAACTCAAAAAGTACCAATTTCACAAAGTTACAATGAACACAAAACTCAAAAAAACAATACTTTTATATTCCTAAAACAGAATATTGATACAAAATTAGTGATATCAAACAAAAAAGTACCAAAATTTTACAAAGTTACAATGAACACAAAGTTAAAAAACAAGTGGCCAAAAAAAAAGAAAGAAAAAGAGAAGTACATTCTCATATTCACAAGATCATACTTGCCTCATCATAAAAGATTTGTGAAGAACCATTAATCAAAATGTCCCAACATCATTGACTCCAATTGATCTCTAAAAACTTCTAACATGTTAGCAAATGTCACAATCCCCACAACACTACAATCCTCTTCAATCACCCACACATAGTTTACGCGATGCGCGATCGCTTGAACCATCACAGCCACGAGAGAGCTTCCCGGATAACACACTATCGCCTCTGCCCTCCTAACCATCCTCGCGGAATAGCTACTAGACTTATTGTACCTTCCCCCTGATGACCTCGAGGAGGTAGGGGAAGGCAATTCCTCATCGGATAACGATGAGTTAGACGAGATATCCGAGGGATCAATCTCGAATTCCTCCAACATTCCTTCAAGATTCCTTTCCTTCAATCTCTCCTTCACGACCCTCACAATATCCTCCGGTGGCCCTCCACAATCAATGTAGGCCAGGAGTTCACCGGCTGTGAGGGTCGTGATGGCTGCAGCCACAGTCTCACCACAACAAGCGAGAGTGAAAGGGGAGATCTCCCCTATCAAGGCACCATCCTCATCTACAATCGCCACGGATGTCTGATCCACGAGGGATCGAGAAATGGCCTCAGTGGCCAATGATGCACTCGAGTGATACCCGATGGATAAAAACTCCATGCTAATGATACCAAGGGCGTCGATTGAAGCTGTTGGAAGGGGTGAAAATAAACCAATTGAGCTAAGGAAATATCTAATAACATCTTCTTGAGTTAGCCAACAGAATTCGCGGCCATTGTGGAGAGTACAACCCCTTGTTGATGAAGATTTCTGCAGCAATTTCCTTCTTGAGCTACCACTAAATCTAGTTTCTATAGGAACCACAAGGTTTTGAGCTCCTTGTAGGATGAGATCAATAGCTTCTAGTAAGCTACAAAAGGAGAAAAAACAAATACACAATTAGGATACTACAAAGCCAAATTAAATTAAGAAATGTGGTATTTATCAATTTTGAGAGCAAATCTCCCTATAATCAACAATCTATCAAGAATTTTACAAATGTGAGGCATACTTTAGAAATGAAGTACAAATTCTTCTAGAAATCAAGAGTGTGAATGAAGCTTATATATAGTCAAACAAGAACAACAAAAAGAACCCCACATAAGAAAAACAAAAAATAATAATCAAGAATTAGACACAATGAGAGACACTTCTATTACTTACATACAAATTCTTGGATCTTTGATTCCTCAACACTCAGACTCTTCAAATTGATATCTGAGGTGGAGAAATTCAAGAGAGTAAATGAAGCTAAGAGCCAAACAATAACAATATAAAGAACCCAACATAAGGAACATAACACACATTGCACTAATCTCCAAAGATTTAACCTTTATGAAGATAACAACACAATAAAAAGGGGAAATTTTGATGCTCAATTCTAAAAGTTTAGATCTTTGAATCCTCTACATCCAAAATCTTCAAGAATTGAAAGAACCCCACATAAGAAAAATTCAAGAATTTGATACAATGGAAGACAATTCTATTAACAAATATTGCACTCATCTCCAAAAGATAAAACCTTTCATGAAGATAACAACAATCTACCATTCTACAAATCAATAGAAGATAAAAAGACTCAATCTTTTTACCTTGTAGAGGGAGAAATTCAAGAGAACAAATCAAGCTAAAATCCAAACAAGATCAATTGAAAGAATCCCATATAAGGAAACGAAGCAAAATTCAAGATTTTGACACAATGGAAAAACCCCACATAAACCATTAACAAACATTGCACAAAAATGTAAAAAGACTCATTTGTTTTACCTTCTAGAGGGAGAAACTCTAGAGAACAAATGAAGCTAAAATCCATTTAAGATCAATTGAAAGAACCCCACATAAGAAAACTAAGCAAAATTCAAGAATTTGACACAATGGAAGAACCCCATTACACAACAAGACAAAAAGATTCAATCTTTTTACCTTGTCAATGGAGAAACTCAACAAAAAATGAAGCTAAGAGCTAAACAAGATCAATTGAAAGAGCCCCACATAAGAAAACTAAGCAAAATTCAAGAATTTGACACAATGGAAGAACCCCATTACACAACAAGACAAAAAGATTCAATCTTTATACCTTGTAGATGGAGAAACTCAACAAAATATGAAGCTAAGAACTAAACAAGATCAAATGAAAGAACCCCACATAAGAAAACTAAGCAAAATTCAAGAATTTGACACAATGAAAGAACCTCATTACACAACAACACAAAAAGACTCGATCTTTATACCTTGTAGATGGAGAAACTCAACAAAAAATGAAGCTAAGAGCTAAACAAGATCAATTGAAAGAACCCCACATAAGAAAACTCAATAATTTGACACAATGAAAGAACCCCATTACACAACAACACAAAAAAGACTCAAATCTTTTTACCTTGTAGATGGTTGAACATGCCTAACAAGAACAGAATCTTTAGGTAACAAAGCAGTGACAGGTGATTTCAGAGCCAAAGATGGAGAATTCACATTCTCTATCTTACAAAGAAAACATATTATATCAACCATACAAATTTTCCCAACACATATACAATCAACATTCTTGAAATGGTCACAATCCCAAACACTTATACAATTTTCTTTACAAGATTTGAGAGAAGCTAAAGCTTCACCAATTGTTGCAGAAACAGCAAGAGACCTAAGAGGTGGCTTCCCAAGGCACAGGTCAGCTACCTCATGAGCTAAAAGATGAGCTGCCATGCAAGAAACACACACAAAATTTTCTTTAAAAAATGAATCAAAATGCTAAAAAAGGGATTAAAAAATGAGAGGGATTTTGAAGAATTTTTGAGAAGTTGAGAGTGTCATTGTAAGAGTGCAGCAAGTGTGCTGATTTATAAAAGCAGGGGATGACACGTTCAGGTACTGTTGGGGTGGGGGTAATGTAGGAAAAGAGTGAGTAAGCACATTCGGAACTGAACTTTGGATTTAGACCATCTCCAACCCAACACCAAATTTTACGCTAAATTCTAAATTTGGTGTAAATTTTGGTGTTTTAAGCTTTAACCCACACTAATTTTTACATTAAATTTGGTGTGTGAATAGTATTACACCAAATTTGGCGTAACACTATTCATCACACCAATTCACTTTTTGAATATTTTAATATTATTTTATTATACAAGCTTTTAATTAAATATTATATAAATTGTTGTTTTAATTAAATCTCTTGTATATTTAATTATTTTTATGTAATATTTTTATAATATTAATTTTAGATATAAAATTTAACTTTTTTATAAATTAATTTTTCTATATATGATTTTCTTTTAAATTAAATTTATGTTAATTCTACTATAAATTATAATTTGATATAACTACAATTAACCTTCACAAAAATTAAAAATGCAAACATATAAACCTTTAAACAAATAATACAATGTACTTAAAAATAACCGAAAATAATAAACATTCAACAAAGTAGTAATTGACATACATCAATTACTACTTTTATTTGTATTATCCATTATTATGTATAATGTATAATATTTGCTAGCAATTTATATTATTTAAAAAAATATGGTACAAAATAATTTTATATTAAACGATTGTAAAAGGAAATAATATGAATTATATATGGGGAATGTTTTAGAAAGAATTTGTTTTATGAAATAAGAAAATATAAATGAAATAAGAATAATAATATAATAATGAAGAGAGAGAAAAAATATTCCTTTTTGGTATAAAATTTGGTGTAGTGAATTGGAGTTGATTACACCAAAAATCGTGCTGACACAAAATTTGGTGTAAAATTTGGTGTTTGGGTTGGAGATGCCCTTAAAGACTTCAGATGCATCAAAATAAAAAATAATGAAATAATGCTCTAGTTAGATTTGAACCTAAGTCTTGTGGGTGGTTCTTTTAGCTTGTACCAACATCACGATGATACTTTTGTGCTTCTCATAATTGCACTATTAATTATAATCTTATTTCTGTCAGTTTCTCAAATATAATTTTTCTTTTGAAATTAATGAACGAATGTATAGCCCGAACTATAGAAAGGGGTGGGTCCGCCTATATCTATATATATATATATATATATATATAATTTTTTTTCAAAATTAACGGATGCACATTCCTCCCGATCTATAGGGGTAGGTCCGCCTATGAGCACATTTGGGGGAGGGAGGGGGGTGTGGTTGTTTGTGGGGAAAAGTAAGGAGGACAATTTTGTTGTTTTGTGTACTCTTTTTAAGGCTCCAATTTTGTTTTCCTTTAATTTGTTTGTCTAGTTTTAATTTTAATATAAAATTTTAAAAAATAATTATATACATATATTAAAATAATATTCTAATATGTGTTGTTATTGTAAGTAGGTTTCTTGTCATTTAATTTGAATTACAAAATAACAATTGTAATAAAGTTCATTTATAGAATGTGAAACCTTATAATAAAGTTATTTTATAGAAACAATATTGAAAAGTGGTTGTTAAACGGCATAGCTTTAAATCATTAATTTCATGGGGTAGCTCGTGACTTCAATATAATAATAAAAGAAGGTTAAAATTATTTGAACTAAATAGATAGTGATAAAATGTTTTTTGTAATTCTTTTTAAACTTATCCTTCATGAAAAGGATGTGAGTTGAAAGCCTTATTTAAGGCTCAATAAGTGCAAAAAAATAGTAGGGGCTATTTTTTTTAGTTTTACGAATTTTACAACTTTTTTTAAAAAAATGAAACTCCGTTCATATTCTTATTATTTGTAATAATCCTCCTATTCAATTAATTCGATTATTTCCAAACATCTCATATCTTTTTTAGAACATACTATGAAACTTGAAATAGCATACGTATATATCAATTTTTTTTTAAAAAAAATGAGGCATATGTTAACATGATTTTGCCTCATAAAACATACACATATATACTAATCTTGGAAGCTTCATATGTTCCACTTTTTTAAAAAAATAAAAAAAAATAAGTGAATAGGTGAATGATTAGTCAGCAAACAAGTGTATACTCATCAACAACTTTTTTTTTGTTCCACCTTTTTTGATGAGTTTTAAACATTATTTTGGCCGTCTTTTTAAAGCATTCAAGATTTAATCCACGTCAATCACATGATATTATCTACAACTTATCGAGGATATGATTTTAAATAAGAGAATATAGAGATGGAGAATTACAGTACAACCTAATTGATAGAAAATCGAGCGCTATCTAATTTTCTTATCAATATTATTTGTATTATTGCTCTTCTGCTATCTTATCTCTCTAATTTTATTATTATTTTATCATAATTTTTTTATATTAAAAAAAATGAAGATAGCAGAAAGAGATATGATATGTTGTTTTATTTACTTCGATTATCAAATTATAATTATTTGTTACTTACTATTGATTTTCTTCCTCATTATTTTCAAATTACTTCTTTATTGTTGTATTTCTTCCATATTTGTTTTTAATATGCGTTACTTAAATCTATGATCAATGGATTACAAATCTCTACCTAGTAGCTATATATCGGCTTCTTCAAATTTCATTTATAAAATCATACTAAGTATGCTGTTATTTTTTATTTAATTTTCAAGTAATTAATTAGTTTCACTAATTATAGATGATTACCTATAGTTATTTTTGAGGTGACAATATAAAAAAAATATACATGTCCTTAAATGTTATTTTATATGTTTTTTTTTGGTTCATCAACACCTAAGCATAACATTGATAGGCCAAATATAATATTCTAAAAATTGCAACTTGTGTTATAACTTATATGCATTAGACAAATAACCTTGCTGTAAAGTGCAACCTTAGAAGAGGTCAAACTTAATTGCTATACTGTAAGTTCTGAAAAATATTGGTACCGTTGATGAAATGCATAATCATCTCATCTAAATACTCATAAAATTATTATAAGGATATATCATATTTTTATTTATTTAATTGTGTTAAATACGTACGCCTCTTAAATTTATGTTTTTCTTTTTCTTTTTTATGAATCAAATACACAATTTTTTTTACAATTATAGTGGCTTGTGAGACTCGAACATAGTGATTTGCCTACTATGTTGAATTGTATGATTTGTCACATCAACAATTCTAATCAAATTATTACAGAAATCACACATCCGTTTATTTAATCGTGTGTTCTGCCAGCAAAAAAAAAAGAAAATGAGCTACAATAATAATATACTAATGTAATCTTATGAGTGAAATCTGGAAAATATAGTATATAATCAACCTTATTCTAATTATTTTGTAAATGTAGATAGTCTCTTTTTATAGACCCTAGACTCGACTAAAAAAAAGGAAGTCATAATTTTTCCTTTGAATTTGGAGGGAGCCTTTCAGATTCTTCTTTATTAGTAAGTCAAAGAAATAATTATAATAAATGAGAAATTGTCTATAGCTTATCAATTTTATATTACAGAAAAGAGAACCAAAAAACATATTAGTTGAATCAATTTTTACTATCAATCAAAAGAAAAAGATTCCATTTGCAAATTAATTAAGCAGATTTGTAATGACAGCTTGTGGTGAAGGTACTATATATTCTTAACAGCTAATTACTAACTTATTTAAAAAGGTAAACTGAAATTAGCGGTTCTTAATCTTGCCTCATTTCCTTAATTTGTCGTTAAATTGTGTCAAGTGGGCTACGTCACGGATGACGTACATTATTTCATACTATTATTATTATTAAGATGGAAATTCACATGGTCTTTGTTCTTTCTAGTATAACAATTCTCGATCAAAAGTATCGGGTTTGAATAGGATTTCCCCAAGCAGGACTAGTCCATAGATCTCATCTCTTATCAATGTGAGATTTTTTTTGATTCATCGTCACCCTCCTCACTTCCAAATCCGTACATTCTGTTATTTGGGGTTCTATTATCAATCGATATTCATGGATCGGGAATATTATCACCCTCCGCCCCTTTCTCCGTTGGTCTAGGATTGGGATAACACACATCAGATGAGGCTGATGATCACTTTGATATCATGTCAAATTAGGTTTTAGATCTAACTCACGCCCGTAAAGTCAGAGGCGGAGCTAGGTGGGGTTCGTGAGTTCAAACGAACCTAGACTTTTTTGTAGATCATATATATGTCCTAGAAAATTAAAAAAATATATATGTATATTAACTTATGAAACCTAAACAAAATTGATTGATAGTTTAATGTTATAAGAAAAGGATCATGAAAATGCTTTTCGATTCGAACTCAAGTAAGCTCAAAAGAAGAAGAATTAGTGAAATTCTTTTAATTCACATATCTTATATTTTTATTTTGTTATAAACATCGAATATGAATAAATTTATCGATAGTTGACTGCACATAAGAAAGAAAAATGTTAAAAGGTGCCTCTGCACAAAGACAGTGTCTCTGCGTGTGTCTAAGAGCTATAAGCCGTACTTTTCACTACATGTGATATAAGATAAGCAAGCCAGAGTTTCACTGAGTTGGGATCCATGCCAATGGATATGCTGGACGGTGGATAGGATCATGTGATTTACGAAGCGTTCAAGGGTGTGGTCCAGTGGTCATAAATATAGCGTGTTAGAAAATTCCGAAGTTAAACGTTCAAATGATTATAGCAAAAGTAAAAATATTTGGTGATTATCTCAGCTATGAAAGATAACATGTACCCCGAACATGTGACTTGAGAGAGTAATGACGTTGGTAAAAATTGGTTGAACTTTGTTACGAGCGTATCATTTACTCCGTCTATTTCAAGTTATGTTACGTAGTTTAAGGTATGAAATTTGGAAAAAAGTATAATGATTTTTGAAACTTATAATCTTAAACATTATCATAGTATGTAGTTTTTTAAAAAAACTTACGGAGTTAAACATGTTATAAAAACTTTCTCCAAGAAAAAAACATTTCTAATTTTGCAACACATACTTTGTGTGGTAAATTAATGTTTTTTCAAATTGTTTCACTATAATGTGTCAAATTCCAGTAATATTCATTTATATGATATAATATTATGTAATTAAGATTTAATTTGTTATATGTCATGTTCCAAGTTCATGGTATATGTATCCTTAGCTTTGTCCCAACATACTTTATGATTTGTGCCTCAAGCTATTGCGATATTATCATCGAGTTAAAAATGTATGTACCATATGAACTTATATTTTGTATTATAATATTCTTTACTTTCCTCTTTAACGTGAAAATTTCATCTAAAATATCATATACATAAACTTCTTTTAAAATTTATCAGTCCTTCTCCATGATCCGCCTACACTGTCCCACCCACTCTCATGTTCATTACAATATATCTAGCAATCATCAAAAGCATAACACGAAGGATATTAATGGCATCTTCTATATTCTTAGTGCTTTAGATATTTTATTTATATTCAGACAATTTGGGACCTAAAAAGTTTTCTATATTAATCATTACATGAATTTAGCTGTTAGATCTGCTTATAATATGTTAGGAGAACTACTTATAAATAGTACTTATATTAGTTTAATTACGTATTTAATTGAATTGTAGCTCAATCATAGACTATTAATGATTAATTAATGTTTTATAAACCATTTTTGTCATTGCATGGAAGTTGGAACATCTCATTCTAAAATTGAAAAAACCTGCATGAAGCATTCTTGTAAATCCAAAGTAATATTATATTCCTGGCAAATACAAACAAAAAATTAGGAAAGTTGCCGTAATTCTAAAAAATTGACTAATAAATGGGAAAAAAAACTTAAAAAATGGTGGACTATACGTGATGTTTCCCCGACTTATTATGGAGGTCCTTATAAAATTTTTGTAGGAAATATTATTGAGTACTCCAAGGCGCCAGATTCATGGGCTATTACATACAAAAACCGAGAAAATCGCGTAATTCCTAAAAGTTGGCTGGTAAATGTGAAAATAGGCCTTAAAAATCGAAGGACTTTTCGTAATGCTTCCCCAACTAATTACGGAGGTCCTCATAAAGTATTTTCAACAAATAAATTTGTGTGCTCCAAAGCGCTAGACCATGGGCTAATACACACGAAAAATTGGAAAAGTCGCATAATTCCTAAAAGTTGGCTGATAAATGAGAAAATAAGCCTAAAAAAATGGTGGAACTATACATAATGTTTCCTCAACTCATAACGGAGGTCCTCATAAAAGTTTTTCAGAAAAAAAAAATTGGGTGCTCCAAGGCGCCAAATTCATAGGCTAATATACACGAAAAATCGGAAAAATCTCGTAATTTCTAAAAGTTGGCTAGTAAATGTGAAAATAGGCCTTAAAAATAGTGGGACTATACGTAATGATTCACCAACTCATTACGGAGGCCCTCATAAAGTTTTTTAAGAATAAAAAATCTTTGGGTGCTCCAATGCGCCAGATCCATGAGCTAATACACATGAAAAAATGGAAAAGTCGCATTGTTCCTAAAAGTTAGCTGGTAACTGCGAAAATAGGCCTTAAACAAATAGTGGGACTATACGTAATGCTTTCCCAAGTCATTATGGAGATCCTCATAAAGTTATTTTTAAAGTTAAAATAAAAATTTAGGTGCTCCAAAGCGTTAGATCAATGGGCTAATACATACGAAAAACTGCGAAAGTCGCATAATTCCTAAAAGTGCGCTGGTAAATGCGAAACTTGGCCTTAAAAATTAGTGAGACTATATGTAATGCTTACCCAACTCATTAGGGAAGTCCTTATTAAGTTTTTCTAGGTTCTCCAAGGCGCTAGAATGGGCTAATACACAAGAAAAATCAAGAAAGTCGCATAATTCCTAAAAGTTGGCTGGTAAATGCGAAAACAGGCCATGAAAAAAAAGTGGTACAATACGCAATGCTTCCCCAACTCCATATGGAGATCCTCATAAAGTTTTTTTTAAAAAAATTTGAGGTGCTCCAAGGGGCCTGATCCATGGGTTAATACACATGAAAAATCGAATCATGTAATTTCTAAAAGTTGGCTAGTAATGTGAAAATAGGCATTAAAAATATTGTGGGACTATTCGTAATGATTCCCCAACTCATTACGGAGGTCCTAATAATTTTTTTTTTTGGTGCTCCAAGGTGTCATATCTATTGACTTATGCACATGAAAAACCAAGAAAGTAGCATAATTCCTAAAAGTTGACTAAAAATATGCAAAAATAGGCATTAAAAATAGTTAGGCAATACGTTATGCTTCCCCAACTCAATACGAAGGTCCTCATAAAAAAAATTTAGAAAATTTTTTGGGTGCTCCCAGGCGCCAGATCCATATGCTAATACACATGAAAAATCGAAAAAGTTGTGTAATTTCTAAAAGTTGGCTGGTAATTGCGAAAATAGGCCATAAAAAACAATGGGACTAATCGTAATGCTTCCCAACTCAATATGAAGGTGTTTTTGAAGTTTTTTAAGAAAAAGTTTTTGGGTGTTCCAATGAGCTAAATTTTTCGGCCTAAAACAAGTCGGGATCCTGTATCACAAAAAATTCATGGACTATAGCACACGAAAAATGATAAAATTCATTTTTTCCGCTTTAGGGCTCGTTTGAACTTGAAAATGCATTTGTTTGCCCCTCAAAATGAACTCACACCATTAATAAGGTCGTAAGGGACATCTATGAAAAATTTCGGTAAAAACAAGTCGTAATCCTGTATCACCAAAAATCCATGGACTATAGCACATAAAAAATGATTAAATTTGATTTTTCTCGCTTTGGGGCTCGTTTGAACTTGAAAAAGTGTCTGTTTGCCCCTCGAGACAAACTCACGCCATTAATAAGGTCGTAATGGACGCTCATGAAAAATTTTGGCCAAAAATAAGTCGGGATCTTGTATCACCTAAAATCCATTGACTATAACACACGAAAAATAATGAGATTTGATTTTTTCCTCTTTGGAGCTCGTTTGAACTTGAAAATGCATTTATTTCCCCCTCAGGACCTTAATAAGGTCGTAATGAACGTCCATGAAAAATTTCGGTAAAAAACAAGCCGGAATCCTGTATCACCAAAAATCTATGAACTATAGCACACGAAAAATGGTAAAATTTGTTTTTCCCGCTTTGGGGTTGTTTGATCTTGAAAATGCGTATGTTTTCCCCTTGATACCAACTCACACTATTAATAAGGTAGTAACGGACGTTCATGAAAAATTTCAGCAAAAAACAAGCTGGGATCCTGTATCACCAAAAATTCATAGACTATGCACACAAAAAATGATAAAATTTGGTTTTTCCCGCTTTGGAGCTTGTTTGAACTTGAAAATGTGTCTAGTTTTCCCTCGGGACCAAATTACGCCATTAATAAGGTTGTAACGGATGTCCATGAAAAATTTTGGCAAAAAACAAGCTGGAATCATGTATCACCAAAAATACATGGACTATAGCACACAAAAATTGGTAAAGTTTTGTTTTTCCCGCTTTGGGGCTCGTTTGAACTTGAAAATGCATTTGTTTATCCCTCGAGACCAACTCACGCCATTAATAAGGTCGTAATGGACGTCTATGAAAAATTTCGGCGATAAACAATCTAGAATCCTGGATCACCAAAAATTCATGGACTATAGCATACGAAAAATGGTAGAATTTGATTTTTTCTGCTTTAAGGCTCGTTTTAACTTTAAAATGTGTCTATTTGCCCTCAGGACCAACTCACACCATTAAAAAGGTCGTAACAGAGGTCCATGAAAAATTTCGGCAAAAAACAAGTTAGATTCCTGTTTCATCAACAATCCTTATTATAGCACACAAAAAATGGTAAAATTTGTTTTTTCTCGCATTGGCGATCATTTGAACTTGAAAATGCGTCTATTTTCCCCTCGAGATCAACTCACACCATTAATAAGGCCATAAGGGATTTCCATGGTTAATTTCGGCCAAAAACAAGTTAGGATCCTCTATCACCAAAAATTCATGAACTATAGCATACGAAAAATGGTAAAATTTGAATTTTCCCGCATTGAGACTCGTTTGAACTTGAAAATGTGTCTGTTTGCCCATCAGGACCAACTCACGCTATTAATAACGTCGTACCGAACGTCCATGAGAAATTTCAGAAAAAAAACAAGTTGGAATCTTGTATCACAAAAATTCATGGACTATAGCACCAAAAAAAAGATAAAACTAGGTTTTTCCCACTTTGGGGCTCGTTTGAACTGGAAAATGCATTATTTTTCCTCTTGAGACCAACTCACGCCATTAATAAAGTCGTAACAGACGTCCATAAAAAATTTTGAACTAAAACAAATCGGGATCCTGTATCACCAACAATACATGGAGTATAGCATATGAAAACTGGTAGAATTCAATTTTTTCCACTTTGGATCTCGTTTGAACTCGAAAATGCATCCCTTTGCCCTATCGGGACCAACTTACTCCGTTAATAAGGCCAGAATGGACATCTATGAAAATATTTTACCAAAATAAGCTGGGATCCTGTATCACAAAAAATTCATGGACTATAACACACAAAAAATGATAAAATTCAGTTTCTGCCAAAAATAAGTCGGGATCATGTATCACCAAAAATCCATGGACTATAGCACACGAAAAACGATAAAATTCAATTTTTCCCACTTTGGAGATCGTTTGAACTTCAAAATGCGTCTGTTTGCCCTTCGAGACAAACTCACATCATTAATAAGGTCGTAATGAACATCTATGAAAAAATTCGGTCAAAAACAAGTTGGAATCCTGTATCACTAAAATTCATGGACAATAGTACATGAAAAATAGTAAAATTCTATTTTCCCGCTTTGAGGGCTCGTTTGAACTTGAAAATGCATATGTTTTCCCCTCGAGACATACTCACGTCATTTATAAGGTCGTAACGGACGTCCAAAAAATATTTCGGCCAAAAATAAGTTGGGATCCAATATCACCAAAAATCCATAGACCATAACACATGAAAAATGGTAAAATAGGGGTTTTCCCGCTTTGGGGCTCGTTTGAACTTGAAAATGTGTTTGTTTGCCCCTCGGGACTAACTCATGTCATTAATAAGGTCGTAATGGACGTCCATGAAAAATTTCTACCAAAAACAACCTGAGATCCTGTATTACCAAAAAAAATCCATGGACTATATAGCACACGAAAAATGATATAATTTAGTTTCTCCCACTTTGGAACTCGTTTGAACTTCAAAATGCGATCGTTTGCCCCTCGGGACCAACTCACCCCATTAATTAAGGTCGTAAGACGTCCATAAAAAATTGTAGCAAAAAAAAGCAGGGATTCTGTATTACCAAAAATCCATCGACAATAGCACACAAAAAAAGATAAAATTTGATTTTTCCCGCTTTGGGGTTGTTTGAACTTGAAAATGCATATGTTTTCCCCTTAGGAAGAAATTAATAAGGTCGTAACGGACGTCCATGAAAAATTTTGGTCAGAAATAATTTGAAATCCTGTATCACTGAAAATTCATGAACAATAGCATACGAAAAATAGTACAATTTGATTTTTCTCACTTTGGGGCTCGTTTAAACTTGAAAATGTGTCTGTTTTCCCCTTGAAACCAACTCACGCCATTAATTAGGTCGTAACAGACAACCATAAAAAATTTTGGCCAAAAATAAGTCGGGATCCTATATCACAAAAAATCCATGGACTATAACACACAAGAATTGAAAAAATTGAATTTTTCAGCATTAGGGCTCATTTGAACTTGAAAATGCGTTTGTTTGCCCCTTGAGACCAATTCACACCATTAAGAAGGTTGTAACTGACGTCCATGAAAAAGATTAGCCAATAACAAGCTGAAATCTTGTATAACCAAAAAGTCCATGGACTATAGCACACGAAAAATGGTAATATTTGGGTTTTCCCACTTTGGGACTCATTTGAACTTGAAAAAATAGATTTGTTTGCCCCTCAAGACAAACTCACGCTATTGATAAGGTTGTAACGAACGTCCTTGTTTACTTTCGGCCAAAAACAAGCTGAAATCCTATATCACCAAAAGTCCATGGACTATACCACATGAAAAATAGTAAAATTTGGTTTTATCCACATTTAGGCTCGTTTGAACTTGAAAATGCATCAATTTGCCCTTGGAGACCAACTCACGCCATTTATAAGGTCGTAACGGACGTTCTACCAAAAACAATTTGGAATCCTGTATCACCAAAAATTCATGGACTAGCACACGAAAATTGGTAAAATTCAGTTTTTCCCGCTTTAGGGATCATTTGAACTATAAAATGCGTCTCTTTGACCCTCGGGACCAACTCACGCCATTAATATGGTCGTAATGGACGTCTATGAAAATTTTTAGCCAAAAATAAGTCGGGATCCTATCACCAAATATTCATGGAGTATATCACACAAAAAATGGTAAAATTTGAATTTTCTGCTCTGGGCTTGTTTGAACTTGAAAATGCATCAGTTTGGCCTTCGGGACCAACTCACACCATTAATAAGTCGTAACGGGCATCCATGAAAAAGTTCGGCAAAAACAAGTCGTAATATCGTATCACCAAAAATCCATGGATTATAGCACATGAAAAGGGATTAATTTTTGTTTTTCTCACTTTGGGGCTTGTTTGAACTTGAAAATGCGTCTGTTTACCCCTCGAGACCAACTCACACCATTAATAAGGTCGTAAAAGACGTCGATAAAATATTTCGGCAAAAAACAAGTTGGGATCCTGTTTCACCAATAATCCATGGACGCACACAAAAAATGGTGAAATTTGGTTTTCCCGCTTTGGGCTCTTTTGAACTTGAAAATGCATTCATTTGCCCCTCGAGAAATGATAAATTCAACTTTTCCCGCTTTGGGACTCGTTTGAACTTGAAAATGTATCTATTTGCCCATCGGGACCAACTCACACCATTAATAAGGTCGTAACTGATGTCCATGAAAAATTTCAGCCGAAAACAAGTCGAATTCATGTATTACCAAAAATCTATGGACTATAGCACATGAAAAATGGTAAAGTTTGGTTTTTCCCGCTTTGGAGCTTGTTTGAACTTAAAAATGTGTATGTTTCCCCTTGAGACCAACTCACGCCATTAATAAGGTCCTAACGGACGTCCATGAAGAATTTCAGCTAAAATCAAGCCGGGATCCTGTATCACCAAAAATCCATGGATTACAGCACACGAAAAATGACAAAATTTGATTATTCCTACTTTGAGGCTCGTTTGAACTTGAAAATGTGTTTGTTTGCCCCTCGAGACAATATCATACCATTAATAAGTTCATAACGGGCGTCCATGAAAAATTTTGGCAAAAAACAAGTAGGGATCCTATATCACCAAAAATTCATGAACTATAGCATACGAAAAATGATAAAATTTGGTTTTTCGCGCTTTGGGGCTCGTTTGAAATTGAAAATGGGTTCATTTTCCCCTCGAGACCAACTCAGACCATTAATTAGGTTGTAATAGACGTCTATGAAAAATTTTGGCAAAAATAAGCCAGAATCCTATATCACCAAAAATCCATGGACTATAGCATATGAAAAATAGTAAAATTCAGTTTTTCCCGCTTTAGAGCTCGTTGAAACTTAAAAATACATCTGTTTGCCCCTCGAGACCAACTCATACCATTAATAAGGTCATAACGAACGTCCATGAAAAATTTTAGCAAAAAATAAGTTGAAATCCTGTATCAACAAAAATCCATGGACTATAGCACACGAAAAACGGTAAAATTTGGTTTTTTGGCTTTGGGGCTTGTTTGAACTTGAAAATGTGTTTGTTTGCCCCTTGGGACCAACTCACGCCATTAATTAGGTTGTAACAGACGTCCATGAAATTTTTTGGCCAAAAACAAACAAACAGGAATTTTGTATCACCAAAAATCTTTGGAATATAGCACACGAAAAATGATAAAATTTAGTTTTCCCGCTTTTGGGCTCATTTTAACATGAAAATACCTCTGTTTGCTCCTCAAGACCAACTCATGCCATTAATAAGGTCGTAACGGACGTCCATAAAAAATTGGACCAAAAACAAGCCGGGATCCTGTATCACCAAAAATCCATGGACTACTATAGCACACGAAAAAGGGTAAAATTTAATTTTTCCCGCTTTGGGGCTCATTTGAACTTGAAAATACATCTGTTTGCCCCTAGAGACCTACTCACGCCATTAATTATATCGTAACGGACGTCCATAAAAAATTTCGGTAATAAACATGTCGAAATCTTGTATGTCCAAAAATCCATGGACTATAGCACATGAAAAAGGGTAAAATTTAATTTTTCTCCTTTTTGGGCTCGTTTGAACTCGAAAATGCTTTTGTTTACCCCTCAGGTTCAACTCACGTTATTAATAAGGTCGTAACAGACGTTCATGAAAAATTTTGGCCAAAAACAAGCCTGAATCCTGTATCTCCAAAAATCTATGGATTATAGCACACGAAAAATGATAAAATTCAATTTTTCCTATTTTGGGGCTCGTTTGAACTTGAAAATTAGACGCCAAATATTGTAGTAAATATATCTAAAGGACTATTTTGAATTTTACCTTTAACATAAGGGATCATTTGTTATTTTCTCACAAATTAAACCATCATTTTCAAACTTGTTAGGTTCATTTTTTCCCAATATTTCATACAACCAAGCAACTTGTAATTTTTAAAAAAAGATCAAACTTAATTTTGCTACAATATTTTTCAAATAATTAAACTTTTTCCAAATTTTAAAGAAAATATGAATGTCTCATTATAATTCCTTGTTAATCATGTTTTTCATTTTATACTTATCCCCATAAATAGGAGAGACTGCAAGTAGCAAAGTCCTTTGCACTTAAAAAAACTAATATATCAGAAAAACAAGGCATATTTGAATGTCATATATTAAGTCAAAAAAATATAGGAGTTGTTGATACATAGCTTATCAATATTATACTCCATAAAAGAGAAACAAAATACTATAAAAAATGACTTTTTAATACTAATTATTAAATAAAGAAAATTTACCATCTCTAATTTATAAGAAAAAGATTTTGTAGACGTAAGGATGATAGAACTGGTGCAACAAGTGACCTTCCATGTCAATGCCTTTCAGTCGAGCTCGTTTATTTGAGCTTATGTAGTACGTTTAGATCTCTTATGTGATTTGCAAGTTATTGCATAAGAATAAATTTATTCAATATGCATATGAAGAATAAAGACAATGAATTTCCTTTATAGTTCAAAAAAAAAAGTGCAGGTTTGTGATGACAGCTCATATTTTAATTTTAGCTAAAGTAAACTAAAATTAGATGGCTAAATCGTCTAATTATTGTCTTTTGGAACCACCAAAGGATATATGTGGTTGTGACCAATGAGATTCTTTTTTTCACTTTTTATTATTTTTTTTTTGGTTTGAACTTTAAAATTGAAAAAAAATAAAGATAATAATATTTTTTATTCCACTGCTGTTAAACAAATTCTGATTTTGATTTTATGATATATAACTTTTGATCTTTAACTAATAAAAATGTGAGATTTTGATCTTTTTATGTAGGAAATATATCATGTTGTTTTTATGAGGCAGTGTTACTCTCAAATATACGTTAACAATGCAAGCTTAGTTAACATAACACATGTATAATTAAATAATAAAATGGTTAATACTTATGAAAAAAATTGTGAATATATATATTCATGATTAGAAAAGAAATTTAAAATGCACATTTCAATAATTAAAGGTTAAATAACGTAATAAGATATCACAAGGATCCAAATCTATCAGGAAATAATATCTCATATGATCACTCAACTATGACCTATTTTCTCAAAATGTCACTCAACTATGGACTCTTTTCACAAAAAGTCACTTAACTTTGGTTTTTAACTCAAAAGTCACTCAACTATGAACTCTTTTCACAGAAAGTCACTCAACTTTGTTTTTTAACTCAAAAGTCACTTAATTATAAGATGTTTTTCTCATAAAGTCACTCAACTATGAATATTTTACTTACAAACTCACTCAACCTTTTATTTTACTTTTTTTCCCCCAAAATTATTTCCTTATCTCTTGTGCATTTTTTTTTTTTAATTAACTAATGAGGTGCATGATTTGATAGGTTTAATTTTAAACTTTGAATATAACACAAAGACAGTTATAAAATGCACTCAAATTAAACAACAAGTTGAACTGTTCGACTTAATGTCATTTCTTTATTTATTACAATAATATGTTGTTAACATCATTAATTAGGTGCTAAAATTATATGTAAATCAAATGATTAGTATTTATTGGTCACTGGTCAAATATAAGATATAATATTCTAAATAATTACTAGTAAAATATTAGACATAATATTAAAAATAATTATGCTTCATTACAAAAATATTAGGACGTCATTACGGACCATCATGTTCTGGTCAAAACCTTCAGTTATATTATTGATTAATAATATCCAAAAAAATTCTTACAAATGTAATTCTTAATTTAATTATTTTGTTTAACTAAAAAAAAATAAAAAACGCATAAGATAATAAGTTTGGGAGGAAAAGGTAAAATAAAAGGGGTCACTGTTATATTTTTAATGGGACGGATCAAATAGGTGGACATTAAATGGTTTAAATGGACATTTATTTAATTCTTAATATTTTGGTTTTGATAAAAAATTATGTCAATAAATTTTAATTGAAAAAATTAATTAAATAACTGTCTTTAAATTGAGTGACTTTGTAAGTAAAATATTCAGAGTTGAGTGACTTTTGAGTTAAAAATCAAAGTTGAGTGACTTTCTGAGAAAAGAGACCATAGTTGAGTGACTTTTGAGTTAAAAATCAAAGTTAAGTGACTTTCTAAGAAAAAATCTATAGTTGAGTGACCATCTATGATATTATCTCAATCTATCAGATAGTCGATATTGAGATATTAAGTGGTTTATTGAAAAATATTGATTATGCGAATTAAAACAATAATTGAGGTATGTTACTCTCAAATACACGTTAACAAACAGCTTAACTAAATATAACACATGCATAATTAAAATATAAATAGTTAACTATGAAAATTTGTGAATCTATATTCACTAGAATAAATAAATCAAAATTGAACATTATCAAGTAATTAAAGATTAAATATACGTAATCAAATATCACCAAATTCGAATTAATCAGATAGTCGATATTGAGATATTGATTGGTTTATAAAAAAAATATTGATTATGCAAAACAACAATTGTAGAAAGGTTTATCAGATTTATTTTTTTTGAATTAGTCAACAAATGGGTAGGGACAGTTAAAGGAATCAAACACTAATAATCCATATTACTCGTGTTGTCCAGAAAGTAATATTAATAGTTAAATTGAAGAGTTTAAGTCATGCATATTTAAATAGAAAAAATTATATATGACCAAGATAATTGTAAATACATTTTAAATATTTAAGTTACATGAATCAACGATGTAAATTTTTTTTATTCAATTAGATCGTTTATAAGCTAATAATTAGATGCAAACTTTATAACAAACAATATTGATAAGTAACGTAGTAAATTAGTAATCCTATTTTTTTTTTTATCATAGATTTTTACTTTACTGATAACACAAAATTGTTACAATATTAATATGTATAACTCCAAATACATTTTTAAATATATAAAAAATATTAGTAGTAATTAACTTGATAAAATGTCAATTAAATTATTATTACAGTTTTAAATTTATTATAAATATAACGTAAATGCTAAATGAAATATAGATTAAGTTAAGTCTTAACCACAAAAAATGTCTATCAAGAAAATCAATAATTAGAATGATATAAATGAAGAGGAAAGATTTAAATTTTAATGGGAAAAGGTGAAAAGAAAAGTTAAATAAAACAAGAAAAGTGGAGTAGGTTGGAGGCGGCGCAAGGGTGGCGGAATCAAAATTTTAACTAAAATTTATAATATACAAAAATTAAGAAAATTTAATATTTATTATATATGATAAAATAAATTTATATTTATATATAATGTAATATTTGAGCGAAGAAATTCCAATGAACTCTTTATCAAAATGAAAAAAATTGCAACTACAAAAATATGATGGATCGATGAAATTTCCTCCCCCTCTCTCAAAAGTTTCGAATTCAAATTTAAATTTCAAAATAGTTATTTATTTTTATTTTTATAAGCACTTTTTTCCACAATGAATCATTTGTGGAGTCAATACAAAAGAATCAAATTAGTGAATTATTAACGCATCGCGAGATCTAAAACCTCTCAGAATCGTGTGAAACTTAGCTTGCTTCAGCAGTCATGTGATGATATAATTCAAAGATTGTTGGACTAATAATTAGTATTAATTAAGATTACGGCTAATCATGTGGTTAATTAAGTTTTATAATAATTTGGTGAATGTGGGTAAGCTGTCATTTGTCAGTGTTGTGTCCAAGAAAATGCCGTACGTTTCACATGTCTGAGAGATAAGTAGACCAATGTTTCAGACATTATTATGACTATTACATGCCAATATATATTAATGAATTCTGACAGAAGATAAAGTATGATACGTAGGAGAGATATCTCATGATTAAGTTTAAAATTTGTATTATGTTTGATTGGCGGTATAAATTCATTTCAAGATAAACTTATGTAGTTGAATTTTGTATCGTCAATTAAAAATAGTATAAATTTTATCAGATTTAATCTTGAGATATCACACGTTATTTCATCGGATTTGAGATTACTTTATTTCATTTCCCATATAGAATAAATTAGTTCGGGATTATAATTCCCGCATAATTCAGTTTGGGTTCCAAACGACTACTAAGTACCTATCTTTCGACTAATATGGATTGTGATGGAATGATTGAGATCGCTTCACTTTTAATTAAAGGTCTCGGATTTGAATTTCTGAAAAAAAGAAAAAGAAAAATTGGATGGTAGTTCACAAATAAATATTGTGGAGATAGTACGAAGCTCTTACTGATAATGTGAAGCCAATAGCACATAGAGATGTGCACCAACTTATCTACTCTATCTTCAGGTCATGTTTGATATCTATTTTGGGACCTCAATTAATTTGAATATGAGTCTATGTTAGACGATCATTAAAGAAAAAATATTTTTTCAATCGAGATAACTGATTAAAAATAGATAAATTTTATCCATATCATTACAATCGATGGTAATTATCTACTCGCCCTTTTCAATCGTGGTAGAGTTATGTGTATTACAAGGTTCGGTTGCATTCTTACAAAAAATCACTCAGTGTGTTTCAATTTGTTTGTCCTAATTTGATTTAACCCACAATAAAGTATAGAGCATGATGAGCCATTTTGTCTAATTATCAAGATGCAAGAGCGTATGTAGTGTAAAAGTTATGAGTTCATCCGAATTCAATAATTTTGACACATGTCCATGTCCATGCCGATGCCCTGTAAGTGGTAAAAATCGAATCAATGCATACATATAATAGATTTTGAACCCAATAAATCAAGTAAACTATAATGGAATTTTGACATTTTCTAAAATTCAAATTCTAAATCTGTTTCTATCAAAATAGCATCTTGATCCGGGAAGAGGATTTCTGACATTCACCATTTGGTGATTTGGTCATTCATACCCAACAAGGGCAAACCTAAAGGATTGGTTACGTGTTCGTGTGAATCCATTAGCTTTTGCTTAAACTATGTATATATTAAGAAAAGTACTAAATATCTACGTATTGCTCCCCCAACTCCCTAAGAGGGGTTCCATAAAGGTTTCGGAAAAAAATCGTCCGGAAGCCATATTACTTAAAATATTCATGGGCTAACAGACACGAAAAACTGAGAAAATCGCCAAATTCGTGTAAATTGTCCCCTAAATGCCCAAAAATTACTCTAAAAATGGTTCCATTAAATATTCGATTGTGAGTCTAGTCATTATTGAATATTAACTTGACGTCACTGTAGAAAATCATAAACTTTAAATTTTGAATCCGCCTCTGCAGCCCAAGTATATCTAGGAGTTCCCTTGGACCATGTTGAACCATCTAAATCTAGTTTCAGTTAAGTATTGTGACAACGCGTATAACACATCCATTTTGGGACCCAAATAGTTTTGATTGACGATTGAGTAGGACCAGAGCTACAACGGCAAAAGGTGATCAGTTAAACATCCTTTGTCTGAAAAACTATATCATGTATATAAGGTCAAATTGTATTGTTTAGTATAAGTGAGAAAAAGTTCAGAAGGGAAGTTTAATTGAACAATGCTCATGAACCATCATTTCATTTAACTTCAAAAAGCAAATTAGTGACATTTTTCAACACAAAACAAAACAAGGTGAGTGATCTTTATTTCCAATCCTAACTACAATGACACTTCTCTTTACAACATCCTAGAAATTCCGGTACAAATTATTTTCCTGTTTTCTTCGACGATGACTATGGTTAGTCCAAAATTTAAGCCAAACCAACGAGTTTCTCACTGACTTCCCACACTTTACGCGCTTTCTCTGCATCACTTGCTTCTTCGGATAACTGGTTTTCGAAAGAAGCTGAATCTTTGTTCCAGCTCCAGTAGACACCTGATTTTGTCAAGCTTGGATCACTCACAACCTTGCCATAAGACAGATATACATTGATCAAATATGTTTCATTCCCAAACTATTCCGCTTTAGCTATAATGCCAAAGTCAGAAACTTCGTTAAGAGTGTTCAAGAATAATTATATATGCACAAAAAGTAATGTCACTTATATACACAGTATAATTTTCCGTTGAAGACTGTAGCTCCAGCCTTATTTAGCTATATGAATCATGTATATGCATTATGTTCTACTATTCAGGCCCAAAAATAAGAGTTAAGATGTTGCAGTTCTCGTGTTAGATC
Source organism: Solanum pinnatisectum (assembly GCA_035578085.1). Classification (NCBI taxonomy): domain Eukaryota; kingdom Viridiplantae; phylum Streptophyta; class Magnoliopsida; order Solanales; family Solanaceae; genus Solanum; species Solanum pinnatisectum. The sequence continues at coordinate 2,008,280 of CM069085.1, read as the reverse complement.
CTCCAAAAATGCACTACTTTAGGAGGATCCAACACACACCAAGACAACATTTTTTGAAGAGTCCTAGCAACATAGCTACCAAAACAAAGAGTAAGATAAATGTATCTTTTGAGTTGACAGGGTAATTTGCTGTTAGTACTAGTACTTGTTTCTTTTTCAATTCTATTTAGGCCCTCAAACCTATATTGCTCCGACTCTCCTAACATGTTGCCGCAGCCGTATCAAATCCTCCAAAGATGCATTATTTTTGGAGGATCCAACATGCACCCGGACAACATTTTTGAAAAGTCCGATCAAACATAGCCCAAAACTAAACAACAACATACCCAGTGAAATCCCACAAGTGGGATCTCGGGAGGGTGAAGTGTACGCATATCTAACTCCTACCTTGGGAGATAGAGAGGTTGTTTCTGATAGACCCTCAGCAAAGCCCAAATGTACAAGTTAGATAAATGCATTTTTTGTTCAGTACTAGTACTTGTTATTACCTGAGCAAGTCTCTTTCCAGATTCAGTCTCAGAGACATATCCCTTTGTAATATACTTCTGGAACGGTGGGAAAAGAAGCCTAAACAAGGGGATATGTTCTCTGAATAGCCCTGTTGTTGCAATGCATCCAGGATAAAGAGAGGCAAATGTGATGCCAGTTTCCTCGTGATATCGGCGATGAAATTCCTGCATCGTAAGCATGTTGCACACCTTGCTGTCTTTGTACGCTTTTGCACCGTCAAATTCACCTCCATCGATCATCGCTGAGCTGTTAATTCCATTTAAACCTCCCGCCATACCCCTCAAGTCGCCGAGATTGGCTTTTGGAGGTACATTTCCAGCCAGAGTATTCGTGTTCCCTGACATGTCAAGAAAAATTTAGTTTCCCACTAAAAAGAAGTCTATGTGAAAGAAAGATCCTTAAATATCCATTCGAGACAATAGATGAATAGGTAAAGCGAAACCAGCTAGATGAAGGTCGTTCTAGTCAGTGGTGGAACTAGGATGTTCACTGAGAGAAGTCAAAATATAAAAAAGTGGACACACACGAAATTCAACATATAGTAAACATACATTCAAAAGATTAACACCCCTTGGGAAAATGTGGCTCCGACACTGGTTTTAGCGCCTCTTATTTCACTAGAGCAAGAAGGGATAGAGTTGTCTTTGAGAAAGAAGGGCTTCAATTCAACTATGTTGCTTAGACTATCTAAAAATGTTATCACGCCCCATGTCGGATCTTCCAAAGAAAAAATGCACTACTTTTTGAGAGGATCCAACACGCATCCGATAGCATTTTTGAAGAGTTCAAGCAATATAGCTATTTGTTTAGTTCCTTAGCAAAGGGTGTAGCAGCTATTCGAAAGCCGTGGCATTCAATGAATTTTTATGCATTACCTGTAATTGAACCAACAATGATGAGTCTCTTTGAAGGATAATCAGATTGCTTCAAGTCATCAAGCAACAATCTCGAAAGAAGAAAATGTCCAAGATGGTTAGTTCCAACACTAAGCTCAAATCCTTCTGCAGTAAATGAAGGCTCTTTAGCAGTTGGTTGGTAAACAGCAGCATTAGCAACCAACACGTCGAGAGGTCGTCCCGACCTCCTGAAGTTATCAACGAATTGGCGTACGCTGTCAAGCGAGGCGAGGTCCAAATGCATGATGGTGTAATTCTCCTTAGGCATCCCAACTGATTTTGCTGCTTTCTCAGCTTTTAAAAAGTCCCTACATGCCATAATAACATGCCATTTCCCTGTTTCAGACAGAGCTTTTGCTGTGGCTAAGCCTAATCCTGATGAGGCACCAGTGACAATTACACAACCTTTTCTTAGTGTTTTTTTTCCTGATGGAGAGTTAGTAGTGACACCAGGAGAAGCAACCATCGTTGCCCTTACGACAGCACCATTGGACAATCTTCTTTGGCTCTGTAAGAAATCAAATCTTAGTAAAACATCATACGTCTCTATAACAACATTTCACTATAACAACCAAGTTTTCATTGGAATTGATGTATTATTCGTTCTCCATAACATGTCGTTATAAACCCCCAAATAATATATGCACAAATGATGCCGTTATAGAGAGGTTAGACTATGCTCCCTTCATTCCAATCATTATGACACTTTTTTCTATCCCTGAGAGGCAGTGGAACACGGTTAGACATAACGTGTCCACCTTCTAGCCTTCTCCACTTAAATACAAGGATTTCATCTCAGACAAGATTCAAACATGTGGAATGCACCTAATCATATCACATCACGAGTTGTGCAACGATCATTAAACCAAAAGCCCTCAGGGCAAAACTTTTGACTATTAGACTTCTATACAATTTACTTTAAAATATTACACACCGATTCATTAGATGTACAATATTGGTTTTGAGACGAGCTTAAGGCAACATGGTCACTGAGGATTCATATAGCCAACCGCACCTTGCTAGGTCGATTGAGGCATAATTGTTGTTGTACACAAAACTACAAATTCATTAGACTATTTTCTCTGTCAAAATAACTTTTTAATCACTATTATAATATCTTTCAACTATTACTAATGCAATATACAAGTCAAATTAACATAATTGAACTTAGTGGATACAAATATAGTCACATAAAATGAAATTGTGGGAGTATTAATGTCATACATTAGTACCTTAACTTTAAATGAAGATGAACCAAAATCATATTTAGTATAATCAGAAAGAGAAGCTCCAAAAATACTAGAATTGTTCAAGGTTGCACTAGCTTTGCCCTGCAATATTTTCAAAAATGAGCAAAAAATAAATAATTTAACCAACAATAACTTAACGAATTCAAATTGCACACTAAAATACAATAAAATACAACAACATACTGAGTGTAATCTTACAAGTGGAATATGGGGAGAGTAATGTGTAGGTAACCTTACCCCTACCTTGAGAAGGTAGAGAGGTGGTTTCCGATAGACCTAAGGGCAAAATTAGGGTTTTCTACACATTTAGCCACTCGGCCAAAAATATTTATAGTATGTAGTCGATATACATAAATTATACACTAATTATACACACGACTATACACATATTATACATCTACCGACAATTTTTTAGTACAAAAGAAAGAAAAAAAGTACCTCCTTGGAAATGGAGAAAGTAGAAGGAAGCAGAGAAGCAGCCTGAAGAGCCATGAAGAAGTTCAAGAAAAGAATTTTTGGGATTTTTTGTCTGTAGAACTACTGGTAGTAGCAGAGCTTTGGTCACTTATATATACACAAGTGGGAATGATGGATGTAAAGATTGGATATTTTTTTGGGAACCCATCGGTAGCCTTGGCACTAATTTTCACTTATACACCTCAAGTAGGCTTTGTTCATTTTAAACACCTCAAGTAGGGGTCCGTTGTGTCATTTTGAAACTTTTTATATTTTCAAAATCACATATTAAGTGCGTACATCCAAACACAAGAAGAAGAAGAAAGAGGTGAGGGCATGGGGTTTGGGATCTGGAATAAAGAAAAAAAAGAAAGTAAAATTAAGTTTTTAAAAAATAAAATAAAATTTCCACGTGTCAAATATCAATTTGTTTTTTTTCCACATAAGAGCGTTTGGATGTACGCACTTAATATGTGATTTTGAAAATATAAAAAGTGTCAAAATGACACAACGGACCCCTACTTGAGGTGTTTAAAATGAACAAAGCCTACTTAAAATGTCTGAGTGAAAATTGGTGCCAAGTTTAGGGGGCTACCAATGGGTTCCCCTTATTTTTTTAATCATGTGATATTCGAAATTTATTAGCCTGACTAATTCTATTTCGCTCTCCATAGGTCCACTAAAGGGGTAAAATCTCCTTCGCTTTCAAAACTCAAACTTGAGATCTCTAGTTAAAGATTAGGGGTGTAACTGAATTATGAGTTAAAGAGTTCTCGTGAACTCTTTAACTTTTGTTCGAATCCTGTATATGTATTAAGAAATTCATTAACTAGACTTGAGTAATAAGTGTCATTGTTAATTAAAAAAATATTTTTATTTATTCATCTGATACTTGAAATTCACTGTACTAAGTAATCCTGATTTCCCTTAGGTAGGGACGGTATGGGGTAAAGTCTCCCAATAAAGGAGTTTTTTCCTAGTAAAATTTAAAGTCGAAACCTTTAATTAAAAAAATGAGGCATATGTAAGGAGGGGTAGGATAAGATAGTTTTTGGTGGAAGTATCTGCCATATCAATTCTTAGCCACCAATGAGGATTCAAGGTTTAGATTTCCTCTGATATTTTTGGAACTTTTTGCAAAAATGGCCAATTATTGGATGGATATAGAAAAAGGATATTTTGGCTCACTTCCCAAAGCAATCCACTTGCATTAGGTATGGGTTTTAATGTGTCCCATATCTTTGGATAAAAAAAAATTATAATATTATGTTTAAATCGAGAAATTTTCGAGGACCAGTACTTTACAGTTTGTTTGTGCAAGAGTTTGAATGTGTAATGTGTGTATAATTCACATATCACGTGTTCCATTCCGACTAATAGACCAAAACCTTGAGCTAGTCCTTTTACTTTCTAGCATTAAGCTTATTTTATTTGTTACAATATGATGGTCGGTCATGATTTAGTGCGTTTTAAGTACCATCAAATGTATGTTAGAGTAACAAGTAATCATTTATTTAACCGCTCTTTTTTAGAGGTGAGAATGTAAATGTAAAATATCTCCTGAAAATGACTCAAGATCTATTTATTGAGATCATTAATGATCATGTTCACTCAGCCGATGTGATACTTTATCCGTCTCATATTAATTGTTCACTTTCCTCTTTACGCGTTTTTAGAAATAAATAAGACCTATTGTCGCTGCTACAACAAGTTAAGTTAGTTAGATGTAGGCTACTAGACTTTGAGGTGAAATTTCCATAATATTTGCTTTGTATTTTCAATTATAAAAAAATAGGTGTTTTGGCATTTTCATTCTTTGCTATTGTAACTTTTGGGTGTTTGATTCTATCAAATTTTATCGATTGTGATATTCATTGGATAACGTTTAAAAAATAAAAAACTAACCAAATCGTACCAAAACCAAAGAGAACCGAGATGACTAAAACGATTTCGAAAAGTCTAATGTTGGTTATACATCATAAAGTAACCAAAAAAATTGTTAACATTACTAAAATATCTTATCCCAAAATATTTGTCAATTTACAAAATCAAGATGGAACAAATTACCTTTTTTAAGTAATAAAAAAAAATTATCCTTAAAATTAATTCCTTTTTAGAGAAAACAACATTAATTACTTTGGCAGGAGTTTAAAAAGGATAAACTAGTGAAAATCCTTCTTATTCAACTTCTTTTAAGAGCTTGATAGGAAACATGACAGCTAATATATGATAGAGGGAGTAATTTTGTCGCGGAAATTCACACTCACTCTCGTTAAGGACGGAAAAATTCCATCATCCCACCATACCCCCTTTATGAAGAACCTAGGAACAATTACATATAAATGTTGAAGAAACCATTACACATACATTTTCTACATCTACTAATGTATACAAATACTATTAGAAATTTGAATGAATTTTCAAAGAAATTTGTTTCAAATCAATGAAATTACAAGATTTTCATCTCTACAATTGCTGATTACAGAAAACAAACTATCCCTTTTCTACCTTCTTTTTTTTCCTTTTCATCATACTATCCTTATATCATTATAGATCTTTTCCCCCTCTTCACAATTCCTTATCTAAGTTTTGATACAAAAGAAAGAAAAAAATCACTTATATTACAAATCTATCTGTACAAACTTGGTAACTTGGCTGTAGCTGTGTACTGTGGCATCTCGACAAACACTCCGGAGACTTGGACCTTCTTGTTGGCACCTTAAATCCGGATTGGTAAGCCAAAATTTTGGAAAGTCCTGATCTCCCCTCGGTGGCTTGCAGTTGCAATGACCAAACCCCAGCAGAACTTTGTTTGAGTTAAGCCATTGGAGAAGTCGATACTGGCATCTGTACTCACTCGAGGACTACAATATTTAGTAGCTAAGAGAAGTTTTTCCTCGGGCCATGTTGCTGAGATTCTATCAAAAAAGTAGTTGTTTGTGGCACTAGATATGGTTCCATGAAGAGGACTGTTACCACAGACAGAAGTCAATGGCGAGCACTCGTTGTCAATCTCTTGAACAGGTGAAGGTGGATGGTTAGCAGTGGAGACCTCGTCAAGACCATCATGACCACTTTGTTCCCCGGAAGATGAAGTATGATATCTCCAAGTATCCAACATACCAGGCCAAGGAATGGCCACTGAAACATCTTGAGAATGAAAATGCTCATAAGACTGTGTAACAGTAACACCTTTATTTCTGCTTGGTCGAGAGTGACCTTCGTGTTTCCAGATATAGACATGTGAATCCTCACTAGCACAGACCACATATCTACCATCAGCCGTCATAGATGCTGAGATTTGCCTACTCGTATTGCGGAAACCTATCATAGTTGGAGCTAATTCAATGAATAGGAAGAGTACATGAAACAAAAACTGAAAATTGTACACAACAGTAATACATGACGATTCCTAAATAGCTAAAAATTCCAAGGCACAACAAGTCTATGCAGTGAACAGTGGAAAAGACTATTAGCAGCACAAAATAACAATCCAATATATTCATACTATGATTGTACCTGTGGTCAATGAAGTGGAATGAGAACCACGAGATCTCATGTTTGAATCCCAATGGAGGTAAAAAACACTAGGTGATTCTTCTCAAGCCTAAACCCTTGTGGGCAGAGTTACCAAAGATAGTGGAAGTAGCAGGTAGCAGGTAGCAGGTGGAGCAGTCGAGGTGTGCGCAAATTGGCCCGAATACCACAACTTCTAAATTAGCTTGTTTTCTTAGTTGTGCCTACTCAAAGCAGGAAAAAAGAAACCTCACCTTTATTCATCTTTCTCTATGCAGTTTAAAGGAGCATGTTGGCACTCAATGAGTAAATGACTAAAAGGGTGTACAGTGCAATAGACCACAAGAAAAGGACTAGACTACTAAGCTATGTGAACTGTAACAAAATAAGCACTTCTTTTTCAGAAAGAGAAGAAGAAAGAATGAAGAGAACTGAATTCAATTTATGTTTATCTAGGATGAGTATAACAAATTTCGAGGGTCAACCAACTAATTCTAAAAGCATCGAGTATCTTTTTTGGTCAACTCAAATTAGATATCTATTTTATTTTTTGACATAGTAACAGTAAAATTCAAGTTCACAGAATTGGCAACCAACTGATTTGACATTCAAACCACTAAAAAGCAAATAAGGTCACACTTTAAAGGATCTATATTTTTGGCAGAAATGGAGAACCCAACAAGTTAAAGACCGAGCCTGAACAACATCCTTCAATGCAGGAGAATTCCCTCAAAACAAACGAGTGTAAAAATTTCCATTCATCTTCAATTAAACACTTAATTCAGTGTGAGGCAATGGAATCTTCATTATACAGCATGTTATCACTATAGTTTAGCAATGTTAGGAATATCTTCGTAATATAAGGACTTAGGGTATTGATTTCTCCTTGGGAGGCAGAGAGGTTGTTTCCAATAGACCCTCGGCTAAAGAAAATAACATGAGTGAAGAAACCAAGACAAAAAACTACACAAAGCATACTATAAAGGAACCATAACAACAAAAAAAATAATACGATCATTGAATTACATGGGACAACATATATATAGTAATACAAGTCAAAGGAACAAGAACCTACAAGAGTAATACAACAACTACTAGCATGGAAGGACAAAACAAGACTACACTATCTAAGCTTGTGTCCTTAGTAAGCTAAAGTTGTGCCATGTCCTATCTAATCACCCCTCTCCAATAGTTCTTCGGCCTACTTCTACCTCTCCTGAAACAATCCATAGCCAACCTCTCACAAGACCATGAAAACCAACAACATACCCAATGTAATCCCACAACAAATTCAAGATCAAATTGGTGCAGTGGATAAAATGAGAACAAACAAAGCAACTGAACATTAAACTAAATTGTAAACAACTTGAGATTTTAGTAAACAAAACAATTGTGTGAAAGGCCAACAATGTAGACCTATCACTTTTGGGAGATAAGTTCAAGAGAAATCGTAATGACTGGGAAATGGATAAGTTCAAACAATTCATCCAATTGTTGGAAAGTTTCAGATTTCAGGAAATGGAACCTGACATATGGGTTCCATAAAGTAAAGGTACTTTCTCAGTCAATAGTTACAAGTTCCTATGACCTCCACTACATCAGAACAGAATCACAGCTTGTGGCTTGATCGCAAATATGGAGGTCCAGGGACCATACAAGGTGGTGTATTTTTGTTGGACTGTCACATATGAAGCAGTTCTTACACAACAGTCATTTCAGGTAAGGGGCATAACTATTTGCAGTAGTCTACTGTGTGAAAAGAATGAGGATCTTAATCATCTATATTTGCATTGTAGCTTCACAACTCAAGTGGAATCTGTTTTACAACATTTCACTAGTTAGCTGGGTGATGCCTAGATATATCAAACAGCTACGGGACTGTTGGACTGGTGAGGGTATTGGGAAGGAGAAAAAAGAGTCTGGGAGACCATTCCTTCTTGCATATGGTGGGGAGACCCTCAGGCAATTGCAGGGGAGGACACAGAATTTCTGAAGAAGATAATCTTATGCTTCAAAAGGAATTCGAGGACCAAGAGATATGGGAGAGTGTAAACCTTTGTGCCAGAGACAAGGCACCTGGGCCTGATGGTTACACCATGGCTTTCTTTACTCACTGTTGGGAAGTCATAGGAGGAGAAGTTATTAATGCTGTTAAGAACTTCCATGAGAGATGTGTTTTTGAGAAAAGCTTCAACTCAACTTATGTTGCCTTGATTCCCAAAAAGATAGGTGCAAAGGAACTTACTGACTTCAGACCAATCAGCCTAACTGGAAGTGTTTACAAGATCATTTCTAAGCTTCTTACTGAGACTCAAAAAGGTGATGCATAAACTAGTGGACACTCAACAGCTGGCCTTCATTAAAGGTAGGCAAATAATGGATGTCATCCTCATGGCAAACGAGTGTGTGGATTCTAGAACCAGAAGCAATGCTCCAGGAATTCTCTGCAAGCAGGACATACAGAAGGCATATGATCACCTAAATTTGGCAGTTTTTGTGGGAAACTCTTGATAAAAAAAGGTTTTGGTGGTAGATGGCTAAGATGGATGAAATTCTGCATTCAAACTGTCTAATACTCAGTTCTTATCAATGGCTCCCCTACAGGCTTCTTCTCTGCTCAAAGAGGCCTAAGGCAAGGTGACCCTCTATCACCTTTTCTATTCATCGTTGCAATGAAAGGGCTAAGTGATATGCTGAAAACTACTCGAGAGAACCTTTGGTTAAAGGGATTCAAAATATTAAACAGAGTGGGATGTGAACTGGAGATCACCCATTTACAATACGCAGATGATACTCTCATATTTTGTGATGCCAATAAAGAACTCAGGATGCTGAGGGTGATTTTTATTCTCTTTGAAGCTTTATCAGGACTTCATATAAATTGGAACAAGAGCTTCTTATATCCAGTTAATGTAGTTCCTGACCTATCCTCTCTGGCTAGGACCCTTGGTGGAAGAATTGGTGACCTCCATACTACTTATCTGGGGATGCCTCCGGGAGCTAACAGCAGGTCTTTAGGTATTTGGAATGGGGTGATCGAAAAGTGTGAAAGAAGATTAGTGAACTGGAAGAGCCAATATCTTTCCCTAAGGGGAAGACTAACACTTATTAATAGTGCTTGGATTCTATGCCTAGTTATATGATGTCCCTTCTTCCTATCCCTGACGGAGTAATTGATAGATTGGATGCTCTAAGAAGGAACTTTCTATGGTAAGGCAATAGCCAGACAAAAAAATTTCACCTTGTTAAATGGGCAGCCTTGATTGGGAATAAACATATTGGAGGTCTAGGGGTGAGAAACTTGAAGACTCAGAACCCATGTCTACTAATGAAATGGCTCTAGAGACTAGCATCCAATGAACAAGCTTTGTGGAAGGAGGTGATTCAGGCAAAATGTGAAATGGAAGATCATTGGTCAACTAGCATGGTGACCAACACTTATGGAACTAGCCTTTGGAGAACCATAAGGAACCTATGGCCAAAACTTAGAGGGAATTGCAAAATCAAAATTGGAAATGGTGTGAAGGTCTCATTTTGGGAAGATAGCTGGCTGGAACTAGGTCCCTTAAAAAAAACTTTTTCCTGATGTGTTCATCCTCAACCAACAACAGAGGGCTACTGTGGCAGAGGTTTGGTCAAACCAAGGATGGAATCTGAGCTTTAGAAGACCTTTCAATGATTGGGAGATCCAGAGAGTAGTAGAATTCTACAGAACTCTAGAACAATTCAGAGGAGGAAACACCGTCCAAGACTGCCTGGAATGGAAGGATCACAAGCAAGGAAGATTCAGTGTCAAGGGGGCTTACAAAAAGTTCAACCCTTTCAATAACCAGATTAATGGGTGGCCCTGGAAAATGATTTGGAAAGCCAAAATCCCCTATAAAGTGTCTTGTTTTACTTGGCTACTTGCTAAACAGGCTGTTTTGACTCAGGAAAATTTCATGAAGAGGGGTATCCAATTGAGCCCTAGATGTTTCCTATGTGGGGAAAGGCTGAGACTGTGACTCACCTGTTTCTTCACTGTAGGATAACCAACCAGCTGTGGGACCTTTTCATCAATAAAAAAGGACTGAAGTGGGTGATGCCAAGGAGAGTAACTCAAACCCTGAAGATATGGAGTAGCTTTGCCAACATCTCTGGACATAGGGAGAGATGGAAAATCATCCCAGCTTGTATTTGGTGGTCAACGTGAAAAGAAAGGAACCTTAGATGTCATCAGAACAAGAGCAACACTATTCAGAAGATGAAGATGAATTGTCTTGTGTTGTTTCATTTTTGGTGTAAACCGGAGTATATGGAAGATCTAGAATCAGTTATGAATGTCTTAGGATCCCTGTCTTTAATCTGTAATTAGGAATCTGTAACATGTTGTGGTAGGTTTTTTTTTTTTGGAAATAGAAATACAAATCGTTACCTTCTCAAAAAAAAAAATATAGATGTAAATTCTTTTTGCCTCTTTTTTGGTAGACTAGAAGATGTTAATACATCAGATGGGATGTTAGATTTCCTCAGTTTCCTACAGTGATGTACAAGAACTGATTTGCAGGAAACTTGGCAGAAACTTTGTGCTTCTGTTTATAAAATGTTGCCATTCTCAGAAAGACGATCTGTTGAGAGGCCAACAGCCACTATAAACCAAAAGCTGGTGCATGGCTTCATTTATCAGTAGAATCCCAGGGCAGACTCTTTTCTCTTGTAACCATGGTGTCCGGGCCAACTTACATGCACCTCAACTAATTCCATGGGGTACTTGTTGAAGTGTGTGACCATCTTAGAGAACACACTTTTATTAGATAATTATATTCTCAACACTTGCTACCTCTCACCAACACAGGTACCGGGAACTTTGTCAAAGGAACTCATTTCAAAGTGGCTCACAACATAAAAATTGTGTCCATCTTTATCCAGGAAAAAAAAGGAATCAGTGAAATCAAATTCTGGAAAAAGACAAACAACTCCAGCTTAGGTTTATCATATTCTAGAGGTCAAGTCGACCAAATTTGAAGCTTTAATTAGTTCTGACTATGCAATATCAATGCTACCTACAAGCTTAATATGTTTATATAGCAGTTAATATACCTTTGAACTTGTGAAAAAGATCAGCATCATCAACAACCCGAATTCTTGAGTCTGCAGATGTTATAAGCACTTGTGACATACTTCCTGGCACAAACTGTTCATTAAGAAATATAAGTTACTAATTAACTCACAAGGTAAGGACACAAATTTACTTGGATTGCTTCATCCATTACAAATTTTGCCCTACTTCCTATTTGGATTGTCCCAAAGTTAACTTTTTCCTTTACTTTCAATATCTCTGTATGCAATATGTATGTGAGACTCAGTTCTATACTCACGAAGTCCAAATTCTTAGAACATGTAATCTCATCTCAAATATATTGACCAAATTATATTTAAATATGACATAACTTCAACTTTACATCAATAACTGAGACAAGTAAAATTGGATTATGAATTGAATAGCATGATAAAGGGTTTTAGCGATGAATGATTACTTTTTGCCGTCTCACTTTTCCCGCTCTCTGGGGAAGAATTTAGCTCCTAATCTACACCACTAGAAAGTGCAAACACCTATTTGTCTGCGTACCCTACTTCCTATTTTTTACTCATTATTTAATATTTTTGTTCTTTTATTTAGCTTGAAAAAAACCTTGACAAATTATTTACTTTGCCTATGAGAATGTAACAGCAGTAAACAGTTAAAAGTTAGTTAAGAATATGCACATACATAACACATGCACAGTATCTCGTTAATACAACAGAAGTACTTCGCGTCTTGGAATAACTGCATCTGGGACAATAAAGGAGGCATATCTGACCTAGCACAGATAAGCTCCAACATCAGCAATCAGTCAAAATTACTGTACCTGGAAACCAGTAATTTTCCTTTGGTGAGTCCTCTTCTTCTTATTCTGCAGATTGATTTGAGCTTTTTGCTGCAATTTGTTATCTGCAAAAAAAGAGAAGCATAAATTATCAACATGTGCAAGTACATAACTTTCCTCTACAGAAGGGAATAAGAGAGACAGGAAAGGCACAATAAATCAAACCTAATATGTTGTACAAATGACAGCTCCCCTTGTATGACCCAACAAGTGCCCCCTTGAAAAAGAAGAAACAAAAACGCATTAGAAACTTAACTGTGAAATATGAAGATCAAGGACATTTGGTTTTCACCTCTCAATAGGAATGGCACAACATCAAAGCAAGCTCTATGTTTAGCAAACTCTCACCTGACCATCTGGTGTGTAGCAAGCAGCAGTGACCATCTCATGCAGATCATTCCAATCAACAACTTGCCGCTCAGGAATGCTCCATATGCGAACCTTAGCATCTAGGGAGCCACTGATGAAGTATCTATCATCAACAGGGTTAAACTGGATGCAGGTTACTGAATCAAGGCAAGGAAATCAAGAAAACATTGTGATCAGCCAATTAGTGAAAAAGCTCTTATCTATGTATTCATCTATCATCAAGTAATGCACACAAGGGTGTGGCCTAGTGGTCAATGAAGTGAGTTGATAATCATGAGGTCTCAGGTTCAAATCTCACCGAAGGCAAAAACATGAGGTGATTTCTTCGCATTTATCCAAGTTGGTGGATAGAGTTAATCCAATACTTGTGTCGGTGGGAGGTAGTAGGTACCCCCATGGAATTAGTCGAGGTGCGCACAAGCTGGCCCGGACACGACGCTTATAAAAATTTATTCATCTATTAACATACTAATTTCTAGGCCATACACTACATAGCTCTTCCTGTCCACAGAATCTTACTACCGAAGAAACATTAAACTCTAAAAACTGGCCAGGGAAGTAGAGGTGAAGGTGAACATATAAGAGTTAAGATACACATACCATAGTCACTGTGTGAGAAGATCTTCAAACAAGTTTTGCTAGACAAATCCCAAAGCCGCACTGTTTTGTCCATTGATGATGAGAGCAATTGCTGGTAAAGGAAAGTGGGACGAAGACAGATGTTAACGAGATGTAGAAAAGATTATCACAAAAGTACTGCTCACTTGTTTAATAGAGGTAGGGGTAAGGTTTGGGTACACTCTACCCTCCCCAGACCCCACTTTTACACTGGGTACGTTGTTGTTGCTTAATATAGGAACTTATTGCGCATCCGGACACAAATTTTTGAAGATAGAGGAGAATTTCTCAGGGGTTACCATTCATCAGTGTTTTTTTCTGAAAATTTAATGAAATTTTATAAGAGATAATCACCCAGCAAGTGTAATGATACAACCCAAGCAATATGTATCTTAGTATACTAGCTGCATGTAAAAAGAACAAAGGAAATTAACCATATCCTATGTACTTCCTGTACATTTTCACGGTTACATCAAAAGGTTAAAAGAGCTAAACATCTATGCTTTAAGGTACAATTTTTTTCCCTTTTGCCTTCAAGAAATCCATAATTTCTTTCCTTCTACACAATCCACCATGTAGCCACCAGAATAGTGCTCCACAACTTTTTGATGCATTTTTGTAGTCCTCTTTTATTCCAACAATGTAGTAGATCTCAGGAGATTCTGTCATGCATCATTTGACTTCAAGCAAATTCAAAATCATGTAGCATTATCTAGTTTGTGATTCTACAGATGAATAATTATTCGCATCTGCATAATCTTCTTTGATCACTTCTTTGAAGTCTGTTAGGTCAAGAAAGCCTCTCTAGCCATGAGACATGAAAAACACTCTACTTTGTAAGGTACTGTTACTCCATATTTCCATAGCCATACTTATTCTTGCTGTCTACTTTGAGACAATAAACTCAATTTACCCAGACTTTACTGAGAAATCGTCATCCTTACTTTTTCTTTCATCCTCCATTCTTAATCATTCCACCTTCTAAGGGCTACTCCAGTAATCTTTTACTGTGGTATTGTGATCATTTACTACACTGAAAATGGTAGGGAACTGATCTTTGAGGGGTATATGTCCTCACCAACTTTCTTTCTTGATGAAGGTCCTAACCATCTTTCTTTCCAAAATAAAGTTTTCTAGTATCACCTTTTTTTTATATAAATGCGTTCTGAGAACATATTCCATAAGTTTCTGATATATTTTGAGTTCCCAACTCCATACAAGTGATTTGGTGTTGCTGTGATCCAACAATTTTTCATCTTGTTCTTTCTCTATATTCACCTGCCTCCACAGTGCCTCCTCCTTATTGCAAAATCTCCATAGTCACTTCATCAGGAGATAGTTGTTGTGTGCTCATTAGATTTACAACTCCCAAGTCACCTACTTTCTTTCTAGGTTACCACTCATCAGTATTTTGCAAAGATCAGCCGAAATTTGTGTGAGATTATTATCTGATGTAACAGGTATTATCCAGCATCTAGGACCATAAAACTGTATCCTGAAAATATACTAGAAACCAAGAATGACATAGAAGCTGGTGATTGTAACAACTTAAATCTGCCAGATTATAATGAACAATCCAACTAAAAGCTGCATCATTTTTTTATTTTTTATTTTAGATAAGTCTAAAAGCTGCACCAATCCTAGGCAACAGAGAAGAACAAGACTGCAGAAGCATGAAAGAGTCATTTTGAATTAAAACTCTGCTATCATCAGCCTATTTTCTGTGACTTGTAGGGCATTTGTTCCAGTAATAACATACAAAACAATAAGTAGGGGGAACTGGCACAGTGTTAAAAAGGACAACCAGACTGTTGGTTTACTAAGCTCAATTCTTTAAGAATCTTTAGTATGCTATTTTATTATTTTACTAGAAACAATTTTATTGGAAAAACTCTCGTGTACAAGTAGTATACAAAAAAGTAGAGAGCCTACACAAAATATGGTTTTCTACAAATGACACCAATACATTATCTTCAGCATCTATAAGGAACTGTGATAGAGTGGTACCAATGTCAGACTCGGCATCCTCTCATGTTACAAAAGATTATATCTTTCATCAATTCATTTGCTCGCTGTGTACTTACACATAAAAGTAACTCTATGATATCATACTCCCATAAACCGTGAAAGTTCCACTTCACCTACCTCAGCAAACTGGGCTCAACATAACAACCAAATCTATTATTTAGTGTAAAACTCACCCATTGAATTCTCCAGCAACTTAAGAGACATTAGCAAGTAGTTTGCAACACTGAAAGTCTTAGTCAATTAACCTTGAGGTGGCAAAGCTTCCATTAATATATAACAGTCTGAGAACTAACCAAAAAAATCATCTTTGTTGCATTTGAACAAAAGAACAAATGACTAGTGTTAATATCACATATTAAAAATTCACTCACAGGGCTCTTCTAAGTTTGTTACTAGATATTCAAAGAAACAGAAAGCATCGTGTACTCTAATTCATTCTATTTTATTCAGGCCAAAATTATAATTCTATACTAAATTTAAGAAGGATAAATATTAAGCTCAAGCAATTAGATATTAAGATAAAAATTACGAAAATTCCAGCTAACCTGAGACTTGGACCACGAGAGGTCAAGCACATCATCCAAATGGCCCTCAAATGAACAGATGGGCTTTTCTGAAAGAGCAAAAACTGTCTCAGGCACCAAAATATGGTCAAAGCCCATTGATTTTCGACTAACAGATGACCTTCCTCTTCGTTTCTTCTCCAAGTGGACATCAAAATTTGGTGACATAGTAGTTGGCTCGGGAGAAGCATTTGCCGAAAGCAATAGATTCAAATTCCCATCTTCTGGTTTATCCAGCAATAGATCACCCTTTCTCTCTGATGATGTAACCTCCCTAACATGTATGATGCGGTCCTCACCAGCACTAGCCAGATATTTTCCATCCAAACTAAATTGTATGGTCCAAATAGACCCAGTGTGTGCCTGTATCTCTAGGCTCTTATAAAGAGCTGTAAGTTCTTTGCTGGACTTACCATACTGCCTCACCCTAACTCTTTCAGGTCCATGAGGGGAAGCATCCTGACTATCATCTGTGGCAGAGCTTGACCTTCGACCACCCTTTTCGGAAGACGTATCCCTCTCATCACTACTCCGACGTTCCTTATGACCTGTCACTGAGCTAGCCACATTTCTAATGCTCTTCAGCCAGCTTCCCCTCTTTTTATTCTTAGGACCAGTCCCACCAATCCTGTTTGTATTACAATCCAAATTATTATTATTCCCATCTTCCACATTCTGTCTTCTCATCAATTCCTGAACAATTGGTGAAGTTCCAACACACACATCAAATTCTTCGATAGTCAACTGCTTTCCTGTACTGACTTCCTTAAGCTTGTTCCACATCCCATCCTCCCTCACTTCATTAACCACAAATTCCTTTCCATTATCGAGATTCTTTATCGTGCACGCACTCTCCTCAATTTCAACATCTCTATTTGATTCTGAATCATCCTCAACCTCACCATTCTCCACTACCGGCATCAAATTACAGCTCTCATTGTCCCTGGAATCAGCTCTAATTGTCAATGCAGATCCATTGTCCTCATGTAATTGATCATCACCGCGACCTTGACCCGAGTTTCCATCATTATTTACAACTACACATTCACCACCATTGGCTACATTGACAGATACTGATGACGAGGAAATAGAATTAACACAAAGAATATCACTACTTTTATGAACTGAAGAACTATTGCAATTGGAATCGCCATTCAATTTTGATGGAACGTTCCCAGAAACACTACACTTACCACTACTAGCTTGGGAACTACTACAATTAGGTATACCTTCAGCACAAACAACTTGACACTTCAAATGAACTGATGAAACCGATCTGCCAGCACCACGGCTGATACCCATTTGACGAAAAAGCCGGAGTCGGCGTTCTTCAATAGAGGAAGGTTCAGAGATCCACACATCATAGTTATTCGAAACTCCCATTGCATAATTGGGGAAACCCCAATTTGAAATACAATCTCTACCTTCCTCTCCTTCGTCTTCAGAAGGCGAAGAAGAAGAGGAACACGAAGTGTTTGCAGAAGAAAGCAAACGATCAAGAGAATCGTGAAAGCACTCGTTCTCGCCTTCTCCTTCTCTTGCTTTACTCATTCTTCTCCTCCAAGTGGAGGCATTCCCATGAAAATGCCACCAAAATCACCTCACCTGCCCCCCTCCAAATATACTAAGATCCACCTCACAACTCAGCTCAATGTAGCTTTAAATGTTCAAATCTTCAACACCCATTTCATCAAATTGACTAAAAGTGATCAGTAAAGAGTAAAAACTAAAATGGTAGTTTATGGGTGTGTCGGAAAATTCCCCCAAATCACCGCAACCCCCTCCAAGAATACTGAGATCAGTTCGACAGTAACTTTAATGGCCAAATCTTGCACACCCACTTCGTCAAATGGACTAATATATATCTCTGTGTAACTGAAAGTGACCAATAAAGAGTGAAAACGAAAATGGGAGTTTGTGAGTATGTTAACAATATCAGTTGGGGAGATGGGTTAGCTTTGGGAACTCAGATCCAATGATGGGTTTTAGAGAGAGAAAACACTGTGTGTGTGAGAGAGAGAGAGAAGGGTAACAAGCCCAATGAAGAGGGTGAAGAAGAACAAAGCAAAAAACAAAAAATGCTCCATTGAAATGGGAAGATGGGGTGAATCAAGTTGAAAAATGTACGAAAATCTATGACTTTCAAGTCAATAATTATTAGAGTACTACTTCTCTTGTTTTTTTATTCATGTTCGATACTCGTATTGAAATTTAATTAACATTAGTTTCACGCTTAATAACTCATTTCTCATATAAGAGCATTTTCAATTGTAAATTTTTTAACTGAAATTCTGATTAAGAATAATGGAATTTCGCCTATTTGATCATGTTAAAATTTTTGGCCAAGTCAATGATAAAGTACTATGTGTGTTTGGTCAAAAATATTCTTGAAAAATAAATTATACTTTTCAAATAGTGTTTAGGGAATCTAATAGTGTCTTGATCAAATCTTTGAGTATTTAGGATTGATGATAATCATGTACGGAATGAAAACTTCA
Source organism: Solanum pinnatisectum (assembly GCA_035578085.1). NCBI lineage: Eukaryota > Viridiplantae > Streptophyta > Magnoliopsida > Solanales > Solanaceae > Solanum > Solanum pinnatisectum. The sequence goes on along the minus strand of CM069085.1, from coordinate 1,989,670 downwards.
TTCTCAATTCTATAAGAATTTTTATGAAAGCCTTTTATTTGCTTCTCTTCGATGGAAGTTTGATTTTCCCAAAATGTATCCTAATTCTTCTTCTAATGATCATTAATGTTTAAATGTGAGTTGAAGTTGTGATATGAAGTTAAATTAAAATAGTTGTAGAGGAAAATGACTTACGTTTAAAAGTGAGAGGAAATTATTTTCTTGTTTTTGATAGAAATATTTTCGAACAATCAATTATAAGAATAATACTTATAATTAGCACTTATTCTTTGCATCGAACACACTTCTTAGGTTGTGTTTGGTGTAGCGGAAAATAGTCTAACATTTGTAACTCTTTTTCCTTTAGAAAATAGTTTTTGATTTTTTCATATTGATCTTAAAAAAAATGATTTTTTTTATTTTGGGAAAATATGTTCTTTAAAAATTTAAAAGAAATGTAAATTTTATAGTGGAGTTATATCCGACCCTCAGGTCCCCCCCCCCCCCCTTGCTTGACCGCCCACCCCGAATCGTAACCCTACTACCCACCCTACCTCCGCCCCATCCACACAGGCTCTAAGTAAGAAATAATAAAAATGTATACAATCTAACTCAATCAATATATCATTCAAAAATGTTAAAAGGCACTAATTAAATTTGTATTTGTTACCAATATTATGAAGTATGAATTTAAGATTACATATCAACAAGACAATAACTAATTAGGTGCATCATTCACAACTAAAAATTACATGATACTTAAAGGTGATTATAACAATAATAGCATATTCAATCTAATTTTATCAATAAATTTTAAAAAAGTAAAATATACATCGACTTTACTTCTATCTTCATCAAATAAAAAAACCTATTTTCATACACCACCAAATTAGTTGGGCTTTGAAGATTGGAAACAGGTTATGGGAAAGAATACCAAATTTCAACCTTACCACATGTTGCCCTGCAGCCCATCACTGTGAGAAATTTTGATTGTGACATGAGCTTCCCATTACTTTTTTTCGTTTTAATTTGTTTGTCGTATTTTAATTGACACAGAGTTTAAGAAAATAATTTTTTTAAATTTTATAGTAAATTAAATATATGTCAAATGTATCAAAATATTTCTTAATCTTATAGTCATATATAAATTATTTGAAAAATTGAAATAACGAATTGCAAAAAAAGAGGAAACATTTTTTTTCGTATAAACTAAAAACAAAAATGGGACAAACAAATTAAAAGGAAAGAAATGTATAAACTTGTGCTCTTTATACAATTTAGTAGTGACAAATTTTCATGTTCATTAATTCACCTCAACTTAGATTTGGCTTTGGCTGATTAGTATTTAGTTGTTTAACATATTCATAAAATAAGTGTTGCACAAATACAATTAGACAAATACTAAAATGAATATGTGGTCATATGTCTTTTCGGTGGGAATAAGTTATTTCAAAATTAATTATTTCAAAATAAGTTATTCCATCATATATATATATATGGAATAATATATTCCATCACTAAGATATAAACCATGAGATAAATAATTCAAGGATTATCTAATACCTTCAATAAAATACATGATAAATAATCTTGCATTTTATTTCGCAATTATTATACTGATTACACCAAACGACTCTCAAAAGTGCAAGTAGCATGCATGGAAGATAAATTAAGAGAAAGTTGTTTGAAATGATTTAATCATATTATGTGTCGACATGCGATTTGTGAAACGGTGAGGAATGAAGGTATTAAAATGGGACGAATAAACTTAAAATCAAATGTAATGAAATTTTCTAGAAAGTCATATATACAAATTCTTAGAATCACTGCAAACTTAAGTAAAGATGATACGTTAGGGGGGGAAAAAAAGGATATCTCTATATATGCACTTTTATTTTATTTGGTATGATAATGAACAAATTATTGAAGGATACAACAAATTAATTAGGCTAAACAATCCATTTTCATAATTTAGGGGGAAAATCAAAATCAACCATTATTTCAAGTAAGTTTAACACCATGTTGTTTAAGAGATTTCAAAATGTTAATCATACAATATTGAAAATGAATGGATGAACAAAATCATTGTTGGACTACTAAATTGAAGTCATATCTACTAAATTCATTTATTTATTTTTTATAGATTTGACTGCAAAATATAATTCTCATGTTGATTATGAACCACTGGAAATTAACACATCAAAAGACGCAATATTCTTTTCTCAACAAATTCTGGCTTTTTGTCTAATTAGTGGACATTCTAGTCTACAAAATATCTTGTGTTGATAGGATTCAGGGCGCAGCTAGTGTGATGTAAACAATCTATTTTAATATAAATATTAATAATTATATTTATGATCTAATTAGTGACCTATAAGTCACATGGAAACAATTTTATAGTTGTCTAACTAGTGTGCACATCTTTACTAGTATGATTTCTTAATATATATATTTTTTGTCATTTCTTTTTGGGTAACTTACATAAATTCTACTAGTTTAGGAGCTAGTTAATTAGATTCATATTAGTTTGCTATATTATGAATTTTACCAGATTTTAGACTTCGAATAAATATATCTAACACGTCTAGATATGTGTGTGTCTAATTAGGTAATTTTTCCTTTCTTTCTTGGGTAAAACAATTCGATTCATGGTCTTTGAGGACCCGATTCTGCTCATTTTTATCTTAATTAACTTTTAAAAGGTGGTCTTTTTTTAAAAAAAATAGTTTAGTAAGTTCGATGCACTGACAAAAAAAATACACACAATTAGAGTACTTGTTAGGTAATTACAAATAAATCTCTTGGTTAATATTCATTGAATAATAGTTATAGTTATTGAGTTAGGTTCATCCATGAAGGGTGTTAATGCCCGTTCACCCATTAACATGTGCCTATAACATACAAATACACAAATAATAGGGGTGTTAGAGAATAAGTACGATTTTCCCGCCATAATATGATCACGATTCGAGTTTGCAAAGAGATTTTTTTTTAATCTTCTAGAGAATATCTAAGTTGTGTGGATGAGAAAGATAATTCATCTGTTTCGTAAGAATTTCTGACAATCAAGAACTCATGTCGTGATTATTGTCAATTTCACTTTTGCATGGAAAACCCCATAAATCTCCTAATTAGTATTTTCGGTCAAATACTACAACATTATTTGGTAATTTGATGATAAAAATGATAATTGACCAACTATATATCACATGTTAAAAGTTGTTGATGGTAAAATCTATATATACATTCATTCAGTGTATATAACTTAAATTCTTTTAAAAATTATTAATACTAATATCATTATCATGAACATAATAATTTCCAATGTGAAATGTATTTGTAAAGAGAATCTATCCATTAAGTTTTTCTCCAAATATAAGTGAATGGAAGTAAAAGAGAAGATGAGTTGTTTATTTTTGCCTAAATTTGGTTAAGCAATGAGATCAATAAGAAATTAATTAGGTGCTTAGTTATCATTTAATATTTAATGAAATGAAAGCTTATCTTCAATATCCACTACTTGCTAGTTTAAAAAATAAGTTTACAAAAAGATAAAGTTTTTAATAAGATGATACAAGCTTATGTATATATACATACACAAATATACATGTATTGTATGCAATGACAATAAATTTTACGTCAAGAAAATAATTAAGTCAAGGAATTGTGTAACAAGTTATTATTTATTTTTAATTATAATGAGTAAACTTAAATACCCAATTCAATTATATTAGTTCAAGAATTTAAGATATAAAAACCCAAAAAAGTCTCCTAACTAGTATTTTCATTTAAATACTACAACATTAATTGGTAATCTGATAAAAAATGATATGAATAGTTACTTCACATATTAAAATTCATTAGTGATATAAAATATTTACATTATCAACGTATTTAACTTAAATCGTTTTCAAATTAATATTACTATCATTTTCATGAATAAAATAAATGCCAAGGTGAATTGTATCTGAAAAGAATCTATCCATTATATTTTCTCCAAATACAAGTGAATGGATATGGAAAAGCAGATGAGTTGTTTATTTTTGGCTAAAATTAGTTAATTAATAAGATCAGTGAGAGATTAAGAGCCCGTTTGGATAGGCCCAAAAAAAATAGTTTTTAAGTCAAAAAATTAAAAAAAATCAAACTTTGAATGATTTTTAAGTCAAAAAATAAAAAATAGAGGGAGTCCTACTTTTGGCATATGACTTTTTTAAAATTATTTTAAAACTTGTTTCAAGTTATTTTTAATTTTGCCAAACATTTTCAAAAGCTAAATATGACTTCAGTCAATCCAATGAGGCTCTAAGGGGTGTTTGGATTGAATTTTTTTAAGTGATTTATAAATTATAAGTCGTGGCGGATGCAGAATTCTCATGAAGGGGTGTCAATGGTTGTAGTAAGAAAATAAAAAAATTAATTATGAGGCCAATAAGGCTTGAACACACAACCTTAAAGAACTTTTGCAAAACCTTAACTACTAGACTAGACCTTCCACTTGTGTCAAAACTTATATATATATATATATATTTAACCAAAATTTAACCTCTATATACAATGTAATTTTCCGGCTAGGGGTGTCGCTCGACACCCCTCGGCCAAGTGTGGGTCTGCCCCTGGTTATAAGTTAAAAGTCAAAAGTCATAAGTTGGTAACCCCCAACTTTTAGTTTTTGACTTTTTTTTTTGGTACTTTTTCCGCTTTAAAAAGTGTTTAAAAGCACTTTTTGATGTTATCCAAATACTTTCAAAACTAGAAAAGTGTTTAAAAGCACTTTGTGATATATATATATATATATATATATATATATATATATATATATATATATATATATATATATATATATGTCGTATAGGAAAATCTTAGTAGCTCAATTGATTGGTTACTCAACCTTTCACCTTATTTGTGAGGGTTCAATTCCCTACCATGTAGGCTGTAGTCCTATTCCCATTGTCACTTTAAAAAATAGAAACAATGACGATACATTTCACGTCAAAGAAATAGTGTAACAAGTTGCATTGTTTAAATTTTCTAATACATGAATGTCATAATCTCTAGAATTTCTCTATTTCTCGATAAAGTATTCTTTTATTTCTCTCTCAAATAGTTGACTAATGAACTTAACAACTTGTTCTTAAATTGATAGATTTGTATTGGAATTCTTTGTATCTTGATTTTGAATTCAAATTCAAATTCGATTGTGTGATTGATTTAGAACAACTTGTAGAGAGATTCTTGAATGCTAATTTGATAGATGCTCATTTAAATGGGCTAGCTCAATAAAATTAAATTTTACTTTAGATCTATTTTTATTAGACTTAAATAACATATTCAGTTATGTTAGTTTATAATATTTATTTGAATTAATAACAAACTTATGATATAATATAAATTTCTTAACTATAGATTTAAATGCGACAAAATTTTAATGTCTACACATATTTGTGGGTGGATGTGGGTGGGCGGGGAAAGAAGGGAAGATATGCTCTCTCTTTGTTGTTGTTGGGTTGTCGCATAGCCTCAATACAATTCTGGTTATTCTCTCTCCCCTGATGTGTGGAACTCACCGATACATTCCTTGATATTTGATCACTTATATTGTGTTTTTTAGATCTCTCTCGATCTTATTGTCTTGAGTAATCTTCTATTTTAAAAATAAGTAGAATAACATCTTCCAAGAAGAAAGGGTATATTTTTAATTTATTTCCAAAAGATACTATTTTTAATTTTGTTTGTGACACTGACATGTGTGTATGTGTTTTTGTTAACTACTTAAATCAATGGAAAAAATCAAAGCATTTAGCCTTCATGTACAAAAATGGGAAATGGATTGAACCCTTAAACAGTGAGAGGTTAAGACATGATTAAGCATACAGCCAATTAGTGAAAGCAACAACCAACCACGTTCGTGATGATGTGGTAAGTACTCATCCATATATTCTTAATTAAAAGTTTCCGATTCGAGCTCTGAATATGACATTGTCTTTTTTAAGGATCACTTGACCCTTCAATATGAGACTTCGTGATGCGAATTTCGATTTCAATGAATGACAATATAAATATCAGACACTGGATAGGAAATAAAAAAAAATAGGAAAAACAACCCATTAACAAAAATTATGATGGAATAATAATTAAGTATTGTTTTATCCTTGTCTAGTGATCATGTAACATAAGACAAAGAGAGCATTTTTTTTTAAAAAAAAAAATATTAATTGAAAGTATTTGTTTTTGATGTCTGACGTAAGTGCTATACTCAAACTCCACTAAGCTAATTTCCTCCCTGAATATTGCAGGATCCCTGCCTTTTTTCGCAATGCACCAAATAACTCGTGTTCATGTAAGGTTTGAGAAAGGGTCACATGCACCTCTATTGATTTGGGGGGGTGTGATGTAGGCGGTTTTGCCATGCACGGAGCCCTAGTGAGGAAGGTGTACTTAATCTTTTATTATTAGGTTAATAATGCTATAATTTCTTTTTTGTGCTACTCCTAGGGCGGGAAATTGAAGATAAGAAAACATGAAGCGATTTTTTGTTTTATCAATATGTTATTTTAAATATTACACTATCTCAATTGGTTGGATCTTGATTCAACTTATTATATGAGTTTGCTAGTATCAATGATTGATCTTATGACTTGATCGAATTCCAAGATATATATAAATAACGTTGCTTCAAAGCTCAAAGATAACGTCACTATACAATATTCCAAATATATAATTAACTTTTAAGTGATCTGATAAATATATGCATGCACTTTTGCTTTCCAATCTTGTGTTTTAGAAACAAAAAGAAATTAAAGAAACGTACGTAAACTTTTTTCAAAATTTATGAGCATTTGTTATCTCCTAGAAATGTCATATTCATACACTTAATCCAGCCTGATTTGTTTAATATATATAGAGTTTAAGCCAAAATTACTGATTACAAAATGGACTCGTATTTAATTAAAGTATTATATTTGTATATCTAGAAAGGAAGTATGATTTGACACATAAAAAGATGGTGTATCACGTAAATTGAGTTACAAAGATTACTATTTGGGGAATTCTCATTCCTCTTCTTTTTCTCTTTCCCCCTTTCGTTGTTTACGGAAAGTTAATGGATCGATCGGGAGTCTTTGAGCAATGGTAAAGTTATTTTTGTATGACGTTTAATTAAGTTACGAGTTTGACTCGTGAAAGTAACTAGTCAACTACTAATACTTGTATTAGGATAGGTTACGTACATCACAGTCCTTCTCGAACTCTATGTGATCAAACACAAAATACTTTGTGCACCGAATTACCTCATTATTAATTAAAAGTTGAAGAAGAGTTTTATAGCCACGATAAAATTGTTTCTATGTAACCTAGATCACGAGTTCTAGCCGTGAAAGCAATCACTTTCCAAACCTACGTAAATATAAAATACTTTATACACTGAATTGACCTATTGCTTATTGAAAGCTCATGCAAATGTGACTTATCTTTGTGGCGTAATATCTGCAAGAGAAAATGGCCTCGTGTCTCATCAAACATCTACCCAACTCCTCTTTTTTCTTCTTTCGATATTTGGATCTCGATAAATTTAAAATTACATCGAGTAAGATTTATTTAGGAAAGTGCTTTATAGATAGAAAATAAGTTATTTATATGCAAAATTAATGCAATGTTTGGTAGATAATTTAGAAATCTGCATAACTAATACATGTACAGTAAAACCTCTATAAATGCATATACTTGGGACCGGAAAAAAATATTCATTTATCGAGATTATTAGTTTATCGATAAATGCATAAAATATTTATTTATCGATAAATAAATATTTATTATTTTAGAGAGTATTTTGCAGTATGTGCCATACGAAAGAAAAAAAAAATTTGAATTAAGAATTTCAAAAGTTTAAATCTAGGAAACTAAAAAGTGTAGTCTTTGCATATTTATTATTTAAATCTAGGAAAGCTAAACGAATTTAGTGAAGTTTAATGTTTCTAATTGTATCCATGTATATAGAATATGAAGAGATTTTATGTTAACTATAAAAGGAAAAAGCTAGATGTTTAAAAATCATAATCCAAGTATAATGTCTTCTCATCATTTGAAAGACGCACAAAAATCATCTTTAACCAATAAAATAAGAAACGCAATATGTGAGTATAAGAAAGAGAATCCAACTATTAGCCAAAAAGATTTGCAAGCATGGGTGAAACAAAAGTTTTATTTGACTATTAGTCAATCAACAATATCGCACTCTCAAAAGGTCGGCAGAGTATTTGTCAAATGAGATAAAAAATAGCGATGCCAAAAGGCATAAGCAGGCAAAATACCCTAATTTAGAGAAAATTTTGTACGAGTGGTTACTTCAAATGCAAGAGAAAGTGAACATGTCAGGGGAAATAATCCAAGGAAAAGCAAAAGATCTTTTCTTGAAAATGTATGGTGAAACTAATCCAGAATTCAGCTTCTCCTCTGATTGGTTAGAATGTTTCAAGTCAAGATACGAAATCAAGTCTTACAGACATTTTGGTGAAAGTGGTTCAGTTATCATGCAGAATATTGAAAACGAATTGCCTAGCATACGGTCAAAACTAGATCAGTTTAAATTGAAGGATATTTATAATATGGATGAAACTGGACTATTTTATCGATTAGAAGTTAATCATTCACTTGCTACCAAGCAGTTTGAAGGTTGCAAAAAAGACAAAGAGAGAATTACTCTTGCTCTCTGTTGCAATGGTGATGGATCTGACAAAGTACCATTGTGGATTATTGGTAAGTTTGCAAGTCCTAGATGCTTTAAAAATGTGAACATGAACAATCTTAATTGCATGTATAGATCCAACAAGAAAGCTTGGATGACTGGCTTGCTTTTCCAAGAATATGTTGGCTGGTTTGATAAGAGAATGAATGGCAGGAAGGTTTTGTTAATAGTAGACAATTGCCCAGCTCATCCAAAGATAGTTAAAGGCCTAAGAAATGTAGAGTTATTTTTCTTACCTCCTAACACAACGTCTAAGATTCAACCATGTGATGCTGGGATTATTCGAGCATTCAAAGCTCATTATCGTCGTCGTCTTTATTTCAGTATCCTACAAGGCCTTGAGGTTGAAGCACCAAATACTGAAAAACTTAATATTTTGAATGCTATTAATTTTGCTAACTTGGCTTGGAATTTTGATGTGAAAGAAATAACAATTGCAAATTATTTTCGGCATTGCAAGATCAGATCGAAAGAAAACAATGTTCCCGAACCACAAGTTGGTGAATTAGATGAAGCTATCCAAGAAGTTGGTGAATTAGATGAAGATATCCAAGAATTAAATGATGTCATCTCTAATTTAGCCTACAGAAATGTTATGGATGTTGAACATCTTTTGAACTACCCTAACGAGAATGATACAGTTATGGAATCACCTATAGAGGAAGAGATTATTCAATCTGTAATGAATAATGATGATGAGAATGATCCTGAACAAGATAATAGTAGCATTGTCCCACATGTATCGTCAAAGGAGGCATTTCAAGCAATGACTACATTGTCAAACTATTTGGTACAACACGAATAAAATATTCCAAAAATTGTGTTCGCTCTTCAAAAAGTTAAGGATGAGATTAATTTTGGTTTTGGTGGGAAGAAAAAACAATCAACTATAGAATCATATTTTAAAAAGAAATAGTTATTGGTCTAGTATTATTGACTGATTAAATATATATAAATTCTTGATGTATTATAGTAATTATTACTTTATATTTTTTCTGGGCCTTTAATACTTTATTTTTAATTATTATCTAATGCATTTATTGAGAATCTTGTTGGGTTATGAAGGTGATTAGGGCGTCATGCGGAAGCGTATAATTGCAAATCATATATGGTTGATAAATCAGACGACAAATAAACTTATATTAAAAACATATTAATATAGTTTGGTCAAGCAACCTAGATATTATAAAACTAATATTGAAAAACATAAATATGTTTAGGAGAAAATCTCCCCATAAACAAAACTCTTAAGCGTCTACATTGTGGATATTATTGTGTTTGATATGAGAAGAGGGGTCTTCAATTTATAGATCTCCTAACTCTTCCTCTAAAGGAAAGAATAAACCAAATATGGAAGAAAAATATATTTTCCTTTCATTAAAAGTAAAAACATTTATGGTAATGTTTTGTCTTTTCTTTTAAGAAAAAATAAACTTCAAATAAGATAAGAAAATCAGGGCAAAACCCTAACAAATCTCCCCTTTTGGCTAGATTTTCTTGACAAAACTTGATCCGCCTTCTTCAATTGCATGATAATCTTTGTTCTTCACATAGTCTTCATCACTACTGCTTGCCATGGTTAAAAAAATAAAGTTTAAAATATATGGGTTAAAAATGATTTTAAAATATTTCATTTTTATTTTTAAAAATTGCAGCAACGGAAATGTTGAAAATATGGTTGAAACTTATTCTCCACATGTAGCTTGAAAAAAATCTTCATTATCATCAAATTGATTACAAATTGATTTGAAACCATCTTGAGCCTATCTTCAACCTCATTCCATTGGATCATTTAACCATGTGCTCTGATACCACTTGTTGGGTTATGAAGGTGATTAGGGCGTCATGCGGAAGCGTATAATTGCAAATCATATATGGTTGATAAATCAGACGACAAATAAAATTATATTAAAAACATATTATTAATATAGTTTTGTCAAGCGACCTAGATATTATAAAACTAATATTGAAAAACATAAATATGTTTAGGAGAAAATCTCCCCATAAACAAAACTCTTAAGCGTCTACATTGTGGATACTATTGTGTTTGATATGAGAAGAGGGGTCTTCAATTTATAGATCTCCTAACTCTTCCTCTAAAGGAAAGAATAAACCAAATATGGAAGAAAAATATATTTTCCTTTCATTAAAAGTAAAAACATTTATGGTAATGTTTTGTCTTTTCTTTTAAGAAAAAATAAACTTCAAATAAGATAAGAAAATCAGGGCAAAACCCTAACAAATATTACTTTAATATAACTGGCCAAAGTCGGGATCGGAGAAAAATATTCATTTAGCGAGATATATTACTTTATCAAAATTTTACTGTATAAGTTAAAAGGAAATCTATGTATTATTTTAACCAGGATAGAAGATGAAATAACTAATACATGTATAATTAATCCCCTACACAACTAATAAATGCATAAAAATAATATATGGGTTCACTCATAGTTAATCTTATATTACTAATACATGTATAACTCTAACTAGCTATCAAACTACCCCTAAAATCTCTCCTTCTTCTTCGTCATTTCTCAAACCATTTTTCTTGAGAGAATGGGAAATTCATCGAGCTGAAACTCTTGTCGCTGCGGTGAGATCAACTCTAGCCAGTATCCAAGCGGAATATGACACCAGTTTGTTTCATGGGAAACACTAATAAAAAGTGTTGGTGTAATATACCACAAATACAATAACTTACAGTTGAAAATAAAATGACAAAAATAAATAAGCAAATCTTTAAGCTGAGGCGCGAATATCTCGCTCTCTTTAAAGAGATTCAAGCCCACTGTGGCATAATCTACACCGATCCAGCAGTATTACTCTTGACTTGTCCCCTCCAGGATACAACAGCCCAACAACGTGTACAACTCAAACAACTCCGGATTAGTTGAAGAGTCCAAAGCTCCACAAAAAGAACACATTCCTTCAACATATATTTACTCTCTTTTGTATATAGTGAATATAGTTGAAGACAAAATATTTTCTTTGTCTCAACTCTCTTTCAGTACTACACACTAAAATATTATTTCACACTTCTCATCTTTTTGAGATACTTCATAAAGGAAGAAACACCACTATTTATAGGTGAAGAAATCTTCTATATAATCAATAGTTAGAATGAGGGGTAGTAAAGTGGGTAGATAAATGTGATAGATGTTACATGAGTTACAAGAAACTAATGCTCATATGAGTTACAAGAAACTAATAACCATGAGATTTACAAGGTCTAATGGTCATATTACTCATATAAGTTACAAGAACCAATAGTCATCTTCTACCACAATTTATATCCACTAACTTATGCACTTAATATTTTATTTTAATAATAAATGCATATACACCAACATTCCCCCCACTCATTTTAATATTAAAATAAGAGAATTCACCAATTTAGCTAAAGGGAGACTATTATACATAATGAAAGTGTGCTCTGCATTGAACCTTCACTTAGTAAAACAATAACCTTTACTCCAGAGTCAGTAGTGGTCTCAGACTTGAACTATGACTGCTTAAGGGAAATAAAATATTACTGCTTACAAACTATAATCAAGGTGTTGACATAAGCTTTAATAGCCAGCACATTACGACTTTGTGCTATCCCAGTTTTCATGAACGTTTTTGAGAAGAAGTCCATTCTCATAGAAAGAAGTCTACTTTCACACTCACATAGGTGAAATCTGTCAAGGGTACTCCAATAATTTGACACCCCACTCAGACGAGATACATAATTTCATTAAGAGTTCAAGACTCAACCTCCACAAATCATTATAGGATAAATGCACTCACATCATAGGAATTGAATAAAATTAATAGTTGTGCATTTCACAACAAGTCATCATATGATTCGTTCTTCCCATTGAACATGGTAATACGATCTCCAGTCCCTAGGTTGAGTTTCATCATATATGACTCTGAATTTATGAGCTTTAATTTTCATCCCCTCGATGTGCTTCAGACTCTTTATCTTGCAAAGGCCTTAGTTCATGAATCTGCAAGATTATCACAAATAATTTTAACACAATTAGTATTGATGGTATACCAATGATCAATATGATCTCACAATATTGTGGTTTTTTCCTCATGAGTCTGAACTTATCGTTTTATAACAATTTTGTACTTTACCAATAATATTGGTGCTATCCCAATTAATCAAAATTAGAAAAATTAATTTCTTAAAATAAAGTGTTTGACATAGTTAAATCAATTCACTTTTTCACTTGTTGAAGTTTTTTTTTACTTCAACTTCCATAGTGGATAAGCAAGCAATATAGTTTGCTTTTCTCACTCCCAACAAATAGCACCAAGTTTTTTCATCTGCGCCAACAAAACTTATGAGTATAGCATAATATTTTTTCTCATAAAACAAGCCACCAAATTTCGTACCAAGTAAATTTACTTGATTTGCTTGTACCTGCTATACTTTATACACAATGTCATATAAAGTGCAAGCAGTCACATATCTCATATTTTTTATTAGTCTAATAAACTTCTTTCTTTGTCACACTATTTTCACAATAGGCAAGACTCACACAACCAATAAGATTGTATTTCACAATTTTTTCAACATTATGTGACTAGACAAGGAAAATTTCATCACATATTTTATGGTATTTTTCATTTCAAGAATGAAATTTATCTCAGCATATATTTTTTTTTTATCAAAATGGCTACTCAACACATTTTTCATAATTTATTTATAACTCTCATGTTAGAGCCAAAAATCTTCTCATTATAGCGGGATAAAGGTCTAAAAAATACCCCAACTTTGGTCGAATTTACTGTTGCGATACTAAACTTTCATGAGGACCTATTACCTCCCTAGACTATTTAATACCATATTTTAAACATTTATATTTGCCCACGAGGACATAAAAAATAATGCAAAATTATAAATAGTAATGTGTCCACGTGGGCACATATATACCTTTAAAATACACTATTAAATAGTTCAGGGGGTAAAAAATACACTATTAAATAGTCTAGGGAGGTAATAGGTCATCATGAAAGTTTAGTATCGCAACAGCAAATTCGACTAAAATTGGGGTATTTTTTAGACCCTTATCCCCATTATAGCCAAACAACAACATGTGATTTATTCCATAATAAATATATGTACTTGTAATACCCTTTTTAGAGCATTTCTCAAAGATGAAAAAATCATTTTTTTTCACAATGACTTTTTTCCTCATTTCATGAGCCCCCGCTATTTTAAGAACTTAAGTATCATTTTTTCATGAAAAGTAGTATCACTTTATTAATGAAAATACTAGGTAAATATTTTTTTTCTTTACCTTTTCTCCACTTGAATTGAGCAAGTAGAAAAATATTTTACCGAACACCTCTTCTCTTCCATCTCTTGAAGAGAGCGACGTTGAACAAAATTATGTTGAGATCCCTATCTTGATATCCGCACTTTTTTAAACTGTAACAAAAACATGAATTTCCTTAAAATTGTTGGTGTAATATACCACAAATACACTAAATTACAGTTGAAAATAAAATGACAAAAATGAATAAACAAATCTTTAGGCTGGGCCGCGAATATCTCGCTCTCTTTAAGGAGATACAAGCCCACTGCGGTATAATCTACACCGATCCAGCAGTATCACTCTTGACTTGTCCCATCCAGGATACAACAGCCCAACGACGTGTACAACTCAAACAACTCCGGATTAGTTAAAGAGTCCAAAGCTCCACAAAAAGAACACCTTCCTTCAACATATATTTACTCTTTTTTGTATATAGTGAATATAGTTGAAGACTAAAAATATTTTCTTTGTCTCAACTCTCTCTTTCACTACTACATACTAAAATATTATTTCACACTTCTCGTCTTTTTGAGATACTTCACAAAGGAAGAAACACCAGTATTTATAGGTGAAGAAGTCTTCCATATAATCAATAGGTAGAATGAGGGGTAGTAAAGTGGGTAGATAAATGTGATAGATGTTACATGAGCTACAAGAAACTAATGGTCATATGAGTTACAAGAAACTAATGACCATGAGAGTTACAAGAACTAATGGTCATATAGGTTACAATAATCAATAGTCATCTTCTACCATAATTTATATCCACTAACTTATGCACTTAATATTTTATTTTAATAATAAAATGCATATACACCAATCAAACGTGAAAATTAAAATAATTGCAAAAGAAGTAACTTTTGTCCATGACTAAAAGGAAGTTATTTTCTCTCTTTTGTGATAATCAAATATCAAAAACTGATTTACTAACAAAAAAATATTTCTAGGCATTTTGAATATAAATAAATTAGATGTATATCCATAAATTATTGTGGATACCTTATAAAAATGCCTTTGGAGGTGGGTGATTGTAAATTTTCGAGCCCGCTTACCCATGAGCACAAGTTTAAACAAATTTTGATTTAGGTTTATTCATGAAACAAATGAGAGTCAAAAGTTCATGAACACCACCTTTCAGGATATTTTCAAGATCTCATCATTGGATATTCTACCGATGCTATATTAGTGGATCTCAAATGTCATGACCCAAACTCATGATATGTATTATGTGTTTTGGTTCCGTATACATATAGTCCTTAAGGATTTGTCACTTTAATAAGCCGTCATCAAACCGACTCAAAGTGTGTGCACCATGTGAATTGTGTAATATATAATGCTTTATATATACCTTAACCGTCTTTCTCATCATTTTAATGTGGAATTCACCTATCCTTCTAAAGCTTACTAGTTTTTCTCTATGACCCGTGCTCATTTGTCTGCCCTTTATCGCGAATGAAAAATCACGAGGAAATGCGAAAGTACATAAGATTATGCAGTGACAAAATCAGAATTTTCACTAATTAAGCTCATTCAAAATATGAAAATGAAAGTATACAAAGAAGTCAAAGGGGTTCAACATCTACTATATATAAACAAAAAATAATATTAATCATATATAAATAGTGAAATTTTCTGTCAAAGGACATTCAACCCTGTAACGACCTGTTCCCATCATTATAGAAAAGCCAATGGGGGAAAATTTTGGGCCGGAAAACTTTTTCGTAGTATTTGAATTTTTCCCAACCTTGTCCAGATGTGGACGAAATCAGATTCATTGAGGTGTAGGAAAATCTGGTAACAATCGGCTAAATCATTTATGATTTTGATTATATGAGTAGTTAGATAACTTGATAAGGAATCAGTACGACTTTACGGAATTGAATTTGGACGAGTAGAACTCTCGTAATCGATCTTAGCGTAAAGGGTAATTACTGAGCGTCGTGGGTTAGAGGTGTGTTGTGAAATGGGAAATTTGGAATTTTTGAAATAACTCTCTATCTCGAGAATACTGCTTTGGCGCTGGGTTTTGCCGCTTTGGCGGGGTGGTGGCCGTTGCGGCGGGCCCGATGCGAATTAAAGTCGTTAATAAACCCCTAAACGACCTCATTATGCACTTTTCAACTTTTTGAGCTAAGGAACGACTCCCAGGTGACTCCTACTCAATTTTCACCATATGTGAGGCTAAAGGTAAGCTTTTCACTCCCTGAATTAATTTTTCGATCCGTAAAACATAATAGAATGGGTGAATATTGATGGGAAAGGGTTTTGTTATAGATTTTATGGTGGAAACAACCCTAAATAAGATAATTGGGATCGTGGATTTGATCTAGGATTCATAGAATTGTTAGTAATCCGGGTAATTATTATTTATTGATTCTCGTATTATATTGATTGTTTGTAGACCAAGAACAAATGGAACGAATCCAAAAAGAGAAGGATTAAGTTTCTTAGGGTTTCAAGCTTGTTTCGAGGTAGGTGATAGTTGTGAATCTATGATTGTGTAATGTATGTTTGTTCTTGCTTTATTATGATACTTGTATATGTATGAATGTTGCAATGTTGATCACACTTGTTGTAAATGAGATAGAGAATTGATGAATGCCATGAAATCATGACTTAAATGTATGATCTTGATGATTTACTTGTGATTGAGATTGTTATTATGGTGTGTGAATGGGATCGGTTGTCACGTTCCGGCATAACTAACTTGGATCGGTTGTCACGTTTTGATATAAAAATGGGATCGGTTGCCACATTCTGGCATAAATATGGGATCGATTGCCATGTTCCAACATGCTAAATGTTTGGGTTCCATGAGAGGACCAATGATTTGATATAAATGTGAAGTTGTTCGTTGTTCGTAAATGTTGACAATGTTGTATATGTTAATATATATACATGTGATTATAATGTTGTTTGACTTGTTTATGTTGCACTAGTGGGATAGCCGCGTGATCCTACTAGTACACTGTGGTTGTGTACTGATTTTGTACTTGCTCTTATTTTTGTTGAGTACATGACATCTTCAAACGGTTATTGACAGACCTCGCTTAGAAGATTAGTGATAATTGTTCGAATTCAAGGGTGAGCTAATTCTTCCATGCTGCCATGAAATTCTCTTTCGTCTATGTCCACCATTTTCGGACTTAGACATTTGTTTTAGTTAGTTCATTAGTATGGGGTTGTATCCCTTCTTGTTTAGACTTGGATTATTGTTAGATATTTTGGTACATTGACTTTCAGGTTCTAGATTATTCTTCTGCATTGTTAGTTATTATTGTTAGACTTTTGTTAGAGTTTATGGGAACTCTATTTTTATTTCCTTAGTGTTGACTTAAATGCCTTAGTTTTTAGATTATTTGCTTGGTGTGGGTTGTAGTAGTGGTTATCCCACTGGAGTGTTAGTGTGGGTACCAATCATGATGGTCTGGGTCGTGACAAAGTTGGTATCACCTAGGTTTTTTGATCTTGATATATCGAAATCAGTCTAATAGAGTCTTGCGGAACGGTACGGGAATGCCTTTACTTTTCTTTGAGAGACTATAGGACTTTAAGAAATCTCTATTTTTCTCTTGTCTCTTTCGTGCTATGACTTGATTCCAATTGGTATCTAGCGATTCAAATTGGTATCTAACCTCTTTCATTCTTCTGTTCGCAGATGGTTAATACTAGGTTCAACGACATTAGGCCCATAGCTTTTGTCAATGCTCCGGTAGAGGAATCTGCAGCGAGAGGTCGCGGTCGAGGCAAGGGTAGAGAAAGATCTAGGGGTAGAGGTCGTGGAAGAGTAGAACCTGTTGGAAATGGAGCTCCTATTGAGAATGCTCCTATGAATGAGAACCCTTCTGCGCATCATGAAAAGATAAAGGAGCATGTTGATGTTGAGGATTTGGGACAAAAGGGAGAGGTGAAGGCTGAAACTACAGATGTTCCTCTTTTGGATCCAGTGTTAGCTCAACAATCATGTCATTCTTAAAGGGATTAGTTGGTCCTGGAGTGTTTCCTTCTGCTCAAGCAACTCAAGCTTCTACTAATCCTTTTGTTGCTAGCACTATGCCCAAGGTGGGTGGGACTGGAGGTAATAATGCTTTCTTCCATCCTTTGTTGGGTTTTGTTATGACTGGTAATGAGCATGAAATGTTAACTAAGTTTTTGAAGCTAAAGCCTCATGTGTTTCTTGGTTCTGAGAATGAGGATGCTTATGAGTTCATTCTGGATTGCTATAAGAGGCTTCATAAATTGGGTATTGTTCATCAGCATGGGGTTGAGTTTGTGTCTTTTCAACTTTAAGGTGAGGCTAACTAAGCAGTGGTGGAGAGCTTATATGGAATGCAGATCTTCTACTTTACCTCCACTTACTTGGACCCAGTTTTATGCTCTGTTCTTAGAGAAATATGTGCCTAGGACTTTGAGGGATCGCAAGAAGGATGAGTTCATGGCCTTGGAGCAAGGTGGTATGACTGTGGCTGCTTATGAGGCAAAGTTCCATGCTTTGTCTAGATATGCTACTCAATTGGTGGCTACTGAGGAAGAGAGGATCCGGTTATTTATTAGGGGATTTAATTCTGAGTTGCAAGTATTATCTATTATATGACTTCTGTAGGGAGGAGCTTTAATGATGTGACAGACTATGTTAAGAAAGTGGAGGGGGTGAGGTGAGATGGTCAAGCTAAAGCATGGGCAAAAAGGGCCAAGAACTTGAGTAACTTTCAAGGTTCTTATTCCAAGGGGTCTGGAAGTCCAACACTTGCAGCCAATCCAATTCAGTCCACTATGCCTACCTCTACAGGTAGTTACTCGAAAACTCCATCTCATAATTTTCAGGATAGCTAGGGAGTCGCGCCTTTGACGGGCGGCAGACCATCTTTTTTATCGTACTTGTTACAACTGTAGAGAATCTTGGCATATGAGGAGAGATTGTCCCCACCCACATGTGTTAGATTTCGTGCAGCAGCAGTCTAGAGCAGTGATACCCGCGGGGAATGATAATAATGATCAAGAGGGTCCACAAGGTGGGCGAGGAGGTAATCAACGAGGCCGTGGAGGTAGAGGAAATGGTAATGATAACAGAGGTAGGGGTAACGCGCAACCAGGCAGGGAAGTGGCTCGTCATGATTATAGGGCACAATGTTATGCTTTTTCGGGCATGAATGAGGCAGAGGCGTCTGATGCAGTGATCACATGTACTATTCTTGTCTGTGATCGGATGGCTAATGTGTTGTTTGATCCGAGTTCTATTTATTCTTATGTATCTGTGCGATTTGTCTCAGAGTTTGATATGATTTGTGATGTACTTGATGCTCATATCCATGTTTCTACCCCAGTTGGAAAGTCAGTCATAGTTACCCATGTCTATTGTGCTTGCCTTATTTTGTTTATGGGATTTCAGACTTAGGTTGATTTAGTGATTTTTTATATGATTGACTTTGACATAATCTTAGGCATGACTTGGTTGTCCCCCTATTATATTGTGCTTAATTGTAATATTAAGTCTGTAACTCTAGAAAATCCGGGAAGGAAAAAATTAAAGTGGGAAAGGGTGTACAAGCCTAAGCAAGCTAAGATTATATCCTCCATTCGGGCTAGTAAACTAGTAGAGCAGGGTTGTTTGGCTTATTTAGCTCATATTAGGGATGTTGAGATTAAGGCTTCATCCATTGGGTCTACTCCTTTGGTGTCGAAATATATAAAAGTGTTTCCTAATGATTTGCCTAGTATGCCTCCTGATAGAGATATAGACTTCTGCATTGATTTAGAACTTGTCACTCGTCTCATTTCTATCCCTCCATATCGTATGGCTCCAGCAGAATTAAGAGAGCTTAAGGCTCAAATCCAAGAGCTTCTTGATAAGGGATTTATTTGTCCTAGTGCTTCCCTATGGGGTGCTTGATCTTAGGCATATTTATATGCCTATAATGCTAATTATGCCCGCATTTACACCTAGTTTGAATTCAAAATGTATTTGTTTGTAGTCGTATAGAGTCTTTTAGTTGTTTATGAGCTAACCAACATGATTAGTTGTGTAGGTAAGCTTAATTGGAGAAACGAGCGCAAAAAGGGACAATGGAAGAACATAGAGGATTCAAGTCAAAAGAGAGCAAGGAAGAAGCTAAAGGAAAAGCCACTAAGGCAGTTCCTTATCCTCTCCGCGTTGTGGAGCGGAGCGGAGCAGAGCTATAATTTGGCTTGCGAAATTATGAATTGAGGCAGAACCCTTTGTGTAGCTAGCGCATCGTGGAGAATAGCCCCAAGTTTTATTCGAAGAAGCAATCGCGAGGCATAACACACCGTGGAGTGCCCATATCGCGGAGGAGGCCAAAGTGCCTGGAATCAGAATTTGGAAGTCCCTTTGCGTCGTGCCTTGAAGTCCCAAATTTGGCCATTTCAACTTTTAGTATAAATAGGTCATTATTTTATTTTATTGATTATTTTTTTCTGGGTTTTGAAGAATGACGGGGAGAACGTTTCCATTATTTTTAGGGTTCTTTCCTAAACTCTTTTCCTTTTGATCTTTATATGTTATTTGAACATTGTTTGATTGATTCTTGGATTATGAGTAGCTAAATACCCTAGTGCTAGGGCTGGGGCTACAAGATGATGGTAATTTATTAAGTTTTCATTGGGTTAATGTCAATTATCATATGAATCTTTCTTATGTTCTTGTTTTCCGTATTTCATGATTGATCACCATTGAAATAAATACATTGTCCAAATTGAACTCGGGAGAGGAATAAGAGAATAGAACGTGGGACATAAGGAGTATGATTAATTCTAAATAACTAGGGTTAATTTGTATCTAGGATAGGGATATACCTAAAAACCTTGCTTGGGTCACCATACAGGAAGAAATCGTAATGCTCGGTACTTAATCCATCATATCCCCGCACAACGATGTAGTTAGGGTGTTATTTATCGTAGGCGATTAGAGGTCGGGAGACCATGATCATACATTTAATCTTGTGATTCATTGATTCGATAGTTGATAATTATCCATATAAATGATATTGATTGCATGATTCCTGATAAAAGCTGCAGCCCTGGACTTTACCCAATATCTATTTTCAACCCTTGAAATTGAATCGTTGTTGTTACATTTTTATTATAATCTTAGAAATAGAAACTAAATCACTTTTGAATCTTGAATACACTTGTGTTTAGCTAAAAGTTAGAGAAGTAAAGTAATTCTAAGCGTAAGTCCTTGTAGGTACGATACGCAACTCTTAAGAAGAGTCACTTTAATACTTGAACGACCACGTGCACTTGCGTGTACGATTTGGCCGTAATAGTGCTCCAATTTTGTTTGTTAAGAAAAGAATTGTTGTATGAAAATGTGTATAGATTATTGGCAATTGAATAGGGTGAAATAATTATCCCTTGCCTTGAATAAATGATCTTTTTGACCAATTGCAAGGTGCATCAGTTTTCTCTAAGATTGATCTAAGGTCTGGTTACCATTAATTGAAAATTAGGCCTGAGGATGTGCCCAAGACGGCGTTTACAACTTGCTATGGGTACTATGAGTTTTTAGTTATGTATTTTGGTTTGACTAATGTGCCTGCAGCTTTCATGAGTTTGATGAATGGGGTGTTCAAACCATTTATTGATTCGTTCGTTATAGTTATTGATGATATTTTGGTCTATTCGAAAAGTGAGGTAGAGCATGTCAACCATCTTCGTAGTGTTTTGGGTGTTCTTGGGAAGCAAAAGCTTTATCCTAAATTTTCTAAGTATGAATTTTAGTTGAAATCAGTTGCATTTTTGGGGCATATAGTTTCAAAGGAAGGGGTAATGGTAGATCCCCAAAAGATTGAGACGGTTAAGAATTGGGTTAGGCCTAGCTCTGTGACGAAAGTTAGGAGTTTTGTGGGGCTCGCTATCTATTATCGTTGATTTTATGAAGAACTTTGCTTCTATTGTCACTCACTTGACTAATTTGACTAAAAAAGAGATACCATTTGAATGGACTAAAAAATGTGAGGAGAGCTTTCAAAAGCTTGAGACTCTCTTGACCACTGCGCCTATTCTAGCATTACCGGTTAAAGGTAAATATTTTATTGTTTATTGTGATGCTTTACATTCTGGTTTGGGTGCTGTGTTGATGTAGGATAAGAATGTTATAACTTATGTCTCGCGTCAATTAAATGTATAAAGAGGAATTATCCCACGCATGATTTAGTGTTGACAGCAGTAGTGTTTACTCTTAAGATCTGGTGGCATTACCTCTATGGTGTTAAGTGTGAAGTGTTTACTGATCATTGAAGTTTGCAGCATGTGTTCACTCAAAAGGATCTGAATTTGAGACAAAGAAGATGGATGAAGTTACTTAAAGATTATGATGTGACCATTCAATACCATCCGGGGAAGGCTAATGTAGTGGCAAACACTTTGAGTCGAAAAGCAGAATGTATGGATAGTTTAGTTTGCTTAAGTGTAGCCAAATGACTTTTGGCTAAATAAATTCAGACCTTAGAGTCTAAGTTCATGCAATTGGGCATCTCAAAAAGAGGTGAGGTGTTAGCTAGTATTGAAGTGAGGGTCACTTTCATTAAAGAGATCAAGGCCAATCAATTTGAAGATGAGAATGTGGAGGAACTTAGAAAGAAGACTGTGATTGGTAAGGCATAAGAGACCACTCTTGATGCGGATGGTGTGCTCTATTTCAAAGGGAGAATATATGTTCCTAGAGTAGATGACTTGATTGAGAAATTGTTGGCAGAGTCTCATGGTTCGCGATATTCTATTCATCTAGGGTGAACAAAATGTATAGAGATCTGAAGCGAATTTATTAGTGGCCGGACATGAAGAAAGACATAGCGAAGTTTGTGGCGAAGTGTCAAAATTATCAACAAGTGAAATATGAACATCAAAGGCCTGTGGGTTTACTTCAAAGAATGTCAATTTCGAAATGGAAGTGGGAAAGAATATCTATGGATTTTGTGGTTGGTCTTCCTAAGACTTTGTGGAAGTTTGATTCTATATGGGTAGTGGTTGATAGATTGACTAAGTCAGCCCATTTTATTCCTGTAAGAATAGATTATAATGCTGAACAATTGGCTAAGGTGTATGTGAAGGAGATAGTGAGGTTGCATGGAGTGCCCCTTTCTATCATCTCAGACCGTGGTACCCAATTCACATTCAAGTTTTAGGAGAAATTGCATGATTAATTGGGCACACAACTCACTTTTAGTACAGCCTTCCATCCACAGGCAGACGGACAGTCAGAGAGGACTATTCAAGTGTTGGAAGACATGTTGAGGGCATGTGTGATTGTTTTTGGAGGGCATTGAGATAAGTTCTTACCTTTGTGTGAATTTTCCTATAATAATAGTTATCACTCCAACATTGATATGGCACTATTCGAGGCACTCTATAGGAGGGGATGTAGATCACCCATAGGATGGTTTGAGGCTGGAGATGTGAAACCATTGAGGGTTGATTTAGTGAAGGATGTTCAAGATAATGTTAGGAGTATTCAAGCTAAACTTCTAGCAACCTAGAGTAGACAAAAGAAGTATGCGGATCATAAGGTAAGATACATGGCATTTCAATCCAGTGAAAATGTTCTTCTTAAGGTCTCACCCATGAAAGGGGTGATGAGATTTGATAAGAAAGGTAAGCTAAGTCCTAGATATATTGGTCCATTTGAAATTTTTGAATGTGTGGGACCGGTAGCGTATAAATTGACTTTACCTCCTAATTTATCGAGAGTTCATATGGTATTTCATGTGTCCATGTTGAAGAGATATCATGGTGATGGGGATTATATCATTAAGTGGGACTCAATTGTGTTAGACAAGGACCTCCAATACGAGGAGGAACCGGTTGTAATTCATGATCGTGATGTGCTTAAGTTTAGGACCAAGGAGATTAAGTCCGTGAAAGTTCAATGGAAGCATCGTCCAGTTGAGGAAGCTACTTAGGAAACCGAGAGGGACATGCGAAACAAGTATCCCCAATTGTTCGTCGATTTAGGTACTACTTCATTCCTTCCTTAGCCTATTTTTCCTAAGTTTTATCACTCAGGGACGAGTGATGGGTAAATTGGTATCTATTGTAATGACCTGTTCCCGTCATTATAGAAAAGACAACGGGGGAAAATTTAGGGCCGAAAAACTTTTTCGTAGTATTTGGATTTTTCCCAACCTTGTCCAGATTTGGACAAAATTGGAGTCATTGAGGTGTAGGGAAATATGGTAACAATCGGGTGAACCATTTATGATTTTGATTACATGAGTAATTAGATAACTCGTTAAGAAATCCGTATAACTTTACGAAATTGAATTCGGGCGAGTAGAACTCCCAAAATCGATCTTAGCGTAAAGGGTATTTACTGAGCATCGTGGGTTAGAGGTGTGTTGTGAAATGGGAATTTTGGAATTCTTGAAATAACTGTCTGTCTCGAGAATGCCGCTTTGGTGCTGGGTTTTGCCGCTTTGGCGGGGTGGTGGTCGCTGTGGCGGGCCCGATGTGAATTCAAGTCGTTAATAAATCCCTAAACGACCTCATTATGCATTTTTCAACTTTTTGAGCTAAGGAACGACTCCCAGGCAACTCCTGCTCTTTTTTCACCATTTTTGAGGCTAAAGGTAACCTTTTCACTCCCCAAATCCATTTTTTTATCCGTAGAACGTAATATAATGGGTAAATATTGATGGGAAAGGGTTTTATTATAGATTATATGGTGGAAACAACCCTAAATTGGATAATTGGGATCATGAGTTTGATCTAGGGTTCATAGAATTGTTAGTAATATGGGTAATTAATGATTGTTTATTGATTCTCGTATTATATTGATTATTTGTAGACCAAGAACAAGCAGAACGAATTCGAAAAGGGAAGGATCAAGTTTCTTAGGGTTTCAAACTTGTTTCGAGGTAGGTGATGGTTGTGATTCTATGATTGTATGATGTATGCTTGTTCTTGCTTCATTATGATACTTGCATATGCATGAATGTTGCAATATTGATCACACTTATTGTAAATGAAATAGATAATTGATGAATGTCATGAAATCATGACTTAAATGTATGATATTGATGATATACTTGTGATTGTGATTGTGATTTTAGTGTGTGAATGGGATCGGTTGCCACGTTTCGGCATAATTAACTTGGATCGTTTGCCACGTTTTGGCATAAAAATGGGATCGGTTGCGCACGTTTTGGCATAAATATGGGATCGGTTGCCATGTTTCGGCATAAATATGGGATCGGTTGCCATGTTCCGGCATGTTAACTGTTTGGGTTTGGGTTCCATGAGAGGACCAATGATTTGATATAAATGTGAAGTTGTTCATTGTTCGTAAATGTTGATAATATTGTATATGTTAATATATATGCATGTGATTATAATGTTATTTGACTTGTTTATGTTGCACTAGTGGGATAGCCGCGTAATCCTACTAGTACACTTTGGTTGTGTACTGATTCTGCACTGGCTCTTATTTTTGTTGAGTATAGGGCATCTTCAAGCGGCTATTGACAGACCTCGCTTAGAAGATCAGTGATCGTCGTTCGACTTCAAGGGTGAGCCAATTCTTCCAGGTTGCCATGGTATTCTCTTTCGTCTATGTCCACCATTTTCGGACTTAGACATTTGTTTTAGTTAGTTCATTAGTATGGGGTTGTATCCCTTCTTGTTTAGACTTGGATCATTGTTAGATGTTTTGGTACATTGACTTTCAGGTTCTACGTTATTTTTCCACATTGTTAGTTATTATTGTTAGACTTTTGTTAGAGTTTATGGGAACTCTATTTTTATTTCCTTAGTGTTGACTTAAATGCCTTAGTTTGTAGATTATTTGCTTGGTTTGGGTTGTAGTAGTGGTTCTCCCACCGGAGTGTTAGTGTGGGTGCCAATTACGATGGTCTGGATCGTGACAAACCCTATCTAGCTTCGCCCTCAACTATGTGCACATGCATATTTACACGTGTTTATTCCCTAATTGACTATAAAAACATCAAGTTAGGTTTTCCCTTTTAGATAGAAATAGATTGATAACCATATAATTTCACATAAATATAATACTTTATTATAAAAATATTTGACTTAGAGCTAGCTGATGCAATTCACATGAAAGGCTTTAAAAAAAAAGACATGTTTGAAAGCTTACATTTTCATTTCTTTATAAAAAAAACTATGACGCACATATATAAATTTAGGATTTCACTTGTGTACATTGATAACGTAGTTTTGATTTAATATGATAGTAATATTGTTCGCTTTGGGTTAAGACATCAAACAAGCAGAATCTTTCCCAAAAGGCCTCCCATGCAACAGTATTTATAATATCTTTCTCTTTTTTTTTCAACTATAAATTAATATGGGATTTGATTCACAGGTCCGACAATCTCCCTTTTGACCTATCACCAATTATCTATAGGTTCTTTCGAGTTTTACACCGATGCTATTTTCCCGGTTCTGTCTATGTGACACAATTTTTGTTTATTAGGTTATTTTAAAGAAAATGACGCATTTCTTCATTCCAAACTAATAATTTGCCTTTAAAATACCTCATTTTCCTTCACACGTTATATATTATTGTCTGTTTGGCCATGGATACTATAACTTTCACTTTTTTTCAAAATTTTATTTCAAAAAGCTGTTTTGACATAGAATTGTTATAATTTTTCAAAATTCTAAAAACTCCAAAAAGTTATTTTAACAAAGTCACTCACAAAATTCAAAACAATTTTAATTTATATTTATGTCCAAAGTCAAATATAACTCCAATTTCCACCTATTATTTTCAACTTAAAAACAAATAATTGCACTTTATTTTTTTGTTCTAGTATTAAAGTAACTTGATTATCACATGGATTGATTAGCCTCTCTTTAAATTTGCCATTCTAATATCAATATTCCATTATGGTTAATTGTTCTTATCTTCTCATACATTGATTTGATATGTTTATTTGAAGATTTAATGATGAACCCTAACTAGCTGACACACTCTGACGCTCATGACAGAGAGTGCACCGATAAAAACGAATCACAAAAAAGGATTGACAGGGCTTAAGAGTTAGTTATCGATTAATTTTTTAAATAATGGGTGTACATAAGAGAGGAAAGTGAAAATTTTCATTAGGGTAAAAACATGTTCACATGGCCAGTATATATGCGAGCTTTTGGGCTGTATGATAACTTAGCCTAAGAGATAGATTTGTGAGGCATGTTGAGCAATAGTGAACATGAATACGTATCATGAATTTGAGTCGTCATGCAACTAAAAGTTTGAGAGGAGAGATCAATAACTTAATAGTTTAGTCAAATAATATGCGACTAAAATAATTTTCTTAATGCATGTATTAAAACGATACTTATACGAAGAAATATATATTACTACTACATTCATTTCGATTTATAATATGATGTTATTTAACTGGGCATGATGTATGAATTAAAAATTTTAAAAATACACACTAAAATAATTTTATATCACAAAAAGTAATGCATATATACAATATTATTGTTTTAACGGTGCACGAACTTTTCTAAAATAAAATTGTTTGGGGACAAGGATATATACGAGGTTGTAATATATATATATATATATATATATATATATAAAAGGCAGAGGTAAAGATTTGACAGCAAATGCAAGCCTGGTCAATGAAAAATCCAACATTTAGACCCCACTTATACTAAAATCAAGATTTTCATACTTTTATGGTGGAAAAGATCCATGTCAACAATATATATTTTTAAAATAATTGTATACGTCTCGATTAATTTTATGAGTAAGTATTTGGTGATTAATGTAGTATTGAAATATTTTATTCACTACTATAAATAATTATAAAGAGATCAATCACCTAGTATTTTTATCTCTATTGTGACTAAACTAAAAGACATTATAATTGTTAGTGACTTCATTGATCACTGATCATATTCTTTGATTCAATTAATATTTTTTTTGTGATATTTTTTACTGATCTCCTGGCACTTTCAGGAGATTTTTTGTCACCCTAAATCCTAATAAGTCAAACGACTTTGTGATTCTTGTTCCCTAGATATTTGTGTCGCATATAAATCATGATTTATAGTCATGAAATTAGTCATTAATATTTATATCACGATACACTATATATCAACATCACACCACTTATGGATGTGGTCCTTCCCTTTTTATGATCTGACATTTATGAAATACTTTATGCACCTTTTTTTCTGGTGTTGATCGAGAAAAGCTAAAAATATAATGAAATATAAATTTTATGTGTGCGTAGCCTAATTTTTTATCGAAGAGATTCGGATAAGCTTATTCTACCCCTTTAACAATTTGTCCATTCTGTCACTTGACCATACATGTAGAGTTAGATATAGTTTGATGTAAACATCATACATGAACAATTTTTTATAGTTTGATGTAAACATAGAAAAATAAATAATTCAAAAGCAAAGGAAGGATCATTCAAAAATTGTCCAAGTTAGGGCAACTAATTTTGAAATAGATTCCACTTGCTTTTTTCTTTAATTAGGTAAGTGGAACATCCTTGGATATTTTTTGAGATATTTTTCCATAATTAATTCACTAGTTTTTTTTTAAAAAAAATATTTGGTATTTTCCTGTTCGATATTTGTATTAAAGTTTAGTTAAATTTAAATTCATTAATTAAGAGTAAAGAGATTTAATTTACCGTAACACGATACTTAATTCTCTAATTTAAACTAACTATAAGATTTTTCTCCCTGATAATAGGCTCATTTATTTTAGATTTGTCATGCGAAGGATATGTGTTGAAACAAATTCCTAAATTTCTTATTCTTGTTAAGTTTAAAAATAAAAATGCTAATTTTTTTCCTCCATAAAAGAAATCGTAAAACTAATTAAATCCGTCCAAATTATATTACATACATATATCTCGAGGATTTATAATAAATTGACTATTAATCATCGTATTTGTTGTCTTTATCCGAGTTTAAGATCAACGATACTATATATAAATAAAATTGATAGAGACAAGTTGTTGTAAAAAAAATTCCAAGTGTGACACTAGGCCAAATTTGTCCAAATAGTAGCCTAGAAATGCCTTCTTATCTTATTATTATCTGTCTGTCGAGTCATGTCAAACTTCTGTGGTGTGATTTAATCACTCCTAATTCGATGTTTCAAAATCGAGTCTTGCAAATTAAGAAAAAAAAATTTTTTGGAAGAGTTTCCTTTTTAATTAAGTGGTTCATATGGGCGCCACGAATTCAAATGAACATTAAATTAAATATTGAATGATTTAGATCTCTTTATATATCTTGTGCGTGATAAAGTGGTTCTACATATATCCCCTTTTACTGGATCGTCCACGTGTTGGTACCAACTTGCATGCGTGTCGATTAATTATATTGCCTAATTTTCAGTTATCAAGCTCTAATTACATCATTATCATGTATTAATCACCTCTTCTATTTATGCTAATGACGGCCTCCACTTCTAATTTAATATTAACATATGCACTATTTATTTTTCCACTAACGACTAATTTTTTAATTTATTTTTTGTTGACAATATTTATATAGTAATTTCTGCCAAGGTTAATTCTTAGTTTTTATCAACTCATTTTTACTATAAATATAATTAATGTCCTTCTCAAATCTTAATAACGCCCATTTTACGTTAAGTTAAAGTGTTGAATTGACGAAATTGGGATTAAATTTTTTAAAAAGAATCTTGAAATATGATTTAAATATATTCATGAAATTATATCATAAAAGAAATAAAAAATTTAAAATAAAATTGTGTCGAGAAAAAGGATGGTGTCATTTTAAAATAAATATATTAAAAATAAAAGAATGACACATATCAGACAAAGAAAATATTTTTAAGTGAGCAGATTTATACATACTAGTAGGTGTGTGATTGTTGTACCATATTGTTCGATAGTTTAGTCGATATATGAGTTAATTGACTTGAATATTATCATCCTAATAAAAAAAATACTCTTAGTTTGTTCTACTTCACGTGAGACTATTTTTTTATTAGTTTATTCCAAAGTAAAAAAGAAAGACATGTTCTTATATTTAAGAACTATTTAATTTGAAACTCTTTATTTTCTCTTTAATAACATGCATTTATAATTACCACAAGAATCTCAAGACATATTTATAATTAATAAATTCAGATGTCTTTCATTCTTTCTACTTAAACCACTGTAATTTTGCCATTATTAATGACATGCATTTATAATTACCACAAAAATCTCAAAGGCATGTTTACCATTAATAAATTCATGTCTTTCATTTTTTCTTAAACTTTATAGTGTTCGATCCGAACAAAGTATGTCACACAATTCAATACTACAAAAACTTTCTACATAAAGCTTTAATGGTCAAAATACATTTGACGTGTCGTGTTTTTTGAAAATTTTCTACTTAAATCATCATGTGCTCATTTTTTCTACCTAAATCATCATCAATTGTTTAACAAAACACACCTTAATTATCAGTTATTTCCTTTTCCTATCCGAGTACGGTGATATTTTAAATAGGAAAAAGAAAACAATTAATAACTTTATTAACGCGTTATTTATCTCGTGATTTGATAAATAGTTGATGAATTTACGTATAAAAAATGGTTACCTCATAGTTCAAATAAAAATCTTGCAAAAATATAATACTCCAGATACATTTTTTACCACTAAAGTAATATTTCAAGTATAAATAAATATAATGGCATTACTGTAAATTCAGGGTTGCCATATACCATATATAAGTAAGAAGAGGGGAAGTGTGGGGGCTAAATTAACCAACTAAATTCCTTCAAGTTTATCGTTTTCTCTCTTCCCAAAAAAATATCCCAAAATTTAATCATAGTACAATTCGAATTTATTAACCTCGTACTACGTATATACTCTTTCTTGTTGGTACGTAAAATATTGAATTCAGGCCAACTCAAACATCCATAGTTGTGATTTTTTTATGGAGAGTACGGATTCATCAATCAGGACACGTCATCAACCTCAACTCCCACCGGGGTTCCGATTCCACCCGACGGACGAAGAACTCGTCATCCACTACCTCAAGAAACGAGTCGCCGGCGCTCCGATTCCGGTGGATATTATTGCTGAAATTGATCTTTATAAGTTTGATCCATGGGAACTCCCTGGTACTATTTTTCACTACTACTATATTTTCTTGCACTATAACTTATATATATGGGAAAAAATCAGAGTTAGCGATGGACGACTTCTATGTCTAAACTAAATTTTAAATATGCAATAAATTGGTGACGAATTTCGTCGCTAATTAATTTTTTGTGATATATACACTAATTTTTTTTTTCCTTTTTAATATTCATATTTTTATCACAAAGTTTTTTATGACCAACTTTAAAGATTTGAACTCGATCAAATTTTTTTTTAGGATGGATGAACGTATGTTATTACAGTTTAAATATTTTTTATATTTTCAAAAGATATCCACAGATAACATGTAAAAAGTGAATTTGACAAAAAAAAAAAAAAGGTAGATTACCTACTATAATAAGTAAAATTAGTAGTGTATGACTTTATTTTTTAATAGTACATATAAATTAGATTGTAATTTTGAATCTATTTAGTTTAAATTCTCAATCTTATAATGCTCATTTAGGGGTCGTTTGGTACAAAGATCAATAATGCAGGGATTAGTAATGCAGGAATTAGTAATGCAGGGATTGGTAATGCATGGATTAGTAATGCAGAGATTATTTTTATCAAGTGTTTGGTTCATTGTTTCTTACCTAGTTTTGTGTGTGGTTTAAAACTCTACAAAAAAAAAATTCTTTCCAATTAAACCCTTGAGTTATTATGGGATTTTCTATTTCATGTAATTGGATCAAGGTAGATAATTGATGGACAATATTATTTTTTTATAGCATTTTAACTAGCTAGGAGAATAAAAATTTTATTGTCATGTTCACTATTTTTTCATTTAAATTATTTGAGAGTAAATAATTGTCATCTTAATAAATTGGAGTTAGTATCTCAAAAGGTCACACAACTATAATAATTTATAGAGAAAATTTATTGAACTTTGTTTTGTATCAATAAATTAAAAAAAAAAAAAACTCTTTATCATAAAATAAAATAAAATAAAAATAAAAAATAAGTATAGCAAAATAAATTAAACTATTTTTATACTCGAGATGTTATATATATATATATATATATATATATATATATATATATATATATATATATATATATATATATATATATATATGTATGTATGTATATGTATATGCTCTTATTTTAGACTACTTGTGTAATGTTTAATGGACTTCCGTTAAGAGGCAATATTTGACTTATGAATTGTTCTTAAATTCATACATCAACATTAGCATATTAGTCGGATTATAATATTTTATATTAATAATAAATAGATTAAATAACTCATATTTTAGAAACAAAAAACTATATCTAAATAATAAAATTTGTAAGCTAATTTATTTAAATAAATTTATTAGTATAAATATAAAACATAAAATCAAGAAAATAAACAAAGTGATTAAAAGGATTTGAGGGGGTATTTTTGTCTTTACCTAGATTAGCCCCATGGTATTAGAACTAATACCTCCAAATGGAAGGTATTAGTTATACACCCTATAATACCATGTAGGGTGTATAACTAATCCATGGATTGATTATACATAGACCCAAAATTCCTACCAAACATAGTACTAAATAATACCACACATAATACTTGGACTTTCTCCTAATACTCCCTACCAAACGACCCCTTTAATTTATATTTTTTGAGTTTTTTTGGAGGGTGCTTGAAAAGTAGTATTCACAAACATAAAGTAGTGGACCCATAATTCCTTCTTTTTTTAAAAAAAAAAATACCCTGCATTCATTAAGTTTAAATTCCGAATCTCTTGTTGTCATTTGTTTGATGCAGCTAAGGCAATATTTGGAGAACAAGAATGGTACTTTTTTAGTCCAAGGGATAGGAAATATCCTAACGGGGCGAGGCCAAATCGGGCAGCAACATCGGGTTATTGGAAGGCTACCGGAACCGACAAGCCGGTTTTTACCTCCGGTGGAACTCAAAAGGTCGGGGTAAAAAAGGCGCTAGTTTTTTACGGTGGTAAACCACCGAAAGGGGTAAAAACTAATTGGATCATGCATGAGTACAGAGTAGTAGAAAATAAAACAAATAACAAGGCCCCTGGTTGTGATCATATTGTTGCCAACAAAAAAGGATCTTTGAGGGTAAGTTCGTAATTTTTCATTTTATTTGTCATATCGGAAATAAATTTTTTATCTCTCAAGATAATGGTAAGATTTTCGTATACTCTAACCTCCTTAGATCCCATGACCATACTAAGTATGATGTTGTTGTTGTTGACTTAATTCAAGTTTTAAAGTTTTTGACGAAAGAGTTTAAGTTATATATATATATATATATATATATATATATACGTGGTTATTATAAGGAATATTTTATACTATTAATGTAATTTAACTGGTTATAGTAAGTTACCATTACTAGAAAAAACATAGAATTCTAACACACGGAAATGTGATGGCCCTATTTAAGATAAGACACTTAAATTGGGATAGATGAAGTAGTATATTAGTACTTTATTTTTCATGTTAGATATTACTAAATATGACGCTTGACGTAGAGAGTTATCGTATCAAAATATTTTTACGAGAACATAAACTTGAATAAATTCAATGTTTCAGTAGATAACTATTTATTTTATTTTTTTGCAGCTAGATGATTGGGTTTTATGTCGAATTTACAAGAAGAATAACACAGAAAGGTCAATAGATGATGATATGTTGGGACAAAATTCAATACTAGAAGGAATAAAAGCACCTTCAAACGATGGAATTATGAATAATAGATCGGTTCCACAATTACCGTCAAAGAGATGGATGTATTGGAATATGGACGAAGCAACAACTGATATTTCTCCAAATACAAAAAGGTTGGTAGTTGAGAACAACGACGGAGAGGATGGACTTAACATGAATAATAATAATATTACAAATCATGAAGAAAGTAACTCCATTGCCAATTTCCTGAGCCAACCTTCGATTCAACAACAAGTATTGGGATCTCTTAGTGATGGAGTTGTCTTTCGACAACCTTATAATCAAGTTACTGGCATGAATTGGTACTCTTAAATTGCTTTAAATTGATATGTTGTATTGAAGGTGACCTATATAATTAACTTGATATGTTGTCTTGAAGAGTTATGATAAATTAATGAGTTGATTAATTACACTAATTATATATTTAAAAATGTTAATATAGAATTTAAATCTTTTTTGACCTTCCATTCCAACACACTAGAAATAAAGCTTATACTCAGGTTAATTTTGATTTTGACATTTAGTTACCTTCTTTTTCTTAGTTAAAAGTATCGGATTTGATCAATATTTTTTTGTTAAAAAATGTTTTACTCCTTTATATGAAAACTTCTCATTATGTATTTAGATTTAATTAGATGCCAACAGAAATATCGAATATCAAAATGATTAATAAAAAAATTCAAAAAAATAGGGGAACTTATTAATCTTAGGTTAAAAAAAAAGTTTGAGTTGATGGAGTATCATCATTAATTAGAGAAAATTACGTAGTGGATAACGTATATGATTCATTAATAGTTGTCTTTCATTAACTTACTATTACGACACAACTTATATTTCATAGTTGACTTGACATAAAGTTTAATAACAAATGAATTATTTTTTGTTGAAATTTATGGTATTTCTTTCAAATTTATGTTTGACGGATTATAGATAATTCCTTCAAAGCTATGGAGTTAGAAATCAATTTTTCTAAGGGATCAATTTATTTATGCACATGTAAATGAGATGGTCTACCAATTAAGCCATAGTACTCCAATTAAATAAAATTACTATAAAACATAGTTAAGAGACCGGAATGTTAATTAATTAATTAATTAAGAATAAAACAAAAGTTGACAGAAATATAGTAGCTACTAATTAACCCCACAAATTGACTTTCTTTAATTTATTTGCTGACTTTAGGGACCATTAATTTATGTTGCCAACAAAGGGATTCACTTTCTTAAAAACACAAATGTATTTGTTTGTTTAATTGTATTCCTTACCAAGTAAACATTACAAAGCTACTTTTTATTAAGTATCTATATATAACACACTTTAGCAATTCTCATTCATTTGAATTAGCGTCCTATAAAACGAATTAAAGAGATCATAATTCTTCTTTACCTAAAAAATTTCTGTTCTCAAGGTTTCAACTCGAAAATCCATATTTTAAACAATAACTTATAACCAATCAAAATACATTCCACATTTTAGAGATACACGTGCAAGTGTTATATACTTATAGGTAACTAAAATTGTCTTTTTTCTCTACATATTTTTCTTAATGGGCCTAGCAGTTCCAACAAATATTTTCTTTTTAAAGCCCAATGCTCTTTTGGGTTACTCTTTCAGTATCTTAAAATTAGTATCAAAATAACAAGACAATAATTTATAGCTTAATTTCGCTTTGCGCGCCAATTAAAGAAAAAATGTTCTCTATTAGGATTTTTTTTTTATTTTCAAAATTCAAATTCGAGATAATATATTTTAACAGATATACTTACATCATTATTTACGTTATTTATATAAATATGTAACATCTATATTGTATAACAATTTATAATAGATATATAGAAAATGTTCTCTATTAGGTTTAGGCATGTACATTAATTAGTGTATCCTAATTAACTACCAACATGTCTATTTTGTGGGGAAGGGAGGAGCTAGAGCGAGGTTGTTAAAATGTTTAATCGAATTTTCTTCGATAAAAAATTATATGATAAAAATGGGAACATAAAAAGCCATAAATAAATATATTTTGTTATATAAAAGTTGTTAAATTTTCTTTAAATAAGGGAAGACAGTAAGGCTTAAGGTTTATATGATAAACACAGACAATATTTCGTATAATTTCATGAGGAGGGTTTAGAGAGAGTGGTACACAGATTCTATCTCTGTTTTAGAGGTGAAGAGGTTGTTCCCAATAGACCCTCAGCTCACGAAAAAACAAATCAAAGCAAATTGAAAAAGAATTGACAGAGTGGAGACACCATATCAAAATACTATAGCGAGTATGACAAAACAATTTAAGAAAAGGTGAAGCAACTAACTACAACAGAATATTACAATAATTGAATTACAAGAAACAACAACTAGTAACAAAAATTAAAGGACAAAAAACTACAAAAATAATACTGTGACAAAGTAGTATGTAAAGTAAAGTGATACCACACTCAACTTACTCAAAAAGTGGAAAAAGATTTATATTAAAAACCATATATTTCATAAGGTTTATAGTCACACTCACACTAATATTATAGCATAGTTCGTTAAGACTATAAATTTCAAAAAGTCTAAAAATATTCTTTTAATTTAATCAAACTATACCATATATATTGAAACAGACAACATATAACATTACCACAAAGATAATGAAACTATAATTTACACAGTTTTAAAATATAAGAAAAAAATCGATTGAGGCATGAGAATTATAAATTTAATAGCACAGCAAAACATTTCATTAATTAAATACAAAATCTCCCAACTATATAAAATGGACTATATGGCATAGTCAGCACTTTTTATTGATTAATTAATGAAACACTTACTTCTAGATTTACATGTACGTGGCAATTGTCGATATCTAATATAAAGTTCGATTAATTTTAATTTATGTTTTGAAAACTATATTTAGAGGTAAAGTGCTATCTACCAAAAATGATATCAAATTGAAATTATTTCAAACACTGTCCATTTTTCTGTTTCTGTAATTGAAAAATAACTATTATCCTAATGTTTCAAATTTTACAAATGAAGCTTTAAATAATGTTCTGAAATTCGATATTTTACGATATTAATTATTTTTTAAAGACACGATCAAAAAATGACTAGTGTGTTATTACTCCTACCTATATAATATCCAACAAACTTGGCCCAAAGAAGAAAAAAAACTCAATAAATTTCTCTCTTCCATTTTGTATATTTTTTTATGCAAAACTCCATTGATGGTCTGTTTTTGCTTTCTGCTTGATCAAAAGAGGATGGTGCGGCGGAGTAAGCCGGTGGCTGGCTCGTGTTCGCGGTGCGGACACGGTGCTAAAGTGGCTGAGATGTATACATCAACTAGATTTTGTTATATACCATTTTATACCAAGTCTTGGAAGGCTATTGTTTGTAGTTTTTGTGGTGCCATTCTCAAATCCTACACATAAACTCATAACAGTAGATGAAGGGTGATTAGTTATATTCCCTTTTTCTCAAGGCCGCGGAGGTAAAATAGATCAATGAAGGATGATTACTTGAACACCTTCTGCTAGAAAAGAAGTTAGTGTATATCATGTATATAGGTAAAGTATTAATCATTAGTAGAGTGTGAATTATATATCCGATAGGATAGTTAAGTTGAATATAGCGTGAAGTCATATCAAATTATCATGATTTGCATTCTAATATTTTTAAATGTATTTTTCCTCTTTTTTGTTTGTACATTTGAAATCATGACGATCCGCTATGGTTTGTGAGTAATCTGATAGGACATGAGCTAGGTTGACACATGACGTAAAGTCATATCGATTTGTCATGACTTGCATGTTACAGTTGTTAATTTATGCCACTTTGTCGTCTTTGTTGCTCAACTTAAGGATATTTTAGTCTGAAATCTGTTCATCATCTTAAAAAAGTCATTTTCGCACAAAATTTAAAATTTAGAGACAATATTTAAATAACAACCTAAAGTATCTCATTTGTGCAAATCACCCGCTAGTTTTGGGGGTTGAGTTATTAGAACCAGATACATTCAAATTCTTGATTTATTTAATATTGAGCTTTCATATTATATTGTCCACATTTCACACTTTATTTCAAATGCATTAATTCTACAATATAATATCTACTTAACTTTCTTTTGTTTTCAAAATCAATTCTACATGATGTTTGGCTATTTAAAAAAAAAAAAACATTCTTCACTATTTAAAATAAAGAAATTTATAGTATTTCACGTAATTTTTTTAATGTACAATTTTAATTTGAAAATGGAATAATAGATGAGCAATTTGACAGATGAAATACTAGTTATTTTTGCCAATAATTTGTTTCCTCCTAAACATATAGAAATACATGAAGAGGAAGGCAGATGGGGACCCAACATTGTTGGTTGCCATGTGCATTTGTATAGAGGGAATGGACAAAAAAAAATTCATCAAGTCGCCAAATTCCTAACGTTTCCTTTTTTACGCTGTAAAGCGCATTTAAATTTAGCAGATTAAAAGTAATTAATAAGATCATATATTGAAAAGTATTTTTAAATATTCGAATATGATTTCTTATGGAGAATAGTAGAAAATAAGTTGAATATAATAGATAAGAGAACTCATTGAGTAGCCAAATTTCTAACGGTTCCTTTTTTGCAATATCATCTAGAGTAACTGATTAAAAATAATATATAGATATGAAGTATTGAAAAAATATTTGAGATTAATTTTATCACGTGCATTTATGCATCATTACTCAATAGTAGAAAAAAAAAAAAAGAAGGTTGAATTCTAGACTCAAATTATATAAGAAATAGACAAAAAGAACTCATTAGGTCGCCAGATTTTAATGGCTCCTTTTTGGCTATGTAAAGCTCATTTAAATTAACTGATTAAAAACAACGGATAAATATTAAGTATCCAAAAATATCTCTATGCAATGAAACTAATTTTATGTATTTGTGAATTAAAAATAATTGATAAACATCAAGGGTTAAAAAATAATTCAAAATATCAAAATTAATTTTATAAATAAATAATACTAATATATTTAAATAAAAATATTGGAGAAAAACACTAGTATATATTTAAATTAGTCGAATGAATATATTTAAATTTGAGTTTTGAAAATGAAAACACATAACGAACTATGATGGGATGATTGAAGTCGCGAGTTTGAGTTTATGTGTATAAAAAAAAAATCTTATTAAAAAAGCGTGCTTTCAATTTTCATAAATGAGTCCTTCAATACGCAAATACGTTCGCCAAAAAGTGAAAAAACAAAACAGATGGAAAACAATTTATATACAAAGCCGCGTAGAATTGGGTCCCAACAAGGCCTAATTATACAAATAGCCTAATTATACTATGATTACATCAATTTAATGATCATTTGGAGAACTTTAATGGCAAATTCTACTTATAATCTGGCAATGTTGCTTGAAAACAGCTGTTTCAAATTGGGTATGGAAGTGGGGTTTAGAAATTCTTCTTGTGGTCCCTTTTTTCCCCTTTTTTCTGCTATCCACAGCCTGTTAAGAGCTAGCTGTTGGAATAGCCACTGAAAAAGCTCTTGTTGATTGTGTTTTGAATTGGGTATTTCTTGTTTTTTCTTCCTTCTGGTTCACACCTATGTCAAAAGATTCAAATTTTCATATCATAATGGAATTGCACTAAAAAGCTCTTCTTGATTGTGTTTGAATTTGGGTATTTCTTGTTTCTTTCATCCTTTTGGTTCACACCCATGTCAAAAGATTCAATTTTTCAAGGGGAAGTTGTACTAGATAGCTCTTCTTGACTGTGTTTTTATGGTGGATTTGCACTAAATAGCTCTTCTTGATTGTGTTTTTATTGTGGCATTGAGGTAACCTGACTTGGGTCTTGTTGTTTCTTCCTTCTGGTTCACACCCTTTCAAAAGATCCAATTTTTCATGGTGGAGTTGCACTAAAAAGCTGTTCTTGATTGTGTTTTCATGGTGGCATTGAGGTAAATTGACTTGGGACTTGTTTCTTTCTTCCTTTTGGTTCACACCCTTTTCAAAAGATCCAATTTTTCATGGTGTAGTTGCACTAAAAAGTTGTTTTTGATTGTGTTTTCATGGTGGCATTGAGGTAACCTGAATTGGGTCTTCTTATTTCTTACTTTTGGTTCACACCCTTTTCAAAAGATTCAATTTATCATAGTGGAGTTACACTAAAAAGCTCTATTTGACTGTATTTTCATGGTGGCATTGAGGTAACCTTTCTTCTGGTGCACAGCTCGGAACTCGGTGGATAATTGGCACACCCCTTGACTCTTCTCCACTTAAATACCAGGCTTTTTGTTACGTCTGCCTAACTCACACATCAGGCATAGGCATTGCACTCTTACCACTGAACCAAAGCCTCTAGGAGCATTTCCAATCTGAAGTCTAGAGGAAAGTTGTTAGCTCAGATCTTGTCTAAAACTATTTTTTTGTTCTTTTGGTGTTAATCATAGTTTATTGGTACTTTCCTGTGATTTTTCAGTTAAGAAAGTTTTTTTTATCTTTATGAAGATTGCTCTAGATAGTTGAGAAAGATCTATAATGCTACAGTGTAGGTTCTTAGTATCATCTGGGGAATCGAAACTTAGCTTATTCAGCTACTCTGATATTGAGATTGAGGCATAGTTATTGTTTCTGTTGTTGTAACTGGAGGGGTCGTCTGGAAGAAGAAATTCAAAAAGTTGTCTTGAGAGTTTTAATTTTTGTGGAGAATTGGAGTCCAGTATTTAGCAATAGGCTCTTTAGGACGATGGACTTGAGAACAATGTCATGGATGCCTTTGGTTCTAGCAGTAGTTGTGTCCATCTTTTTGATTCAGGACTCGAATGGTGCCTTCGTTCCTGCTGATAACTACTTACTCGCGTGTGGATCATCACAAAATGTGACCTATATCGGCCAGACATATGTTCCTGATTCGCTCCACTCTTCAGCTGCTTTAGAAAATAAGGAAAATTCTATTGCTGCAACATCCAATTCTAGTGCTCCGTTTTCAATCTACCAGTCAGCCAGAATTTTCCATACTATGGCGTTTTACAAGTTTGATATTAAGCAAGAAGGCCACCATTGGATCCGTCTCTATTTCTACCCTCTTCCGGGGCACAACTTAACATCTGCCTCAATGACAGTGGTGACGGAAAATTTTGTTCTGTTGAACAATTTCAGTTTCAAGAGCTATAATGGATCATACCTTTTTAAGGAATACGCGATCAATGTCAATTCAGATAGTTTGATTCTTGCTTTGATCCCTTCAAACAACTCCGTTGCATTTATCAGTGCCATTGAAGTTGTATCAGTACCTGATGAGTTGATCCCTGATCAAGCAGTGGCTGTATCTCCCGTAGCACCTTTCAGTGGCCTTTCTGGACTAGCCCTCGAAACTGTTTATCGTCTAAACATGGGTGGTCCTCATCTCACTGCTCTGAACGACACCTTGGGAAGAACGTGGGAGAATGATGTGAAGTACCTTCACGTCAACAGCTCTGCGGTGAGTGCTTCAGTTAGCCCTTCAAGCATAAAGTATCCGGCAACTATGACTCCTGAAATAGCACCAAATTGGGTTTACGCTACTGCTGAAACTATGGGAGATGCAAATGTGCCTAACGTGAATTTCAATATCACTTGGGTGTTCCCTGTTGATCCGAACTTCATGTACTTCATCCGAGTACATTTTTGTGATATTGTGAGCGAATCTTTGAATAGTCTTCTGTTCAACCTATATGTTAATGATGACGCTGCTCTATTGGACCTAGACTTGTCAAACTTAGCTGGAAATTTAGACGTACCGTTATACAAGGATTTTGTCTCCTATTCCTCAGTAAACTCAAGTATTCTGACAGTGAGTGTTGGTCCAGATACGAGTGCGGATTGGATAAATGCAATTATGAATGGACTGGAAATCATGAAGATTAGCAATGAAGCTAGAAGCTTGAGTGGGGTTCAATCTGTTGAGACTCTCTTTGTGTTGCCTCACAAAAAGAAAAAGATAGGTATCATTCTTGGTTCTGCCTTAGGAGCATCAGCTGTTTTGGCGCTTATTGCATCATGTTGTTGCTTTTTTATAGCTCGAAGATCAAAGACTTCCAACCAAGGACACTCATGGATTCCGTCCTTGTATGGAAACTCTTTAACTTTGACGAAAACAACAGCTTCTCGGGGAACAGCAAGCTGCATCTCCTTGGCTTCACCGAATGTTGGACGATTTTTTAGTTTCCAAGAAATAATGGATGCAACTAACAAATTCGACGAGAACTTGCTTCTTGGTGTTGGTGGTTTCGGTAGGGTCTATAAAGGAACAATGGAAGATGGAATTAAACTTGCTGTCAAAAGAGGAAACACAGGATCTGAACAAGGTCTAGCTGAATTTCAAACTGAGATTGAAATGTTGTCCAAACTTCGCCACCGTCACCTCGTGTCTTTGATTGGTTATTGCGATGAGAGGTCGGAAATGATTCTTGTTTATGAATACATGGCAAATGGTCCTCTCAGAAGTCATCTTTATGGAACAGATCTCCCACCTCTCTCATGGAAGCAGCGTCTTGAGATTTGTATCGGTGCTGCAAGGGGGCTGCATTACCTCCATACAGGTGCAACTCAGAGCATCATTCACCGCGATGTCAAAACCACCAACATACTTTTGGACGATAACTTTGTGGCTAAAGTTGCTGACTTTGGTCTTTCCAAAGCCGGACCGGCTCTTGATC
The DNA here is from genome assembly GCA_035578085.1 of Solanum pinnatisectum. NCBI lineage: Eukaryota > Viridiplantae > Streptophyta > Magnoliopsida > Solanales > Solanaceae > Solanum > Solanum pinnatisectum. The sequence continues at coordinate 1,947,155 of CM069085.1, read as the reverse complement.
AGACACATGTAAGTACTGCTGTTAAGGGTAGCTTTGGGTACCTTGATCCTGAATATTTCCGGAGGCAGCAGCTCACGGAGAAATCAGATGTCTACTCATTTGGTGTTGTTCTAATGGAAGTTCTCTGCACCAGACCAGCATTGAATCCGGTCCTTCCTCGTGAGCAAGTTAATATAGCCGAGTGGGCTATGATTTGGCAAAAGAAAGGCATGCTGGATCGGATAATGGACCAGAATCTCAAGGGGCAGGTGAACCCAGCCTCCCTGAAAAAGTTCGGTGAGACAGCTGAAAAGTGTTTGGCTGAGTACGGAGTTGATAGACCTTCAATGGGAGACGTGTTATGGAATCTAGAATACGCTCTTCAGCTTGAAGAAGCCTCATCAGCCTTGACAGAGCCTGACGATAACAGTACAAACCATATACCTGGCATACCATTAACACCAGTTGAGCCATACGACAACAGTGTTAGCAATATCCAAGGTATTGTTAACTCAGGAACAGATGATGATGCAGGGGATGCTGCTACTAGTTCCGTTTTCTCTCAGCTGGTAAATCCGCGGGGAAGATGAGAAGAAATACTCCCTCATATACGTGCTTGAGTATAGTATTGAATCAAATTTTCCCTCTACTAAAATGTTTGAGTCTGTATCGTATATGATTGATGTACCTAGCGTATACGATGAAATTCATCGTTCATATACTGCAAGTTGTAGTATTGTTTCCATTGTTAGGTGATACATTGCCCTCTTTATCTGATAGATAGTGTGTATTTGTAAAAGCACTATAATTGTATCCATTCATAGATAATAAATATTAAGCATATGTTGCCATCTTTTCCGATTGTTACTCCCTTCGTTTCAATTTGTTTGTCTGGTTTAACTTGACACAGATTTATAAGAAAGTAAAGATGACTTTTGAAAACTTGTGGTCTTGAATTAAAGACATGTAAAATGCACCAAAATGTTGGAATTAAAAAGTTGTCAAAAAAAGAAAGAGACATTCTTTCTAAACAGAATAAAAAGGAAAGTACGACAAATAAATTGACACGGAGGAAGTATCATACAAATTTATATTGGAAATTTTCTTTCTACTTCCTCTTGATTGAGTTCTACGAAAATGGTCATGAAATTGTTCAGAATATCATTGCATTTTCTTTTAGTTCTTAATAACTTGAGGCCGCTATTCTGGTTGAAGCTTCCATCAAATTTAAATCATGAATCTACCTCTATCCTTTTAGAGTGACGAGAAAATTGGCACGCCTATTAAGGTAGCTCCACTATCGACAATGAAAACATTGCCGGAAACGTATTCTGAAGAAGCATGGATTAAGTACCTCACGAGTGATGTTAAAGCCGGATCTGTCGTTCCAATAGTTCTCAGAGGAGCGGTCCTAGAAATAACACCATGGAACCATTTCTGTTGAATAAGGCTCTCTGTCATCTCAGATTTGAAAATCCCTGGTGCTATTGAGTTTACTCTTATCTTGTGTACTCCTAGTTCAAGGGCCATCATCTGCTATCATTCGAATATAGTCAGACTTCTCTATAACAATCTAAGTTAAGTATCAAGACAAATGGCGTAGTATTAAGGCAAGTATTTGGACAAATCTACTCAATGTCCTAGCAAGTTTTACAACACTAGCTAGTTGTACCTCAGTGAGCCTGTCAAGAGCCATCTTTGAAGAAGCGTAAGCAAGACCTCCGGGTACTAGTACCCGATTCAGACCAGCGATTGAAGACACATTAATAATAGATCCTCCGCCCTGTTTAGCATCGATCATGTGTCTACAAACAAATTTCGACACCAACCATGCTCCTCTGAGATTCGTTGTAAAAGTATGTTCCCACTCCTCCTCTGACAATTCCAGAGAAGAACTTACACTACCTATACATATGATCATAGATCAACAACAACCAAAAAACTTCTATTACAACCAAACCTCTCTGTAAAGACGTAGTTTGTCTAGATATGTTTTGGATGTTATAGAGATATACTATTGTAGAAAACAAATAATATAACATAACATGAAAATCAATTCCAAAGAAAACTCAATTGTTATCAAGAGGTATGAGTGACCAAAGGCGAATCTACAATCCATCAGGTCCGAGATTATATCGAGGGGGTTAGTTGAAAGGTAAGGATAGATTGAAAGATGATAGAATAGTACTCAAACCTCTAACCCCAGCATTGTTAACCAAGGCATCAATACGTCCGAAGGCATCCCAAGCTATTTGCACAGCGGCCTCAATGTTACCACCATTGGCAGTAACGACCGCGATTGCATTTAGGGCCGGACCTTCAGAATTACTACTACTGTTAATGTGGTTGCAGAGAGATTTCAGCTTGTCTACACGACGAGCTGAAACAATGATCCTACAACCCGCTTTTGCCAAGTTGATACTCAACTCTCTCCCGATTCCTGACGATGCCCCTGTCACCATCACAACTTTTCCGTTCAGCCAGTCTTGCCACAGCGCCATATTATTTCTTTTCAAATAGTCATGCAATAATTGCTGTCTTATATAAGCAGAGAGCCTTTATGTTTATCTTTTGGTGCACATTCGAACAGCACAAATTGTAACTATTCAAATGCAAAAATTTTACTTATTAAGTGTGTGGACCAAAATTTTTCACACCAACTTTGCCCACTAACTTCGGTAGATAGGAAGTCTAGTGTTTTTTGTCTACGAGTGTAAGTTTGGTATTCAAAACACATAAAAAGCATGATTGATTGATCAATCCATAAGTCAAGAAACATGGTCCAGCATACTGTATTCAACAATTATTTTATGTACTATACAACTAGATTGCTTGAAAGCCAAAAAGAAAAAAGAAAAAAAGAGTTACAACAGCAGCAAGATTTCCTTTTTTTTACAGCCGAGAGCGAATGAAAACCTTTTTTCTATTAGATTTTGAAGGTGTCGAACTCTTAATAGGATCATCAGAGAACTCAAACGAATCCAACCCCGAGATGCATTTAGTTGATACCTCATTTTGCTGCTTCGTGTTATTCATGTCATCCTGAAGTTTCTCCATCTTTGCTTGCATCTCCTCCATTACAGCAGTAACATCTTGTTTATCAACTCTACTGGAAGGACGTGATGCTGATTGGTCCTTTAATCCCTCCTTCGTAATTTTACTTCCACCTGCATAAACGATTAAACATGTGAAATCCATTTGGTTACATAAATGTTCGATGGCAATATTAGTGATATCCATCAATCGTCATAAGATGTGTCCTAGCAGAGAGTGTTCTTGAGTCACGATTCAAGACCATCAAAGAGAACATAATATTAAGCATATTTAACTTCAAAGGACTGTCATCAATGAGCTGCTTGTATTACCCTAATCCAAACATGTCATGTTAACAAGGGAAATGGGAGTGACTATTTGTTTGTGTATCCCACACATCCTGCAATGTATACTTGATGTTATCTTACTGCTCAGGAAAAATGCTCCACGTGTTTTATTATGCATGCTGTAGAGAGCTATAATACTACTTTTTCATTTTATTCCTTTTTTTTCTTTCTGTTAACCTTTATCTTGTGAGTACACAAGACATATCAACTTATTAAAAGATGATTTTAGGACTCACAAAAGTTGATTCTATTGTCAACAAGAACGACGAAACTAAAAGGGCAAAGCACAGAAATTTAGGTGTGTGAACTACTGTGAAGTAGTGAAAATCTTATTGCATCAAATGCAAGTTTACCTACTGCTATTGTCGTCCACACAATAAAGGTCATGCTCCATCTACAGTTCATCAAGAAGATAGTACATCACCAAAATGGAGCTGTCAATGCCAATCACTCAAATTCTAAAGTTTTATATCACACAAATGGCCTTGCAAGGGTCACTGCCAACTCCCACTCCTTCCTCATAAAACGGAGAGCACGTGAAGCTTCTGAACATTGGAACAGTATTGCAGTGGTCCAGCATAAAAACAGTACGCTAATAACTATATAGACACTGCACCACCAGAAGCCAATCCAATTTCAAGGTCTACCTTACCAAGGCTTACCACATTCCAGTGAGAACAAAAGAACAGGCTAAGTTAGTAATTGGTCTTAGATGCGTCACATGCAGCATTTCGCAGCAGAAATTGCTTTCACTAAGAGGCAGATTGAGTCAGTGGGAGTGAGTTAGTAGTATACAACCCAACCTCTTCGCTTACACCAATGCATGCGAACCTAGTTTTAAGTAGAAATATTTTCAAAAGTCTCCACAACGTATATACATAATTCACTCCAAAGGCAAAACCAAAGCTAAAATATACTAATACCACAGCTACCGTGGTACAATAGCAGTGTTATCAAAGGCGAAACGCACAAAAAAGCTCTAAGGTCCGTGAGGGCTTTAAGCGCAAATCGCAAATAAAGCGTGGGCTTTAATGAAAAAAGACGCAAAGGGGGAAAAGAATACAAATATATATGTTTAGTCCAAGACTAATATTTATAAACATGAATGACAAATATATGACCAAAGAAATTGAAAAAAAATTATGATAAAGTAAAACATCAATTATTTAGTGTCACTTCTTCATAAGAGGCTCATTGGCAAGGAAACGTCTGCCTTAGAACTTTGATGACAACACTGAAGCACACATAGAGCGCGGCGAAGCGCTCAACATGTTTTGAGCCTCGCTTCAGGGCTTAAGCGTGCTTAAAGCGCGCCTTTGATAACACTGTACAATCGCTTGTACAATACTACTCTCTCCATTCCAATTTACATGACACAATTTGGATCGAGACAAATTTTATGAAAGAAATGAAAGTTTTGAAACTTGTGGTCTTTCGCATTTAATTTGTATTTGCATGGCTATATAAACTTTAGAAACTTGTGGCCTTAAACATGCCATAACATTTGCAAAGAAGAAGAAATTCCTTATATTTTCCTAATTTCACGAAAGGAAGAATCAAGGGAGAAACGGAAAGTGGTTTATTGTTTCCAAATTTAGCAGTGTAACGTGACGGATCAAGGACTTTCACTTGTATATTTTTTTACTTTACCCTCACATTGCATCATATGCTGAAGCAGCTAAAAGCTTAGGAGTTTGATTCAATGCTAACAATTCAGAAATACAGCTGATTCCGCATAAAGTACAGCTTAACCTCATCAATATACTCAACGAAAACAAAGTAATTCCAATTAACTTTAGCTGTATCTGGAATAAACAACGTAGAATTGTAGAATTCATAACTCCTAAAACTAATACTGCGCATAAGAGAAAAGAAGAAATTCTGACCGGCAACGGTTTTGAGAGATTCGTCTACGGCAGAGACAAGAGCAAATTTGCTGAGCTTCGAGAGAATCCGACCGATCTTTTCCCGGCCGTCAGGGTAAAAAACATACTCATCGGTTTTCTGAGAGCCTTCATACTTGACCGGCCTACCGATTATGGAAACGGCCGGAGTAATACCGGCGGCACCGTACAGACCTTCTACGGCGTATGCGTCTGACGGTTTCTTCTGAATTTTCCGGTTCAAAAGTTTGCCGGCGGCTGCTCGGAGTTCGTCTAAAATGCCCATTACTCGTTCTAATTTAAGAGAAATTGCTGATTTTCTGCTTCTATATCGTTTTATATTTATCGTGTCGCTCCCAAATTACGTCCCCAGTCGATGCCGTTTTAAGTTATGCATAGAAATTATTTATTATTGTATTATTAAACTCTTTTCGATTTTCTGGTCATATGGGATATTTATTGAAATCTTATTTTTATAATCATACTAGTATTCAAGTTAGTATGTATATATTTTTAGGAAAGAAGGACAAATATATCTTTGAATTATTATAAATGATATGCAAATACCCTCTGTCATACTTTTGGGACATTGATGATCTATCGTTCAAAAATTAGAATATATATACCCTTTATACTAACGGACATACACGTGTCATAATCTTATCTGTCGTTCAAAAACTAGAGCATGTATACTCTTTATACTAACAAACATACACGTGTTATAATCTTATCCACCGATCCGACATTTATTAAATATTGAATCGACGGATAAGATTGCGCCACGTGTTCCTATTTAGTCTTCCATTAGAGTGGATGACATATATGCTTTAGTTTTTGGACAGCGCAACGAGCTCGACCCAAAAGGCAACTTTCGCTGGCAATGCGCGACCAGCTCGACCCAGAAGGCAAACCCGCACATAAGGTATGTGCATACTATTTACAATAGTTCATAATACATTTGTCCTTTTTTTCCATATTTTTATAGTATTCAAGTTAGTTTACGCTTACCCAACTAATTATATGAAACATTTATTATCCCTGTTGATGATTTAAATAGATAAATAAAATAATTAATAGTCAAGGTCATGCAAAAATAATAATTTGAATATGTTTTTCTATTAGCAACTCAATATTTAATAAAAAAAGATGTCATGAACCTAATTAAGAATAAAATACATAAACACACCTCTTAATTAATATTTTCACAAGAGGAATGGAAACACTTAACAAGTATTTATAAAAGGTTTATCGTTAGTGTATAATATTGTATAAACATTGTGGTAATGTAAAAATATGGTCTACCTAGATATTATAATATTGATATTATATTAGAGTTGGTATATTTTCTAAAAAAGAGAAAAAGACAAAAATAAAAATTTACTACTAAATTATGCAAACTAACATAATTATAAATACCATTTGTTGAATGCATACGATCAATTCGAAAACGCGATTGCGATTTCTTTTTTTCTCCTCAAGTTACACTCATCGGCGGTCGAGGAATTAGATCGGCGATAATTTTCCGATATCTTTCCATTTCCGTTAACTCCGGCCACCGGCACTATGAATGAGAAGGCCAACGTTACAAAGGAACTCAATGCCAAGCACAGAAAGGTTAAAATCGACTCAATTTTATGTATTGCGTTTGTTCTTATTTCGATTTTGATTGCGGTGCATGAATATGATTCGTTGTTTTTATCTTCCTGTTTATCGATTAATTAACGGTTGCTGTATTGATAATTAATAGCTGAACTTTGTGGTTATGATATTTTGATTATTGAAGGTATGATCTGCTTTAAAACAGGTGGTTAATCTGTTTTCATGATGGAAATAGAGTGCTATATATTTAAAGGATCATTTGGATACGAGAAAATGCATATATATATATATATATATATATATATATATATATATATATTTATTTATTTTTATCCAACGGATACTTGTCACCTCCCAGCAACAATAGGCACCAGGTACCTCTATCCACCAAGCTAGGACAAATGAGAAAAAATCACCTAGTGTTTTTTGTATTCCTTGGGATTTGAACCTCAGACTTCATTGAATACTATGTCACACCGTTGGGTGCTAGAAAATATTATAGGTTTTGAACTGGCAGGGATGAAATTTTACTTCTCTTTAGCCTGTTTAATGAAATTTCTGATGAAGTTTGAAATGAAGTCGGATTAACGTTGCTTTATTGATGATTAATAACTGAATCCTTGTGGTTATTATATCTTGAGAGGTGAGTACTGAAGTGATGATCTGCTTCAAAACAGGCAGTTAATCTGTTGTCCTAATGGAAACAGGGTGCTATATGTTTAAAGAATCATTTTTTGATGCGACAAAATGGATAAAGAAGAAAATTAGAGGTTTTGAACAGACGGGTGAAATTGGCTTCTGTTTGGCCTGATGAATGAAATTTCTACTGAAGTTTGTTTTCTAATAATAAGATAGATCAGAAGAACAACCAGCTTGATTTTTTTGAGCTATTAAGGGTCGTTTTACGCAGGATTAGATGGGATATTCCAGGATAACTTTATACTTTCAACCAAACACAATATAAATCTAATCCCAAATATCTCACCTTATCCCATCAGACTTGGGATTATTTTATGCCACCTCCCGGGTGGGCTAAATTAGTTCAAGGATTATTATTTCAGGACTATAATCCCTGGATAATTTAGTCTGCCTACCAAATGACCACGTAATTGATATGTCTAAATATTAGCTGGTTCTAGCTAACATTGCTGATTATTTTAAATAAGAGATAATGGTCAAAAACACATTTGAACTCTCACTTTTTTCACAAGTTTCACACCCCAACTAGCAATTGTTCCCTTTTCATACCTGAACTATCACCATCTATATTAAGTCAGGCAGGAAAAGTAGACAACTACGAGTAGCTAAGCCAATCACTTACTGAAAGTGTACTCTTTCAGTGTTCTTAAATTTTAATTGCCAAAGTTATACTAGGATCCTTAGTTTGAGGTGTGAAATTATAAGTAGTACCATGGAAGTATTCTGCAAAAAAACACATGTTGTAATATTTCTCGTTGGTGTACTTTCACTTTCCTCGGAAAGGAAAAATGGAACTTTTTTCACAAATCAAAGCAAATAGCATGGCTGAAGGGTAGGGAAGATTATCACTGATTCAGTGGTCTGATTTATATTTTTTCTCAGTAGTGCTTTTTGCCTACACAATTTGTTTCCTGGTTGATTTCATTTTCCTTTTTCACATGCATTTTGTTTCTATGTAATGCGGACTGTGTGTTGGCAGATTCTCGAAGGACTCCTTAAGTTGCCAGAGAACAAGGAGTGTGCAGATTGCAAAGCCAAGTATGTACATCCATTTGAATTTGATAGTGTGGCATTCAGAACTTATGCTGCTGAGAGGATTGTTGACATTAAATGGAAACTGTCTTTAATATATGGACTTATTTGATAATCTTGCAATGACTGTGTTCTTCTTTTCTTTTCTTTTTAATTCAATGCAGAGGTCCTCGATGGGCTAGCGTGAATCTGGGGATCTTCATATGCATGCAATGCTCCGGGATCCACAGAAGTCTAGGAGTGCACATATCAAAGGTAACTTATTGACTATTCTACCCTCATCATGTGTGAGATTTTCTAGATATATCTGAACTATGAAATGGTGCAACAATGCATGTCTTAATTTCTAGGTTTCATGACAATTGAAAATGATCATGGTCTACTATCCTGCAGTTTATAATAGTCCTTTTTTGTCTACTTATTAAGGCTAATATTCTTGATTGACATAAGAACCATTTGAACTACTAAATATAAGTGCTTGTAGATACTAGTACACCGTCTTTCTATTCATAGATATGTGCCGCCTTTATACAGTTGGATACAAAATTATCTATTTTAGAAACAGGAATTGAAGTAGTAGATATTTTAGCCCGTTATAGCCGTGGAAGAAAAATCGGACTATTCAGGGGAGCTGAAGTGGGTAAAACAGTACCACTAAAGCTCACAGGGCGAATCTGTGCTTGGCAGAGTGGGTGAGAATATATATATATATATATATTATTTTTTCTGATAATCATAATGTCCGATCCAACTTGCGTGCACTTCGTCTACTGTTACGGGGCCTCCCACCAACATAGGTACCCAATTAACTTTGTCCTCCAAGATTTGGACAGAAGCCAAGAAATCACCTATTATCTTTTGCCTTCTCTGGATATTAACATGAGACCTCTTGGTTCTCAACCCACTTTATTGACCACTAGACCACACCCTTGGGGGTGCTTTGAACTACTAATATTATGTGGAAAGTACACTTGTCCTTTTTTCAGCTGACAGCCCCCTACTGAAATACATTTATCCTTGGATCACCAAGATGGAGATGGCTATACATCTACCTTAGTTATGACTTTACGGTCGGCACTGAGAATGCCTTTACCAGTTACCATACATACATTAATGTACTTTATCTTCCCACCTGAATTTTATCTCAAGTGGAGGAATTGAAAGTTATTAATGTACTGTGCTTGAACAGCAGTCTACTTTTACTTGCCTCTATGGCTGAATTAGTGCATCGAGTGGGACAACTTGTGCATTATATGCTGTTTGTTCAACTTGCCTCATAGTTTTAGGGTCTGAGTAGAGAAGCAAGCCAGGATTGGTTTCTCTGTTTCTAGGGCCCTCATTATTGTTTTGATAAATTTATTTCTGGTTATTAACCTTAGCCATAAACAACATGCAATACATGCCTAGCATCATTTTTATTTATGATTATTGTTGGATATGTGAACGATTCTTATTAATTTAAAAAATTGTTCTGTTTTCTGTTGTTTGTGTATTTTTGCAGGTTCGATCAGCTACACTAGATACATGGCTTCCTGAACAAGTTGCCTTTATTCAATGTAATGTTTTCCCCCCAAACTTTTTACAGTTTTGATGTTGATGTGATACAGAAGTATCCCAAAACTGTTGATCCGATACATTAATGGCCTAATTGTATGTAATCCCTTTTCTGATGCTGGTATAGCAATGGGAAACGAGAAGGCAAATAGTTATTGGGAAGCACAGGTTCCTACAAATTATGATAGAGTTGGTATTGAGAATTTCATCCGTGCAAAGTATGTCCTTACTTATTCCTGGCTTAAGCAGTCCTTCAATCTAGTATTTTGCAACTTCATCCAAGGAACTATACTGTGTTTTGTCTAGGTATGAAGATAAGAGGTGGATCCCTAAGGAGACGGAAAAATCAGCTTCCAGGATTCAAGAAAGGAGGGCCACAGGGAAACAACAACAACATTCTGACAGAAGTGGGCTTGAGCATGCTAGTAACTCCAGTGGGTCATCTGTCGAGAGGGTAAGCCTACAACGCCCTAGCACAAAGCAAGACTTACCTGCTGCTAGATTCAGTATACCTCTGCCTCCAAGAGGGCCAGAGCAAGTACGTCAAACTTATATTCACCAAGCTGGTTCTTTTAGATCTGTTCAAAACTTTGAATCTTATAGTTCAATTCATGAAAAGGTATCTTCGGGTGTGCTTCCTCACCAGACAAGTCAGACGACTCAACCAATTGCAGTCACTGAATCTGCAAAGCAGGTCACAGAAGTTGCTGATCCTCCTAAAGTTGAGACTGCTACTAATCTTTTCGACATGCTTTCTATGGATTCTCCAAGTGACAATTGCGCAAGTGCTGCTCCTGTAGAGGATAACACATGGACAGCTTTTCAATGTATGTGTTAAGTCACAGTTTTGTTAGAATTGTCATTTCTGTATCTTTACTAGGAGAGGATGGTCAATCCCAGCAGAGACAAAATATTTAGTTGATCTCCTCCCATCTACCTAAGTCTTGGTGGACAAGTTATGCAAACCTAACTTTATTGATACTTTCCTCTTTATCTTGAGGTCTACATGGATTCAAATCCCAATAGGGATAAAAAAAAGTTGGACAATCTCCTCTCATTTGCCTAAGCCTTTGTAGGTGGAGTTGCCCAATAATAATTGTACTGGGGGAAGAGTTCTTGTTGCAGTTGGATTAGAGGTGCATGCAGGTTTGCTAAGCCACCAGCATTATACTAAAAGAAAAAAAAAAGAGCATGAGCATTCATTTGGCCATTTCTTTCTCTTGCTAGTATGATCCATAATTTTCAGTTCCTTCTGTTTCTACTTCTGGAAAGAGGGAAGAGAGAATGATAGTTTGAGAAGAGCAACAGCTTGAAAACACTCAGGAACCTGTATTACAGTTGCAATCTCGTTTCTTTAGCTCATTTTATTCTAGTCAAACCTTATAAACTTTTCTCAGCTTCTCAAGAAGAAGAAGAAGCAAAAAGTGGTGTTGCAAAATCTGATCATCGGAAATGCCAATCCGCTTCTGCAATTGATGATTTATTCAAGGATTCATCAACACTGTCATCATCAGTTTCAACTTCTTCCTTGTCCGAGAGGCTTCTGAAAGATGTCAAAAATGATATCATGAACCTTTTCGACAAGGTACTATATGCTATTTAACAATGGAGCTTTAGGGTTGTTATTATTATTATTATTATTATTGTCATTGTTGAACTTAATTGGGGCAACATGGTCAGTGAGGATTCATGTAGCTATTCTCAACTAGCATAGGATTGAGGCGTAGTTCTATATAGTCAAAAAATCATTTTATCTAAAATGATGTACTTTCTTCAGTCCAATATGGTGTCACCATTTGCTATGCATCAGCAACAACTTGCCCAGCTAGCTCAGCAACAGTCTCTTCTTATGGCTGCTGCCGCTGCTAGTGGCAATTTGAAAATCCCTGGGGATGTTCAACAAGGCCCAAATGGCTCCAACATAGTAAACCAAAGTTGGCCACATGTAGGCTACCAGTTCCCTGGAATGATGATGCCAGCCAGTGGAAAGACTGAACTGGAGAAATATTTTCAGGTAAAATGCCTGAATGTTTAAAGTTTTATAGAAATGTCGCCTATAGACTCTGCTAAAAACTGTTTTTCTTTGCTTGTAAACTAGGCGGGAACAGCACATTCAGCTGGAAACTTTGTGCCAGTTTCAACATCCAGGTCTGTACTTCTTATATGTCATTTGAGGACTGTTATAGATTGGTCACATAACTGCTAGATTTAGATGCAACAATATTTTTGGAAGGCATTATCTGAGGTGAAATACCTGAATATAGATAGGCTCTGTCTAAATAAAAAAAGCGTTAATTAGACAGAGTCTATCCTCAAGTTTTCACTTCAGATTACGCCTTCTGCCCCATGCCTAGTAGGCAGAAGTGTAAAATACAGAACTGTAGCATAATAAACAAGTAACATGAATAAAATTAATCATCAACTAAATGAGGCGTCGTGTAAATCTATTATAGACTTTTTCCCTTAGGTTCACAAATTTGAAAAACCAGAGCATTACTAAAAGCTTCCTTGAGAAAGAGCTGCATCACTTCAAATTTATGACAATTGCTGTGATGATTAATTACGATTACTGTAAAGAGAGAGGGGGTGGAGGTGTTAGACATCATGTGATCAGCTTTTAAACAAGACACGTGTGTTGAATTTCAAAACTGAAAAAGAAATCATTTGTACTCTCATAACTCAAGTTGGATAACTTCCGAATAGTTCATAAATCAAAGGAATTGATAACTAAATTTGAATTTCTGTACTTGCTAAAGTGGTTTTAGATTCCTGCGATATTCTCATCAGTAATAAAATTATTTATCTTATAACTAAAAGGTTTTATAAACCTGAAGTTTAACATCATACTAGTTTACAATCCATTTCTGATAGCTGTGTCATTGGCATGCCACCTGATTTTGATTGTCAAGCTTATACAATGGCATCTTGTTACCATCATTTCCCTTTTAAAACTTCCATTGTCGGAGAACCGGGCAATGAATGTATCTTACCAGAATGACAGGGTCAGATGCAATTTACTGGTATCGAGTTCATTTGAACCTAGCACTTTTGATGCAGAGTTCAAATTATGCGCAAATATTTACTTACAATGCAATATAAAGCTTAAAGCATGGATCCGCCTCTGCAGAATGCAATATACTGGAGAGTATAGCTGCTATAAACCTGGGCTCCCTTTTAATTTTTCCTCTTGTATATTGCAGCGTTTATCAAATGGGACAGAATTATTCTGGCAATGGTACACTTCCCTCTATGCCGAGCGGAGATGCTGCAACTACACTTTCATCAAGTTCTACACAATCGACAAAAGAAGACGACTTTTCATCTTTGACTCAAGGCATGTTCTCGAAACGCTGAAACTTTTTAAGTATACTAGTTTTCGGATCCTAGTATACATATAGAGTTTTAATAGAAAAATAGCTACACACGGAGTGATATGCGTTACTTAGGAGATTTTAAATTATTGTAAAAACCCAACATTCAGTTTTCTTCGTATCTGTTGATTAATATTTGTAGGTAGAATAATAAAGATATTGAACAGTTCTCTTTGGGCAACAGTCCTTTTTCAAGAACAGAAACAGCTAAAGTTAAAGTTCAACTTCTAAAATTAGATTTATTTTAACGTATTTCATTGCTCAACTCAATTTAGCAATTTTATTTATACATTTGGGGCCAATTGGTTTTGTAGTTCTGATCTTGTTTTTAGTTATATATATTTTTACAAGAGATTTTTATTTTTATATAAGAGTTATTTGCTGCGCTGTAAAATTGTACCAAGCTATCATATGAGATGCTTGAATTGTGAGATTATGAAAGTCGGTAGCATCACATGGTGGAGTCAAGATTTTCACTAAAGAATCATATATCATATCATATGTCATATATCATATATATATATATATATATAAAAGAAAACCTTAGGCCTGCCTACATGGCGCCATCACAAACCAGAATTCCCTTTTAATTTATTTATTTACAAAACAAACCTTCCCCTCTCACGAAAAGTTGTGACTTTTATAAAAAGTTGCGACTTTAATAAAGAGTTGTGACTTTTATGAAAAAGTTGCAACTGTAATGAAGAGTTGTGACTTTTGTGAAAAGTTGCGCTTTTTATGAAAGGTTGTGACCTTTCCGAGGGTTGCAACTTTTTAGAAGAGTTGTAACCTTTCCCATAAGGGACAATAAGTATTTGTTCACACTACTCTTTGTTGTCTATAATAGATAGATTTCCTCTCTTTTTAAAACAACGAAAATTCTGAAACATCTTCTTCTTCTTCTTCTTCTTCACAATTAAATATTTGTTTACTTTGCTCCTGTTGAGTGGCTCACTGATGGTATGTATTTTTACTGTCATTAATTTATGCTTATGTTATTAAGGATAAATGATAAGATGTAATCATTTTCATTTTTCTTTACATTATTAATGTTTGTTATTACGTAATCATGTATGTAAGATAATATAGTGTTTTAGTTTTGATGACAGATAGGTTTTAAGTATTATTTTATATTTCATGAGATTAAATTCCCACGCGAAGCGCAGGTAATTTTACTAGTTCAAAATATAAAGAAGCAAACATAAACTCAAAGGGGATTCATTATCTACTATATATATGCAAGGAAAAAAATTGACTTGCTTCCATCCGCTGTATTACTGTTGCTATTGGCAATGAGTTAGTTGATGCTTATTCCTCAGATACTTCATTGTGCCATTTAGGATTTCATTTCCTAGTATCTTGATCAAAATGAACTCATGCGTCCATCATTTCTTCCAAATTTATGTTCTTTGAAGGGAGATAATCAAATTATGTGATTAGGTCTTCCAAAAGCAAAGGAATGGTATATATTTTTTAACAAGAACTTTATGTGAGAGTTGAAACCCCAAAAGAAGAATTATCAGAATTTTTTCTGATAGGAGATCATAGCGTTTTTTCTCACGGTTCATTTGATATCTAAATATATGGTTCGTTTCTATGCATTTTTCAAAAACGCGATCAGAATGATGGAGTTTTTGAAAAGAAAAGAAATATTTGTACTGATTTCTCGCCTAGAATCATAAAAGGAATTCAGTCACTACTAAATGATATCTTTATTGGTGCATCAATGTCGATGGATGCATTCACCATAGTTTTAGCATTACGGCGAACTAGTGTAAATAAGCGCTCTAGCCAAAATGATTTTTATTTTGGATATTACCTTCTCCATAACTACGTTCTCATACACAAGAATAGAATTCCCTTGTTATCAAGGCTTTTGCAGCAAATTCCATATGTTCTTTGCTGCTTTGAGTCGTGGGGCTTACTTCCTAGCTCTAGTGTGAATAGTGACTAGCATTATAGGTCGTTGGAAAGCCGAAAAGTTGCCACAAGTAAATTTGGGGGACTAAACGCATTTCTTCGTGACACTAATGAAACTGCATGCTACAAAAGATAGGGTCAATTTTGATACAACAACAATCTACTCAATATCTTCCTCAGGTAAGAAATATTTATAACGGTTTGGTAGTTTAAATCGAGATAGTATTGGTCAACAAATTCATATGGCTTGTTAACTAGAAGTGCTACTAGTCTCACTAGAGGAATCACAAGGAATAAAAATGATTGAGCCTATTGATAGTTCGAGACTTGTGACCTAACATATGCAAAAACTTGTAGAAAGAAAAAGATAATTTTACATGATAAAAACAGGTATAAATTTAGAATGGCAATGAGAGTCGGATTCCTACAATGACCTCAAGTTTCAACAACTATGCCTCAATCTCAAACAAGTTGTGATCAGGCTATATGAATCCTCACTAGAACGACCTCAAGTTAATATAAAATAATGATTGGGTTTACAATCAAGTATCTATAGATATTCCATGGATTTCATAATACATATACAGGATCTGAGCATAGTTCCTGTGAACCTCATAAGTTACATGTAGATCCGCCTCTGGTAAGAGTGTAAAATGTCATGTTCCACGACATCGAGCTGAGATCTGCAGAACATCATAATCTTTAGCTTAGTAGATCATCAAACTGGATCATTAGGATATATGAGTTTCATATTCATATCATATAAATAAGTGTTACTCAATATGTCAAATAATAGAATTCAAATAGAAATATTATATACAACTTCAACCATGATATATAGGTGCAGACTTTTTATGATGACTAATGGAACTAATAATGAGGATGTTGCATTTTAAAGTAGCTTGTAACTTTGGGGGCGGCCTAAAGCATTTTGGATTCACGCAAGGTCTGAGAAAGAGTTGCGCTCCAATGGGGTGTGGTGCAGGCAATCTATCCTGATGCAAGCATCAGCTCGAACCCGTGACCTATGGATCACAACGAGAGAATTTTACCGTTGCTCCAAGATTGCCTTCAAAGTAACTTGTAGTTTTCATACATAAAAATTATTTTGGTCGGTGAATTTTACTCCTTGTATGATGAGTAAAGGCAAGTAACCAGCTTCAGTTTCCAAACCAAACTCAGGATGGTAAATAGCTTGTTCCGGAGACCAAAAGGGAATAAAATGCATGCAAATCAAATCAAATCAAATCAAATTTAAGGACTAGCATAGACACTTGCAATGGCGTCTTCCATACCATTTCAGCACATTGTCAGCCATTTAATCTAGGATATAACGGTCAACAACACATCGGAAACATCACTTTTTGCAAGTTTCCACCTGAACTATCATCTATTTACGTTTCCTATCTGAACTATCACCAATTATTTATCAAAACACACATCGACTAGTATATGATGGTGTGTAGTGTACACACTCTTTTTTTGTTTAAAAATGGTGTCGAATGGCACTCCATGCAGATGATCAGAGGAATTAATTAGAAAATCTAAAATAAATGATGAAAAGCACACTTGAAATGTCACTTTTTTACGAGTTTATTATCTTAACTATCCGGTGTTTGCATCTCCTACCTGAATTATCATCAATTATTATCAAAACATATCTCGAAATTAACGAGTCAACTGTCATGCGAACAAAATTTTATTGGCAAATTAACTTGTCACCTGCCTTTTGGCGATCGTACTCTAACACTTGGTCTAGTTAGCTTCGATGTGTGTTTCGATAAATAATTGGTGATAGTTTAGGACAGTACTAATTTTTATAAAAAAATTGGTGTAGTTCAGGTAGAAAACGCAAACACCTGATAGTTCAGGTATGAAACTCGCAAAATGTGATACCTCATGTGTGTTTTTGACCACTATCTCTTAAATCTAACTAAGTTCAACTCTCATCTAGGGAAAAGTACAAGGTAAGGTACGAGTTTAGCTAAACAGGCTAAACCCGTAGCTTTGGCCCACACCCTATATATATGTCGAGAAATGTACAAAATATGTTCAAGTATTCAATTTCGGACGTAGTAACTCAAATGATCAGTGAATTCAGTAGTATACTAAATCTATAAAGTTCGAATCTTGGATCACCTCTAAGCTCACCATCGAACAATGCATATCATTCCATCATAATGGAACTAAAACTTCTCTTAACCCTTGCAAAGCTTTAGTTGGGTAATAAAACAAATCAAAAGAGTATGTCTTGCATACCTATGAGGTGGACAAACCAGCCGAAGTATTCCTTAATCCCATGACCAGTTTCTGTCCCGGTTCAATTCGATAAAAAGTAACTGCAAACCAAACAACTGCAACTCAAGGTTCGATAAATGATGTTCCATACATGAGTAGAAGGAGCATTACACTACTCTGATGCATCCGAACATGTCACTACTTATAGTGCTATAATCAACTAATTTACTAATGATCATCATAGATCAACAGGGCATTTTATCAATTTTCTCAGTTAGAACTGCACTCTGAATTTGAGTAGCACGTTGGTTTTATCTGAACCACTGTGAAGTCTTTTCTTGACATTGCAGATCCATTGACCACAAAGAAAGTACTAAAGAATTAAATGGATGGATTACTTCAATTACCTACATCGCCTGCTTGCCACTTCTTCGAGACCATGTAATCTCTAAGTCCTTCCAGCACATACATTTTACTCCTAGAATTAGGCCAAAACCGGAAGTGAAAATTCCATTCCTTGCCGTCAGTATCCAGTATATTAATGGGGATCTTGTGTGGC
This sequence comes from Solanum pinnatisectum, assembly GCA_035578085.1. Taxonomy (NCBI): domain Eukaryota; kingdom Viridiplantae; phylum Streptophyta; class Magnoliopsida; order Solanales; family Solanaceae; genus Solanum; species Solanum pinnatisectum. The sequence continues at coordinate 1,928,941 of CM069085.1, read as the reverse complement.
CCAGAAAGGGGAGGAAAATAAGCCTACAAACAGGAAAGCTTAGAACAACAATAACATACCCAGTGAAATCCCACAAGTGAGGTCTGGGAAGGGTAGAGTGTACACAAACCTTACCCCTACCTCGTGGAGGTAGAGAGGTTGTTTCCTAAGGAGCCTCAACTCAAGTGCAACAAATCAAAGTAGTTATGAAAAGAAAATGTGACAGTGAAAAATTGGCAAGAGAAACTTACTGAAATAAAAGATGTCGCAGGAATCAAAAATATAAAAAACGGTGGATATTTACATTTACCCCATAACACACCTTGCTGAAGAAGGCATGAAATTCCAGGAAAAAATAGAAACTCACCTCAGCACACTTTTTGGGAATCACAAGACGTGATAGTGCGAGATCAGCATCACTGGCAGACAACGATTTTTGAAACAAAGGGGTGACCACACGCCCACAGCTAAGGTATGTCAAGGAGCACAAGAATATCAATCATTAAATTCAAAGTGCAACTGAAGAGAGATCTTGTTGTCAACCAAGTTTAGGACTCTTTTTTTTTTGCACTTAATGAAAGTCCACATCTTAATGATTCAAATCTCAGTCATTAAGTGCAGTTAATTTTTTAAAAACAATTACAACCACTTAATGAATTAGAATAGATCTGAATAAGTAAGATCCATAACAAAGTCTTAATATGATTAAGATGTTATATATTCACCAATTTCTGCAAATATGACATTTCACCACTAGTCCATCCACTTTCACATCTAACCACCACCATCGCCACCATCCACCATCATCAACTACCACCACCACCGGCAATCACGACAGTCAGTCGTCACCACCAATCACCATTACCACAACAGTCATCAAACACTTTTAACAAGCATCACCATTATATATTGTCAATCACACTATTAGTATTGCCACAATTAGTTGTCATTATCATCCACCATAATTATAAGCCTTCACCACCATCAACCACCACTATTAAACAACATTGTTAGCAACCACCCACAACCATCACCATCAGAGAACACCACCACCCTCTATCGGCACACAACCACCACCATTAGCCATAACACCACCAACCACCATATAATTTTTTTAAAAAAATATTTTGTTGATATAGTATCTTATTTGAGTTTTATATTTATTAATTTATAAATAAAGATAGGTTTTATACATTAAGATGTTGAGGAAACAAACAATCGTAATTATATAGTATTCAAATCCTAATACAACATTTTAATATTCAGATATGTATTCAAATTTACACGTTTTAATCGAAATACACGTCTTAATATTTAAATGTTCAATCAAATTCAAACGTTTTAATCTTAATAAAAACAATCAGGTTCTTATTCATCTCCATATCCGAGAACTGAAAACGAGAGCAAACTTTATTTGTGTACATACCACTTATTTTATTTGCTAAACAAATGGCTTCAGTGTTCTCCCTTTCTAGTCTTCGAAGGCCAAGATGACTAAGTATACAACAAAGGATATTTTATGGAGATCTTCTGCAACTTTGACTCTGTGACACGGGGCCTGTACTGAGGTTCTATCACGGTTTGTGTGGCATCCAGCTGAAATTCTTTAGTTGGTACTGGAGTTTCATGGGACAAGCAGCGATTCCGTGCCTGCATTAAATAAAATTAGAACTTCTTAGCATTGATCTCCTCGACCTCAATAGGAATGGCAATAGAATAAAGAACATTTTGAAGCATACCCTGATAGTTCTAACCTAAAAGTGTTGAGCTTGGCAAAGTTGAAAAGTTCGGAAAGTAGGGAGAAGAGTTGCGACAAACATAGTTCAAAGTAGAGTAGAAGTTACTATATGTCTAAAAGTCAATATTTGAAAGATTCAAGAGAAAACTGGAAATGGTATATGAGCAGCTCTGTTAAGCTAGATAACAGTTGTCAATGGATCTTACCAATTGCAACCGTCCAAAAGTCAGTTATGACTGATAACCCCAGAGCTTCCATTGCTCTAGGAACTTTAACAAGATTCAGCAAATAAATGATGAAACATGTTCTACATGTCAACAATAAACTAAACTCCTGTTGCATATAGTACAAAGCGGATGGAGGAAGACGAAGCTGAATTCTCAAGAATCATTTTCAGTGAAGGTGTTAATGACCAACCCAAGAGATGGCCTTGTAATTAGGAACAGATTTCTTGGAGACAAAAATGCGCTGTGAATTGTGATCACAAATTTCAGATTAGAAAGGAGGGCACATATCTAGGAAGCAGCCATCATGGTTAATGCTCTTGAACTCAGTTCGAAATACTCCAACATAAGTGGATTTTGGTGGGAGCAGGCATTCAACGTTGCATTTTCTATTATAGATGGTGGATTGTGATAATGATGGATTCTGCTATGCAGGTCAATAGGTCATCAGATGAAGGCATACTAAACTGTGCTAGTTGGCATTGTAAGTTGGAAAAAAAGTGAGAGAGAGATGGCCGACAAATATTGACAAATGATCTGGAGGGAGTAAAAACGAGTTAACTACAAATTAAAAATGCCTTAAATATTCTTACAAGAATGAAGTTCTTCTTTGAGCACTCCATGCACATAATTCCACCAAAATCCAACAGCAGATATGAATTGAAAGACACAATACATCCACAATGGATCAACTGCAATGAAAAAATATCACTGCTAAGAAATGCTTCTCACAGAGCGTACGATATACACATGAACAAAACCCTTCATTCATAGACATATCTATCTTTGTATATACACAACTATGACTGATACCTTTTCCACTAACCTTCCCACAAGATTCACAATCTCTCCAGCCATCGTCACTTGAATGGAAAGTCACACAGAACCTCCCATACTCATATACAGAACTGAAGGAAAATAAGAAGTAATCAGTCCAATGAAAGTCTCATGTACCAGAAGAAAGATTGCATTTATTAATAGCCTTGCAAGCCTCAACATATTACAGCACATTAAGCCAAGTAACAGGGAGAACGCGAATCTCTTCATCGCACTCTGCACAATTATGGCACACACAATTTTCTTGACACAAATTATCATCACAAAGAAAGCTTTTTTTCACATCTCCATTTACTATGTGAGGCAAGGGTTCTGCACCATAAACTTTTTTTGGTTTACTGGATTCTAAATATATTATTTACACGCATCAAATGAACTTTTAAACATAAATACAAATTTTAAGCTAAAGCTATTGGAGTTTTGTCAAATCCATAGGTAAAGTATTGGCTTTACCCCAGCAAATACACGATTTGAACTAAAGCTATTGGATTAGGCCAAACCCATAGCTCCAAACAACGGGGCAATTTAGTTTAAATACTAGGATAGCCACATTAGGCATTCGTAACTGAATTTTAAATTTAATTTTTTCCACATTTGTAGTGAATTTCTTAATACAAATACATATAGGCAGAGTAGATTGTAAATTTATGGTTCTGCACCATAATCTTTTTTTTTGCTTACTGCATTTTAAATATATTATTAATACATATCAAACAAATTTTTAAGAGTTAAATGGTAAAAAAACACATCTAAACTATCACTTGCGAGTTTCATACCTCAACTTTCCATTATTCTCTCTACCTACCTAAACTATCACCTTTTCACGAGTTCATACGACAACTATCACTCATGTGTATTAATATTCAAAACACACCTCGACTCCAAGGTGTGTAGGCCAACTCAGCATCGACATGTGTTTTAATACAAATGGATTGATAGTTTAGACACGTAGCGAGAACAATGGATATTGAGATATAAAACTCGCACTCCATTTCTATTAAAACACATCTCGATGCTGAGTTGGCCTACACACCTTAGAATCAAGGTGTGTTTTAAATTTTAATACAAATGGAGTGATAATAAACGTATGAACTCGTGAAAATGTGATAATTTAGGCATGTAATGAGAACAATGGATAGTTGAGATATGAAACTCGCACTCCATTTCTATTAAAAAAAAACACAGCTCGATGCTGAGTTGGCCTACACACCTTGGAATCAAGATGAGTTTTAAATTTTAATACAAATGGAGTGATAATTAACGTATGAACTCGTGAAAAGGTGATAGTTTAGACAGGTAAAGAGAACAATGGATAGTTGAGATATGAAACTCGCTAAAAATGATCGTTTAGGTATGTTTTCTACCACTTTTAAACATATGTATAAGTTTTGAATTAAAGTTATTGAATTCCACCGAACCCATATTATTTGGGGGCAGTTGTAAAAGTAAAAAAAAAAAAAAAAACTTACGCGCAACGATGACAAAGCTGAGCGAATTTGCCACTACGAAGGCGCCAGCCATTTCTGAAGGTAACTGAGTTTGATGAATCTTCACATTGAAAGCAGAAAGTTGTTGTTGAAGAAGAAGGAGAAGCCATTGAAAGAGAAGAAAAAAAAAGTAAACCCTAAAAACAGAGCAAAGATAAAATTTTCAGAATGGAAACTGATTAGTATTCAAAAAAGTGGTGATTAACATTTAACATAAACAGAGAGATGATTATGTGATTACTTTGATTAATCTGTTCTCTCAAATAAAGAAATTAGCAGTTAAACAAAGATTAAATTTATTTATTTTTACCCTAAATACAAATTTGGAAATGAAGAATTGAGTCTAATTTGGTAGGTTGATGAAAGGGCATACATTGGATTTTGGGACTATTTAAGACATATTAGACCAACATGACTAGTTTCGCATTAGAAAGTTTTGAGTTCGAGTCTTTTGTGAATAGAAAAACTTTTGTTGGGAGCATTTTGGCAAGTATTTTTTCATCTTTAACTAAAAAGTTTAAGTTCGAGTCCTTATATGGAATCGCCTTTTTAGGGAGCGTCAAGTTGTCGATCTGAGATTTTTTTGCGCAAATTCGAGTTTAGTCGTGAATATTGGTCGGGTGGAAAACCAAAAGAAAAAACTTAGAAATGAACCTCGAAATGTCTAAATCTCAATTTAGTTGAGCTTCAATATAAATATCAAATATTGAGGCAGAAAAATAAAAACAAAAAATCATATTAGAAATGTACACGAATTCAGAAATTTACTTATTTTAAAACAACTTCAAACATGTGTTGTTTGCAGTTTTTTTATGGTTGAAGTTCAAACAAAAATAATCAAACTTCATGCATATATTTGAAATTCATTTATTTTTGCTTGAAATTTATCTAGATATGACTCAGTTTAGTGAATTTTACTTACACTTTAATTATTTTTGTCTAAACTTCGACTAGTTTTTTGAAATTTGTATGCATGTATAATTGAAATTAAGTCATTTTTATAGGAACTTTGATCATATAAAATTATAAGCACCGCATGTTTAAAATTGTTATGAAATAAATAGACAATGAATTTATGTAAACAAAGTATATGCATACTACATAGTGGTATATCAAAAATATTAAAGTTTTTACATAGTGGTAAATTAGTGATATAACTATTATTATATTCGTAATTTATTTGATATGATTATTTAATATTCGAAATTTACAACAAGACTAATTTGTTTAAAGTGATAGCAATAATATATGTATATAAATGAATTCTGGTTCACTTAGAGGATGGAGCTAATTAAGTGTTAGGCGCAATCTCAAAATTTATGTTATGAGAAATTTAATATCAAAACTTTAACTTCAAAAGTTTGAATAATAGAGCAAAAAATATATAGTATTGTCTATTAGGTATAGGTATATAAATATCATACTTATACATTAAAGGTTATACATATATCTTGAATTTGTTTCCTTCTTTCATCTTTATATCGTGCGATGAATTTTGAAAAAATAATTTATCACTTGGACTGGTCTGTTAATGGGTTGTGTTGGGCCCTATCAGAAGAATGTCGAGTGCATTTTGTGCACGTCTTTTTCCATAAATTATTAGGTAGGGGGTTGGGGTGGGGCATGTTTGTATTAGGCATAATACATAAATATGATCATTGCAGATAACTATGTCCTCTAACTTTGAGTGTGCACAAGTAGATATTTAAACTTGTATAAAGTGAACAAGTAGATACACGTGTCCTACATGGCATAATACACGTAGGACACCGCGTAGGACATAAAATTGTCATGTAGGGTGTCATGTAAGACAAAAGTATCTATTTGTTCAATTTTATACAAGTTTAAGTTTCTACTTGTACATCCAAAAAGTTTGTCAGCTGATGGTAATTTAAGGGTCATGTTTATGTATTATGCCGTTGTATTATACTACTAACATAATATTGACCTTTATATAAATCATGTTTTTGCACGAATTGTTATTATTTTGGGGTGGTTTTTAATTTCACTCTCAAATAGAATGACAATTTTTTTTTTTTTAATCTTTGTTGCTCAGTTAATAAAATTTTATGAACCTAAACTTTTTTATTAATGACCTAATTTCGTTAGGCATAAGTTTAGAGACTATTGTCTCACTTGAGATATGTTTTATGCGGCATAAGTTCCGTAGAAATTAAGTTATGCAAGATAAGTTATAGGCATAATACATAAATATGCCTTTCAATTTGGGTTCAACTGATAACTATGTGCTCCAACTTTATATGTTCACAAGTAGACACTTAAATTTGTATTAAAAAAATTAAACAAATAAATACATTTTGTTTTACGTGACATCCTACATAGCAATTTTATGTCATACATAGCGTCCTACATTTATTATGTTAAGTAGAACATGTAAAATGATAAGTATCTTTTTATTCTGAATCAATTCAAATTTGTAGTGTAAATTAACTTTTTAATTAATAAAAAATGTACACTTTACTCTTTAAAGTAAAACTTTTCCACACAAATCAAATTAATTAGACCCTAAAACAAATATCTAAACACCTAACATGGCAGAGATGGATTAAAACATACTCTACTCTAGCACAAGCACTATCAAAAGTTGTAATGATTAGATATAATGTTAGGACTTCTTTTAAGAATAAAAATAAATAATTTCAAATAGCACTATAAATGTTAATTATTTACACAAAGCATATAACATGGTTAATGTCAATGTTACCATTGACAACATCTTAATAGAACAATTTTTTTTTTTTTGTGTACTTAGACAACTGTTTTAGAATTGACTAATCTGAATTCATGTCGGAAGATTTCATTTTGGGGTAAGATGTGTCCTATATATATCAAAGGCAACTCTATTCATAGGGAGCTCAAATCAATGACGAAATAAAATTTTCATTAAGAGAATTCACTATATAAAGAAGTAAATAAACAAACTGCTATAAATACATAAAAATGAGCTCGTTGACATTTGATGTACAGTGCAATTTTCTCGTGAAAGAGGTTCAGGTAGATTATTACATCCTTAATTTAAACATGAGACTTCTAATTAAAATTAAAAGGGTATTAGACACTCATACATAATCATTTTCATTGATGATAATAGACAAAGAAAAATATGAAATTATGAGTTTGCACCGCCATCTCAAGATAATGCTATAATAATAATAATAATAATAATAATAATAATAATAATAATAATAATAATAATAATAATAATAATAATAATAATAATAATAATAATAATAATAATAATAATAATAATAATTGAATTCACTAATAAATACTTATAAATATTTAATAAATGTCTTATTACTACATAAGCAAGATTTAAAAATTACTATTTTTTTTTGAATTCAGAGTCGAGTCTTTAGATTTCCATCGATACTAAAAGAATATTACTACAAATACATTAGTTGAATAACGATAGAGTACATGCAATTCTATTTATTATACTTGAATAAAATTAAATTAACACAAGAATTTGTTATTCTCCATAACAAAAAAATATAATTCTATTTTAACAAACTCTATTTAGATTATGGAGAGTCTTGATTATGTCAATTTTTTTCTTATAAATAAATAAAAAAATGTTTAGACTTTGCATTTCAAAATACATAATTCTGCGTGCTTCAAAATTTTAAAATATTCCCTTACATGGCTCCAACAAACAACATAAGAAAGTCAATGACCACCCTGTTTAATTTTTTGTCTTGTATTTTATTTATTTTTGTCTAAATTATGGTCAACCATGAAATACTACAATTATAATAACTAAATTTGAACTCGCGCATCGTATGACAATACTTCCAATTACTAAGAGATTTGAACTCAAGGTATATGATCGTATGATTCATCGATTTGAATATGAATTATGTATGTATTAAATTCATCATAAACAATATTTACGTAATTCTGATTAGCTATGTTATGCAAATAAAAAGTAGAATAACCTATACATGAGCAACTAAACTCCTACATAACTAATCTTGACATTAAATAATATATAAATTCTTTCCTAACCAATTTCTATATTAAATAATATGTAAATTCTTTCCTAACCAATTTCTATATATTATTAAATTAATTTATATAACTCCATATTAACCACCAAATGATACCTAATAATTTATTTGACGTGACCGTTAGCCTGCTGCAACCCTCTCCATTTTTTATTTGAATTTAGAAATCAAATAATGTAAATAAATTCAAACCGACCAAAATTAGAAGAAAAAAAAAGACAATATAACAACAAAGAACAAATTTGTATCATTGTCTGTCCACCACATCACTAATATTTTTTCGTTTTATAATATTAAACATTCTATATATATTTAATTTATGATAATAATGTTTAATTTTTTTATTTTCTTAAATTTTATACCAATTCAAAATTGAAAAAATAAATTAAAATAGAAAATATATTATTATTATTATTATTATTATTATTATTATTATTATTATTATTATTATTATTATTATTATTTTGACTACAATTCAAACTTGTCCCCCACAACACCTTTCTAGCTCCATGAAAAAATATTCAATTTTTTCGTAAAGCAACTATCATTTTTCTTTTCTTATTCGAATATTCAATACTTATTAAGGTGATCAATTAAAAAATTTGAATCAATAAAAAGTTAACAAAATACAATAATATATTTAGTGAAATTCTATAAGTGAAGTCTAAAATAATAGAATGTATTTGAACTTTACCATCATTTTGTAAAGGTAGAAGAACCGTTTTCGAAAAATTCTTAGCTCAAATACAAAAAGGTTAACAAAATACGGTTAGAGAGGGTGTAGGCGGTAACCCGCAAAACTTTTAACCCGCTCCGCTTTGCCCCACATAATTATCTTCAACCCGCTCAACCTTGTCTGCATCCCTCCACGCCCCACCTCATTTCTATATATGATGTAATATTAAGTATTTCTTCATGTTTAATTAAATATATATAATTTTATTACACATGTACTATTTATCAGTGTTTTTATTATGTATGTTTTTTTGGTTGTGTAAAACAATAACCAACTCATAACAGGCCAACACATCTCGTTTATCCTTTTTTTTTTCTTCTTTTCCTCCATTTTTTCTTCCATTTTTTTCTGCATATCCAAATTGTTTGTTCTTCTCGATAATTTGTAATCTTATCACATGTGTCAACCTTGTAATATGTGAAAAAATCTGCAAAAAAAGTTGGTGTTTTACTCTGTTTTTGATTTTTTAGCTTAAGAAGAAGAAGTTTGCAGAAAGTCTCGTTTTTCACAATTTTTTTTTTTCCATTTTGGGAAGAAATACAAGTTTTATTAGCTCAGAATCTCATTTTCCTTTGGTGGGGTTCGTTTTTCTTGGAGGAATTTGAGGTTTATTGCATATTTTTTTTTGGGATTGGAATTTGATGTTCATGTTCGAGAACCCCACGTAGAAATCTCGAACATGTGTTGAAATCTGAATCTGAATCGAGTTTTTGGGATTGTGGGGTTGAAGATTTGAATTTGTTTTTTGATTTTAGCTTAAGAAGAAGAAGATTCCAGAAACTTTGTTTTCCAGAACTTTGTTTCCATTTGGGGAAGAAACATAAGCTGTATTAGCTCAGAATCCCATTTTCTTGTCATGGGTTTGGTTTTTTTCTTAGCAGAAATCGAAGATAATTTCGAGGTTAATTGCGTAATTTGATTGGAATTTTTCAGGTTGAAGTTTGATGTTCATGTTTGAGAATCCTCAATGTGTTGAATTCTGAATCTGTATCAGTGTTTTGGGGATTGTGGGGTTGAACAATGTTCAGATTTGAATGAAAACTGTATTTTATAACAGAAATTTCTAAAAAAAAAAGAAGCTTTTTTCCTCTCTTAATTGGAACTTAAAAATGTCATCGGTTTCAGAACCTTCTAGAACTCTTAGTTCTCTGGAAGAAATGCTGGAAGCCCTTAAGCAAAGGGACGAGAATGAGAGGCCTAAAGATTGCCCACCAGCATTACCATTTAGGCCAAAGTTAGCTTCGAGAACTAGGCCTCCTTCTCCGAAGAGATCGATGCCTGGTACCCCGGAAAAGCGTGACATTGAATTGGAAAATGGCAAAAGAGAAGAAGAGTTTAAAGGGAAACTAGGTAATGTGTTTGGAGCCAAAATGTGTAAAGAGGTGGATTCTAGTAGTAAGTCACCTTATGTTAATTCATCAGCTCAAAAGGAATATAGACAGAGATTTTGGGAAAACGATGGTGCTAAGCTTGATAACAAGCTTCCTTATTCTCTCCCAAAGTTTCGCGAGGATGAATGGGACGACAACATCAGTTATTTTATTGAAAAGGTAATAGGAAATTACTGTAGAAGTTGTGTGTTGTTCAGTTTTATATGCTTAGTATGCTAATTTTGTTTGTTTGATAGAATGTTGAATTTCTGATTATGGGTAGTGGGACTTCAGTTACTAGAAATCCTTAAGAGTTTGAAATATCTTCTTGGCTTGGGGAGTTGCTATTATCGTTTGTTGACTAATTATCTAGTTAATATAGAAAATTCATATAGCTTAACTAGGTTGGGCGTTTGGGATTAGGAGAACTCGAAATGTGAGGACGAGAGAGATAATTTCCTGTTTGGTTGGACAATCCACAGTACAGCTGCTCAAGTTTGTGAATATTGTTTGGAATATCTTTCAGCTCTTTTGTTTCTTGAGCTTATTGCAGTTTACCTGTAAGTCTTTGGCCATGTTTGGAATACTAACACTTTTAACTAAATGGTGAGTTGGTAAACAAAAATTGTGCATGTTCTACTTTGAACTCCCATTGTTTGTCGAAGTGTGCTGGTTTTTTTTTTTTTTGGCAGGAAGATTTCATGAATTTTACCTGATGTGGTGTAGTTTTTGAGACGTCTTTTGAATGTAACTAACGAGTAGTTATATTAATGGTGGCCCACACTCATCTTCAAAGCTCTGTATTTCAGAAGCTTCGTGTTTGGTGCCATCTGAAAAATAGACACTGGGAACCAGGACAGGTGCAATCAACTTCTGGAGACAAAGCTTCAATATTGCTCTCTGATGGCAGTGTAAGTTCACCTGTTCTGGCTATTCACTATGATGAACAATGAAGTTTAAAATAATTGAATTAAAAATATGTACACTTAGACTTTGTCAACCTATAGGTTATGGCAGTGCCCGTTGGAGAGTTTTTACCTGCAAATCCAGATATTCTTCAGGGCGTGGATGATCTCATACAACTTTGTTATCTTAATGAGCCATCGGTTCTTCACAACCTCCAATATAGATATGCTCAAGATAGAATATATGTGTGTACTCTTAAGACTGCTCACTGTCTCATCAGATGTAGAACATCATGCCTTCATTTTAATGTTTTCTGTCCCTATGCTTACAGACTAAGGCAGGGCCTGTTCTAATAGCAGTCAATCCCTTCAAAGAGATCCAATTGTATGGGAGCAAACTTGTTACAGCATACAAGAAGAAACTCTTGGATAGTCCTCACATTTATTCTATTGCTGAAACTGCCTACAGTCAAATGATGGAAGGTCTTTATAATTCCTAAGTTCATTCCTGGTCTCTGAAACTTTTAGATGACATTAGTTGTTCCTTATTTTCTTGCTTTTCCTGTGTATCTTGCAGATGAAATAAATCAATCCATCATCATAAGGTTGGTTGAAGTGTCTCATTGTTAGAGTTTGTAAAGCAAAGTATCTGATGATAGTAAAAGTGTTCCTCTACACTGGTTGAGTAATTGCATGTCTTGGTTGTAATGATCAAATTTGTGGTAAGCCTAATGCTTCTATTTGCAAACACTAACTTCTCTTTATATCATTTAGTGGGGAAAGTGGATCTGGGAAGACAGAAACGGCAAAATTCGTGATTGAATATTTGGTTATGATTAGTGGAGGCAACAATCATGTAGAAAGTGAGCTGCTGCAGACAAGTTGCATATTGGAGGCTTTTGGAAATGCTAAAACCCTCAAGAATAACAACTCCAGTCGATTTGTCAGTCTCTACATCTTCTTCTGTTTCTTTTTGTTTGCTATCTTTTTTTTGGGGGTGGGGGGGTGGGGTGGGGGTGTAAATGGAATAGCTTCTTTGGATTGGTTATGGCCTTTTTTGCACTTGGACTAACAGATGCTCTGATGGGTTGTAGGGAAGGTTGATTGAAATTTACTTTAGTGCAGAGGGAGGAATTTGCGGTGCTAATGTACAAGCATGTAAGGATGTTTATTGAGATGAATTTCCTTATAAAATACACGTCTTGTCACTTGCTAGTATTGTTTTTGGTATCAATTTGTTGAAATTGTTTTGTAATGTTATTTTGGTCCCATTTTACTGACTTCTTCCAATCTTTGTGCATGTCTAATATGTTGATGCTAAAATAATGGATAGTTCTTCTTGAAAAGGTGGGCATTTTTCTTTTGTGTATTCTTCCTTGTATTTTCTTGTTATAATTGTGTCTGTTCATCAGAGCTGAATCTTTCTGAGACACGTCTAATTTGGCAGTCAAAAGTGGTTCAACTGGCTCATGGAGAGAGGTCTTACCATATCTTTTACCAGCTATGTGCTGGGGCTCCTTCTGCTTTGAGAGGTTTGGATTTCGATATTGAACTTTTCATTATAGTCTTCTTTTGTTACTTATTTTACTTGTTCGGGGCTTTACATCTGTCATGGGCTCCACATTTTAGTTTTCTCAGTAGGATATGATTTTTGAGTAATTTCTCTGAATTTATAAACATTTTCAAGCCGTGAACCATCTTCTATTGTTACTGTTGCATTGTACTACTTGTGAGATGTTTCTCTTCATATCTTTTTCAGAATGGATATTACTATAATTTTCTGAATAAGTGCTTTTCATTATCAGAAAACATTAGTTGAAGAACTTTTGTTGATGATGGTGATCTTTTGTTTGAATTTGCGATATTTTAATGGTAAATATGCGTGAACTTGCAATCACAAGTCTGTAGTTATTTTTTAACTGGATGCTGTTGAATGTGGAATACAATAGGTTATCTGCTTGGTGCATGAAAGTTTGAGTAGGAAAATTTGGAATTTGAGCATAAACTACATGGAGTAGAGTAGATTATATCAAATAACTGGAAACACCCGCAACACTGTCTTTGAATGAAGTTCTTTGAGTTCTATGTACATACATGTGTGCTTTTTTCTTTTTGGTTAAAAAGACCACCTGAAGACATAATATTAGGCATTTCAACTTCTTTGGCTTTCGATTATTCTAGAAGTGGGACCACTGTTTCTTGGCTAGATGTGTGATTGAATACTCTACAGCTCTGAATAAATCTTTTTTGTGTCTAAAAAGGAGAGGTGGGTGTTAAACAAAGAAGTCCTCGAAATATTTTGTACCTTCGAATTCAGAACATTTGTGTGATTCTTTTGTCAGATAAACTTAAGCTGAAAGGTGCTTCAGAGTACAACTTTCTCAACCAGAGTAATTCGTTGGTGATCCATAATGTTGATGATGCAAAAAAGTTTCATATGCTTGTGGTGAGCTCAAGGGATCAGATTGGTTAATTTAGATTTTAATTCTTTTGCTTTCAATTCAAAGTCATGTTGGATCTTTTTGTTGTTAATTCCTTTCATGCACTCCCTTTTCAGAAAGCCCTAAACACTGCGGGGATTTCTGAAAGAGACCAAGAGCATGCTTTTCAGATGGTTGCTGTAGTGCTATGGCTGGGAAACATAACATTCCAAGCAATTGGCAATGGAAACAATGTTGAAGTTGTGCAATGTGAAGGTGAGCTATTTATGTGAAGTACAATTTTGCTAATTTTGCTCCTTTTGTATTCTTGTTCTCTTTGAAATAAATAATACAGAAACATATTTGATTTCTATACTTGTGTCATCATTGATCTCTGATCCTATTCTTAGTAGTCTGTTGCAGCCTAGACTTCTTAATTTATAAAAAATGGAGTTCCATTACGGATGAATAATTCTTGTTAATTAAAAGTATTCAAAGCTAATCATGCCAACATATTAGCAGTAACTAAACTATTCCATTGCTAAAGAACCATCTGATACCTACAATTATTACATGCGGTTCTATAACACAAAAGTTAATCTGGTAAAGGAAAATATCACGACCAAGGAGGGCCGTGATCGGGACCCAAACGATCTGACTCCAGAAGGTCAAACCAGTAGAACTTTAGTACCTGTTAATTGTCAACAAATGCATAAGGGCACTCGCTTGCCCAAACCAAGACTCATATACTTACATCTATGCATGGATAATCCTCAAAATGTGAATCCATAGCACAATCACATGCATAATACGTCCTGGTCACCATAGTGTTCCCATCACGCCTGCCCAGGGGGTCCAGATTTTCTACTCGCATGATTGGACAAGTTGTGCTAGCACCCTCCACCCTCTAGTAAGAAGTCAGAACTTCTTATAGAGAACTCCAAATGACAAACCTTTCTAATTGTTAGAAACCAGTTTTCAAGTGCTACAATTTTGCTTCAGAAATCATGGCCAAATCTGCCATATTTATAACAAGATATGCATTTTTGAAGTTGGTCCTTGTTTCAATTTTATAGATTTCTTGCTCCTTGTGTTATTTTCCTACTTCTCTTGTTCCTAAAGTACAAATTTAAATCCAAAATACTTCCGTTTCATAACAATCACTCACCAAATATATCCCCATCGTTCCAACACATTAAACCAAGCACTTCTCACTTTTCACCATATAGATGGCTCATTTGAGGGAAGTGGAAAGTGTTACAAACAAATTAGTGTGGGATACTCATATTTACTTAACCTTATGTTATAACTGAAAATAGATTTGTATCTCCTGTTGTATCTATTACAATGATACTAGAATGCAAGAATATGTATTTCCTTTATCCCATTGCAGTGTCCCCTTATTTTATTCCCCTTCTTCAGTTTTATTCAAGTAATTTTCTGCCATACAAGGGTCAATTTGGTACCATCCCTCATGCCATGCTCTAAAAAGAATGGTCAATGTTTATTTTGTTAACACACATAATTAAAGAAATTCACAATCATGGAGATGTTCTGTAGTTATAAATTTTTGTGAGGAGGATGAAAGAGTGTAGAGAAAATGCTTAGGTCTGTGCACAATCAACTCTTTGTTGTCTTTTTCGCGGTGTAGCCTATCTGTAATTTCCTTCTGTGTCAAACACTATAATGTTCTTTCTCCTTTGAGTAGGAAAGACAGTGTGTCTTGTTTTGTCATTGTCAGTTTTGCTACTTTTTCCTGGACTTGTATTTTTTACTGCAAGTTTAATCTTTTGTAATCATCTTTTTCTTTGAGCCTTTGAGGTTCTATTTAAGTTTTTTTTTTTCACTCTTTTAGGCCATGAGCAGGTTATAACGTCATAAAACCTCTTTTTTAGGCTTTATGGGAAAATCTTTTGCTTTCTCAAGATAATTCGTTTCTTTCCCCTTTTTCCTTGTGTTCTTCTAGTTATGACTATTTTGATTCTTGTGTCTCTTTCACGCGAGGATTTTGAATTATGCCCTATTGTGCTAGTTCCCTGAAACAGTTTTATATGCTTGTTATAACTGTGCTTAACTGGAGGTACTAAAGCTGACATGTTTGGTATTTTTCTATCTCTGGTGTTGCAGCCGTTATAAATGCTGCTAGCTTGATGGGCTGTAGTGCCAATGACCTCATGCTAGCTTTATCAACCAGGAAAATACAAGCTGGCAAGGATAAGGTTGTCAAGAGTTTAACCATGCAACAGGTTCGTTACTCAGTTGTATAGGCTCTGCATCAAATACGTTATTTCTGCAAATTTTTATTTTGGAACTCCTACCTTTTCTTTCAAGAACCATAATGGAATGGTTTTAACTCTGATTCAGGCAATTGATACAAGAGATGCAATGGCCAAGTTCATCTATGCAAACCTGTTTGACTGGATAGTGGATAAAATTAATAGATTTCTTGCAATGGGTAAAGAGAAGACTGGTAGAAGCATAAACATTTTAGATATTTATGGTTTCCAATCATTTGAGGTAAACTGATTTCAAGATGTTGTTACTATTGTAAAACATAAAAATATATCTGTTATCCCACTTGCCATTTTTTCTTTGCAGAAAAATAGCTTTGAACAATTTTGCATTAACTATGCAAATGAGAGGCTCCAGCAGCATTGTTACCGACATCTCTTCAAACTTGAGCAAGAAGTAAGCACATCAGCATGCTTTGTAGTTACTGACTTCTTGTTTCTTCATGCATTTTCTTTTGGGATAATGTTCTTATTTCTTTATTCCTTTCAGTTACTCACTTCTTTTTACATAAATAGGAAAACAAAGAACTAAGCTTTTGCTGACTTTGCATCAGCTGATTATAATATAAGTGAAGTTTTTACCTTGTAAAAGAAAGAGTGAATTTTTTTTATGAAAACTGGAGTGAGAAAGTCTGAGCACATATTTTAGGACCTCAGGTGCTGTCTGCAAATGTTGTTATGTTGTGCAGACGAAATAAGGATCATTGTCAGACACTTTTCTCTCTGATTTGTGGCATATCTGAGCCTTATTCCGACTCCTGTAGATACTTATTACAGCTTATGTTGGATAGTGACCCCAAAACTGATGTATTGTAATTCAGGAATATGAATTGGATGGAATTGATTGGACAAAAGTAGATTTTCAAGATAACCAAGAGTGCTTGGATCTTTTTGAGAAGGTATGTCTGACTTTTGGTTCTTTTCTTCCACTCATTTTGCATTCAAGAATGTTCTTAGTCTGCTAAATTTCTGCGCTTCGGATTACTCTTCTAACACTTCAGCACAACACAGTCATTATCTTGTTTTGTTTTCTCTTGTAGTGTTCTTACTCTTTCTCATATTCAATTGTTGATTTGGATAAGAAGACACTTGTTCCCTTATTAGAAAAGAAGAGACACTTGTTCATTCTGATTATCACAATTTTGATGGACATCATTTACACACTCGCTGTATTTCATATTGTAGAAGTTAAAACTACTTCTTGGCAGTGAAGTTGTGAAAATGCTAACATAAGCAGTAGACGTTCTAATGATAAATCATCTCCCATCTATGGATTCTAATGATGCCTTCTGCAGAAACCCATTGGGATAATATCTTTATTGGATGAAGAATCAAATTTTGATAAAGCGACTGACTCGGCCTTCGCCAATAAGCTTAAGCAGCACCTGAAAGCTAACCCTTGCTATAGAGGAGATAGAGAAGAATTTGGCATTCGCCATTATGCTGGAGAGGTCAGTTTCTTTCAGAAATGTGTCCTTTTTGGTGTCAGTCTTGAGAACTTGTGCCCTATGATATATATGTAGTCGTGAAGGATAATTTCCTTGCTAGAACTGAGACTCTTGTGAGGAAATTAAGGTTTGGGATCTGATGCATCAGAATTTGCTCAAGGGACACTTGATGTTTCAGGAAATGAAGATCAATAAGCTTCTTTCAAATATCTCTGATATTGTTGCTGGCTTTAAATATTTCTGTTTTATCATTGTAAAAGTTTTTTCATCTTATTTAGGTTATCTATGACACAAGTGGTTTCTTGAATAAGAATAGAGATACAGTGCATCCCGACACTATTCAGCTACTCTCATCAAGCAGTGAGGACTTGCTCAAGTTGTTTGCCTCCTCTTTTGCTAATCAGTCCAAGAAAACAGCAAGTTCAATTCATATTGAGATATCAGACTTTCAGAAGCAAACAGTTGCTACTAAATTTAAGGTAGTTATGCCATTTTCTTAATTTCTTATAAAACTTAACATGGTGATAGAAGTATTTTATACTAAATATTTGAGAAAATAACTTTGTATTATGATGCTGAAAAAATAGTCAATATTGCCTTTATCAAAATCTTGCAGGATGTGTTGTTCAAATTGATGCAGCAGTTGGAAAGTACTGCGCCACACTTCATTTGTTGCATAAAACCGAACAATAAGCAGGTTCCTGGCATGTACAACAATGATCTCGTCTTTGAGCAGCTCAGAAGCTACAGTGTTCTCGAGGTTGTTCGGATCTCTAGATCTGGGTATCCTACTAGGATGACACATCAAGAATTCTGTATAAGGTGAAATGTGTGCTCCTTGCGTTACCGCTAAGTTTCCCTTTTGGATGCTCTGTGACTATACAAATGTGGTTATTTAGGTATGGTGTCCTCCTTCCAGAAGACCATGAACGCAAAGATCCCTTAAGCATGTCTATTTCCATTCTGCGGCAATTTGACATCCTTCCCGAAATGTACCAAGTTGGGTATACAAAGTTATATTTCCGGGCAGGACAGGTAAGTTTTTTTTTTCTTAGTTTCTCAACTGTACCTATGTTTTCTTTCTTTATAAAAAATTATTTTGATTGCCATAAATCATTGACGCAGATGCAACTTGTAACTTATCTAATCATAGCTATTACAGAATTAAGCAAATAAAAATTGTAATGTCTCTTAAAATTAATTAGCTACATCTTGTCTCAAAAAAAAGTTAATTAGCTACATCACGACGAGAATTTCAGATTTAAGTAGCACATTTGACCTCAAATTTTTTTTCTGCAATTAGTCCCATGATATTAGAATAATGAGAAATGACAAAAAATGCGCTAATAATTTTTCTATGATAAGTATGGCTAAATTTGGACTTCTAGTGAGGCAATGGTTGTGCATGTTACTAAAGAATGAATTTTCTAGTGTATCGATTTTCTGAACTTCTATCATGGCGACTTGTAGATTGCTGTGCTGGAGGAAGTGAGGAAACAAGTTCTGCAAGGTACTCTTGAGGTGCAGAAGTGCTACAGTGGTCCTCATGCTCGTCGTCACTTCCATGAGCTCAAAGGAGTAGTGATCATACTTCAATCATGTAAGGCTGAACGTTTTACAGCAGTTTATTTTTAGAAAGAATGTTGTTCAACCTTCAAAGAAGCTATTAATGAACAGAATTCTCTCGCCAGTTTTATTTGTATATTAATTCTGTTTATTTCAAACAATTTTTATTTTTCAGTTTAAAAAAATAATAACTGCTTTTTCAAAATTTTTTAGTCAATAACTTCAAGTTCTTGAGAAACCAGTGATTCCATTGCCAAACTCCTTTCTCTCGTCTCTTTCTTTCTTCCTTCCTTTCTTTTTAGTGGGAATAAGTTGACGTCATGGAATTTTCTAGAATTTTTAATTCAAGGTAGTACTTGGTGATATGATGTCAAAATATTTTATTGTAGTTGTTCGTGGTGAAATTGCTCGAAGGCAGTATAAGTATTCTCTGGAGTCTAAACAGAAAGATGCTAATAAAGAAAATGATGAGCAGCTGGTGGCTGTTCTGCAGATACAATCAGGTAAAGTTTTTTCTTTTGGCATCTAAGGTTATGAAATTCAAATATGGATTTATTTGCCTAACTTTTCTTTTCTTGCAGCTATTCGTTGCTGGTTGGCTCAGAGGCATCTTAATCAACTGCTGAAGTCAAAAAAGTTAATTCAAGACAGACCAAAACCAGCCAAAAAGACTACGGAGGTGAAGGTAATCTGTTCGGTAGACAATCATCAATATCTTTATGTGCAAGCTCTCTTGCGTCAACTTCTGTTTATCTAGATGGTCCCTAGCATGAAATAGTTTATCTTTCTACTAAAAGTTTTTCCTAAGTTCTATTGTAACTTGTCTTCTTTCTTCATTCAGAACTCTAGTATCTGCTTCAGGATTAATATCTTTAAGAATTTGGTGGCCTGTTGCGTGAAGCCAGTTTTAGGTATCTTTTCCCCCCCTTTTAGCAAATCCAATTGTAGGTGTTCTAATACTTTTCCTATGTGAAAAATAAAAAATGTTTCTTCTTAATGTTTTATCCTTCCTCGAGAGGATGAAATACTCGGTCTTGATATTGTTGAGTGTTTGATTCATTGCATTAAGGTAAAAAGAAGTGAGAAAACTATGTCTTTTTCAATGGATAGGAAGGCCTTTTTTTGTTTAGACGTTAATCCTATAGCCTAATTGCAGCCCCAAATAATTAATTAATTAGCAGCCAAAAAGAAGGAAAAATGACAGTTGGTGAAGAATAAATGATGGATCCCAAACCCCTTTTCTCTACCTTATAACCCACTCTCTTTTATATGTTCTAACTGCCCGTGGCTGTCCGCAAAGTGGAGTCTAATTTTAGGTAATCTGCACACTCTGGAGGCAACAAAGTAGCGTATCTAATACTTCACTTTGACTTTTGAGAGTAAGATTGACTCTGTAGTAAGCTGGTTTCTTTTTATCTCAGCAGGACTTGCCTGCAGAAATTTTACCTTCTGTTGTCGAAGACCTCGAAAGGCGGGTTTTGGTGGCTGAGGCAACCCTTGAAGAGAAAGAAAAGGAAAATGCTGCCCTAAAGGAGCAAGTAAATCAATTGGAGTCCCGATGGTCAGATTATGAGGTCAGGATGAGGTCGATGGAGGAGATGTGGCAAAAACAAATGGCATCATTGCAGGTTGGTAATATCTCCAAATCCATGTGATCATAGAGAAGAGAGAGTTTCTACTGATTGTCGTGTCTTCTTACTAGTGCTGTAGTCTAATGGTTCGGGTTTACGATAGAGAGACGTATTAGGTCTATCAAATTTCAATGCAAAATCAGCCATATGAAGCTCTTTAGTTGCTAACCATAATCCTGTTTTGTCAATGACTTGAAAGCTATTATGATATAACGAACGTGCATCTAGTCATGATGCTTCTTCGGCATTGAACAGACAAACATATCTTCTTGCCCAGTGGAAGAAGCACTTGGGGCCTTGGGGAGCAAACAAATAAATCTGAGCAGAGTTCTTTATTCAGAAGTTGATACTTGGGCGGTTAATGTTATTTTAATTTGCTTTCGGGTGTGCAGAGTATGCATATGTTCTTGATATTCCATATACAGGAACGATAAATTTGCTAACATCTTTTACATCAAATGCTTTGCTTTGGCAGGCAAGTTTGGTTTCAGCCAAGAAGAGCCTTGGTGTTGACAAATCTGCCGGTCACCCTGGAAAACCTGAAGGTTCCCCATCTCCTTGCGGTTATGAATCTGAAGACACTACAACAACTATGGGCACTCGCACTCCTGGGGGCAGCACTCCTATAGAATATGCTAGCAACGGTGTAGATTTTGGAGGTATTAGAGAGATAAATGGTGGTTTATGTGTAGTCAATTACCTTAGCAGGGAGTTTGAGCTACGGAAACAAAATTTCGATGACGAAGCCATGGCAATTAGTCAGTTGAAGTCAGGGCAGTTACAGTCTACTAGTCCTGCAGAAGATTTTCGAAGACTCAGACACAAGTTTGACGAATGGAAGAAAGACTACAAGGCTCGGTTAAAGGAGACAAAGTCGAAGGTACACAAGCTTGGTTATTCAGAAACAGAGAAAACTCGTAGAAATTGGTGGGGAAAGAAGAGCAAAAGATAACTACTTCTTCGTCGTCGTCTTTTGTGTGTGAAAAATGTATAGATAGAAACTCATTTTCCCAACTATGGGTTCTTAGTATAGCAGAATTAGCGGAGACCGGGGAATGTAGGGTGCTCCGATCGAAAGGATCCACTCTCTCCTTAGATAGTTCTAGTCCTGTTTGTGATTATGTTTGTTCGTAGACTATGTTAGGTTCTTGAACATACATCCATAGAGTTTTGCAGAACTTGTGATAGATCAGTTGCAACTGCATAAGAATGATTTATTTTACAGCTCAAATGAGTATCAAAACATGATTGCATTTTGCTTATATTTTTGGATCCTCATTCACAACTATTTTGATTTGATGCACTTGAGTCGAGGGACTTTTGAAAATAACCTCTCTAGGAGTAAGGTCTGGATATACTCTACCTTTTCCAGATTTCACTTGTGGAATTACACTAAGTATGTTGTTAATGCTGTATACTTGTATATTTTTGGACTGATTGATGTATCCTGTAGAACCCTTTGGGCTAAGCAGTAAAAATGAAATGAGATGCTACTTAGTGGATTGTCAAGAAGGAAGGATACCTGTGCTGGTGGGACGTAGTAGGTTTGTTATGTGGAGTAGCGAGGTGTGGATAATGTGGATAAGTTAGCTTGAACACTATTTTTCGCCGGTGAAAAGTAGTAGGTCCTTAGTGGAATAGTCAAGTGTGCATAAGCGGGGCCTTTATATAAAAAAAAATCACCCCTCTCACCGTAGTAGGGGTAAAAAGAAAACACAGAATATGCATTCTACTTTAGCATACATTAATGATTGTTTCCATGATTAAAACGCTTTTACGAAATGCTACAACAAATATGAAAAAAAAAATAAAAAAGATGATCAAATAAGACAATCGAACAACAAATATGAAAAAAAATCAAAAAGTAACAACGTGATTAATAATTGTTTCCATGATTCACACGCTTTTACGAAATGCTGCAACAAATATGAAAAAATCAAAAAGATGATCAAATACGACAATCAAACAACAAATATGAAAAAAAATCAAAAAGTGATAGAATGCGGTGAACGTGGATCGAACACGTGACCTTCAGATCTTCAGTCTGACGCTCTCCCAACTGAGCTATCCCCGCTATATGTTAACTTACTATTCAGATCGATTAATATTTATAACTTAACCTCCACGGTAAAATAAATTAGCACTAAAATTATATCATGTTTGCTTTGAGTTTGAAGCAACTTAGGCCTCATTTTCTTTCGATGAAGATTAAGATGTGTAAATATGAATACATATTTGTATATTGAGATTTGAAATATATTCAAACCAGAATACTAACTTTGTTATTCAATATCTTAATTTAGTCATAAACATTTGAGTGATCTTTTTACCATAGCTAATAAGCACAAATAGAGATCTACCTCAAGTCTTACTATATAAATATGAAGTATCAAACAAGAGCTCAAACTAGTATAGTAAAAAAAAAGGTGATATACAAAATTCAAAGTAGAAACATACTGCTTACTTTTTATCAAATTCATCCAAAAGGAAACATATAGTTTCACCCACTTAGAGCTATTATTGAAGATTGCAAATAATTGTTGAAGTTCAACAAGACGACTATTATTCATATCTAGAGGTATAACGAATGAAGATCACTAAGAATATTTGATAGCATGAGATGACGTTTTTGCTTCTTGCTTATTCGAGCAAGGTAGCTTATGCACGATTTTAAGTAGTTTACTTCTTCCATATCATTTTATGTGACACCCTTTTCTTTTAGTTCGTCCAAAAAAGAATGTCACCTTATTATAATTAGAAATAATTTAACTTTAAAATTCTTCTTTTACCCTTAATAAAATTATTTATAGATACACAAATATCTAATGATTGTTTTAGATCCCAAATTTTAAAAATCTTCCCTTTTTTCTTATACAATGTGTTAAGTCAAATGATGTCATAAAATGGGACGGACGAGTAATATCTTTCAATGTACCAAAAAAAAAAGAAAAAAAAACCCAAATAAAACTTTGAAAAAGAAGAGGATTATATTGTACTTTTTGAAACTTTCAAGGACCTTGTGCCAATTTGCTCTTTTGAATAAATCCCTCCAATTTGAAAAGAAGGCCAAAAAGGAACCGGAGAGACAGTAAACTGGCCGGAGATTTCACAGATTCCGATGAAGGCTCAAATGGATCTGAGAAAACCGTCAAACAAACTTTCCACTGCAGATCGTGGAGCCAATGGGGTTGAAAATTTATCCAAGAAACACAACGAACAGTTCGATCACTGGGCTTTTCTGGTAAATCTTTTATTGCTTTAACAACTTTTCTGTTTAATCCTCTTGGTGTTTGTATATTTCTTTGCTGAAATGCGGGGTTGAGACCCCATTTCACGTAGTTGAAATGGGTTTGTATAGAAAAAGAGAATGGAAATGTTCTCTGGCATATCTCATTTGGAACTTGCTTTTATTTGGGGTTTCTTTGTTTGTGTTAGCAGTCATTATTTTGCATCACTTAGCTTACGAATCATTGTGGTTTTAGGATTGAGACCCATTTTACGTTGTTGAAATGGGTTTGTATTGAATAATAAAATGGAATTTTCTATGGCATTTCTCATGGGTACTCATTAACAACAACATAGCTAGTGAAATCCCACAAAGTGGGGTCAGGGGAGGGTAGAGTGAATGCAGAACTTACCCCTACCTCGTGGAGGTAGAGAGGTTGTTTTTGAAAGACCCTCAACTCAAGTGAAGAAAATCAAAGAGTAATGGAAAGGAAAAATGGTGGTGGAGAAAACATGACAACTAGTAGGAAAGCAGTGCAGAGCATACATGCAAGGAATAACAACACCATTAACATAGTGCGATCACCTAAAACATAGTAGACAGTTGATGATAACACATACTTAAAGTCAGAAACTACATGAATAAGACTAGTACTACGAAAAGACCTTGTCTTTCAGACTACCACCAAGCCCTATTCCGTCGGAAAGCAAGCAATCTAAAGGGTACTTGTTTACTCGAAAGCTGTTTTTGGCCTAATTAGTCTTCTTTTTTTGGGTTCTTTGTTTGTGTTAGCAATCGTTATGTTTATCTCTCACCTACAATAGCTTTCGGAATCACTGTGGTTTTGGGATGAAGACCTTGTTGGCTTGTTGTAATTGTTGTTGAGATGTTTGTTTTGTGGTGGATGTTATGGGTTTCACCTGGTTGAAATGGGTTTGTATAGAAAAAAAGAATGGAAATTCCTCTCGCATTTCTTATTGGTACTCACTTTAATGAGTTGTTTTGGACCAATTCTTAGCTTGTGTTAGCAGTCCTGCTTT
The DNA here is from genome assembly GCA_035578085.1 of Solanum pinnatisectum. Taxonomy (NCBI): domain Eukaryota; kingdom Viridiplantae; phylum Streptophyta; class Magnoliopsida; order Solanales; family Solanaceae; genus Solanum; species Solanum pinnatisectum. Next base: position 1,904,015 of record CM069085.1, on the reverse strand, counting down.
TGCATTCCTCATCTCTCGGTAGCTTACGAGTTGCTGTCGTTTTGGTTTAGGTTTATGTTCAGACTACCTTTTCTTATTTAATTGTCACCAATGGTACCTTTCATTCAAAACGTTCTTACAAAATTGTTCCTTCACCATGAACAAAGAAAAGATAAATTATTTAGTATTGGGGTGAAATAGGTTCAGATAGAATGGAATGTGAGTATATAAGATTTATATAGTTAGAGTGAAACCAGTTTGGGATTGATGTGTAGTTTGTTTGATTGATTTGTTATTTTGCCATAACTTCTCTTTTTCTGTCACCTTGTAAGTGTAACTTAATGTGGCCATACTCCATAGCGATTGAAACTGTTACAATGTTTTTGTAAGGGCCTTATGCATTTTAGTTATTTGGTTATGGTTGTGATGTTTTCCTGATGCTGATATCTGCAGGATCAAATTGAGGCCCCTGTGTGGGTGGACCTTACCTTGGAATGTAAGTCTGCCTATAAAGACATGTGAGTGGCTGTATGCTTGTTTGGGTTTCTCAACTTTATGCTGGTTTCTTGGGAAATTAGTTCCATAATCCAGCATTTTCATCTTTTTGTTGCAGGGACGATGAATGGTTCCACATAAGCCATCCGTAAGCATCTTCTGTTTTTGCAAACTCGTGCAGTTTCACTATAGTATTGTGGTATCTCTAAGTTGAATGAGCTTTCAGGTTTCACCAGGCTTCTTCTCGAGAGTTGAAGTCTGCATTTTCTCGCTCTGGAGAGAGTTCCATAATCCTGGAGCATGGCATGCAGGGATCATCTTCTCCTAAGCTCCCACCTTCAGTTTCAAGATCAAGAGGCAAAGATTTCCGAAGCAGACAGTGGAGTCAAGGAGATCAGACGCTTACTTTGGATAAGAAACATCCAGTAAAGCACTTAAGTAAAGGGGGTTTAGAAGCTGATAAAGTAGTTAAGCATAAGACAAATCATAAAAAATTAACAAGCTCTGCAGCTATAGACTCAGATTCTGCTTGTCAAGCTCTGAATTCCAGGGATAAAAAGATTAGCTCGAATTCTTTGGCTGTCTATAGTGACAAAACCTGCTCAAGAAGAAGCAGCATTACATCAGAGCATTGTGAAGTGTGTTACAAGCAAGAGTTGTGTGTTAGCAATTCTTCAAGCACCATTACATCTGAAGCTTGTGGACAGAAGTCCTTTGAAGTGTCTGGTCCAGTACTTGGTCAAACTACTGGGCTATTGTCATCTCTAAGAGTAAGTCTGAGGAAAAGTTGTGTTACAAGACAAGCATCAAGGATGGAGGTAAATGTTTGTAGGCAATCAGAAGGTCGGAAATCTTCCTCAAGTAAATCGAGTGTAGGATCTTCTTCAATTCCCTACAAAGAAAGGGAAGGCAAAACTGAGAGAGAAAGTAAAGAGAAAACTCCAGATAGCAGAAATGTAACTACAATTGTAGAAGCGAAACTGGCAAATAAGTCCAAGGTTCCTGTTCAAGCTCATAACAGAACTTCTATCCCTAAAATGGTTACTGGAAGATCTGTTTCTTCGTCTGTTCCTAGTGAAACTAATAGACCAAAGGTGAGAAACCAGAAAAGTCGTTCAAAAGCTTTATGTGGAAAACTTCCTCCTTTTTCTTTTTTCACCATTCAACAACTTTTATATTTAGAAGATTATGTTTTGGCCAGGAAAACTTTTGCCTTCTATTTTACTGCCAAGTTTGTGGATTGACAAGGGTTTATTTCTAAGTGTTATACATTGTAGCCGGACAAGCATTTTTTATAAATTGACTTCCTTCTGCTTGGTGGGAGGGGTGCATTACTAGCGTTTCTTGCCGCATTTAACCATTGGTAAACTGATTTGTTTATCCAAATTGTGTGTTGTTATAGGTTCATCCGACTAATGTACAAAGAAAAGCATTGGTTCCTCAAAGAGCCAATGGACGTGTAGCCTCAATTTTGGTCTCAAAGCCTAGTGAAAGAATTGGAAGTAGCCATTGTAGAAGGGTTGTGAGCAGTGGTAAGGAGAATGCTGTTGTGAGAAAGGGTATGAGCCAGAAGTCAGTTGTCAAAGACAACCAGGGGTGTAGTACAAAATTCTCAAGTTACAAAAATGAGAATAAAAGAAGCTGCCAGAGCACAAAGTCGAGTGGTTTTATGGTAACCTTTTTACTCTGAGCCACTTATTGTTGCTCAATATTTTTGCTTTTTGACTGGTATAACAGACAAAACATATCAATAGTTCGAACTGTAAATCCAAATTATTGTGGTGGATCTAAGTCTGAAGATATATTGCAGAGCTTAGCGTTTGTATTCATCATAGTTTAGTAGCTTCTTGCTTTATTTCGTGTTAGAGTGCAAGAGTCCTAAACATGCCATAGACATTTCTATGACTATAAAATCAATGCTATTAAGGATAAAATGAGAAATCTAAATATAATCTAAATATAGTAAGGTGATCCGTTTTAGCCTTTAGGAGACTATAAAGGCAAGTGTTTCACATAAAATGAGACACGAGGGAGTATCACTTATTAGGAGCTTTTGACTAGAAAGCTGAAATGTAGTCTGAGAAAATGTTAGATTTGGTACTGGTTTCAATCCCAGCGTTCAATTAAGTCTCTAGGGAGATGACTCACCTAAGAAGTCCAATCAATGTTGTTGTCAGTCATTCTGTTGCTAGGTGTTTTGATCATCAAAGTTCTTTTAGCGTCTTTGCCTTCTCATGTTTTGCTACTATGTTGTTCGGACTCTTCAAAAATGTTGCCGCGCCCACATAGATCCTCCAAAAATGTACTAATTTTTGAGGATCCAACGTGCACTCGGTGCCTTTTTTGAAGAGTTCGAGCAACATAGTTATGCTATGGTACATCCTTTTCATTATTCACTATGTTTTTCCTCTAAACTTTATAATCATCAGCGCCATTAGACATGCCAATATATTCTTGATATATTTCATTCTCATATCAATCATTCTCACTAACTTTTTACCATTATTGTGATCTGAAATATTTTCAATGCAGGTGAATCTAGATAATAGAAAGGAAGTCCCGAATCGTGCAAATGTAAAGAAGAAGGCTTTCTACTGATAAAAGATTGAACCTGTATGTAAATAGTACACACTCTACCTCTTCCATTCTCTGCTAACTGTGCAATGAAAATGGGCAAATGACATGTATCAAATTGATTTTGTGATGTTCATCTTATTGCTATGCTGCAATTTTACTGTCTGGTATGTAGCAATATTGAGAGGCATAAAATTGTTTGTTGCATCTTAATTGTTCTTTTCAGTGGTTGATCAAAAGCATACTAGATGTGTTCTTTTTCTAATCTGTATGGTTTGTGTGTTCAATATGGAGAAGGGTAGAGAGGGGCGAGTCCATTATCCACCGAGTTTCAAAGCTGAAAACAACAGATATTGGTTACCACAAAAACATATAGATGTGTTCTTTTCTTTGAATTTAGCCTTCAAACATAGATATTGGTTACCACAAAAACATATATATGTGTTCTTTTTAACTCTTTAATTCTAACTTTTCAGATAATGTTTGTTAGATCATAGTCCATGAGATTAAATGATTGATATTTTGATACATTTTACATATTTTTAGTTTAAGCGTACAAGTTTTAAACGTCATTTTACTTTCTTAAACTCTATGTTGAGTTACATCAGACAAATAAACTAAAACAAATAGATTACTTATTTATTGCTCTCATTCTGTACCAAGTCAAAATCAGACAAATAAATTAAAATGGAGGAATTGCTTATTTATTACTCCTTTTGTTTCAAAATAGGTGTTACTTTAGCAAAAAAAAAAACTTTCTCAAAATAAGTGTCGCTTTAAAAGTTCCCGAAAAAAAAATTACTACTACTACTTTCTTCCAACTATACCTTCGTATTGAATAACTACTTTTTTCTTATTAGTGCTTAATTTTCAAGAAACATCTAATAAATAGAGGTAACTTGATAAATTATATTTACTTTTTTATGAGCGTGAAATATGAAACTTTTTTTTCTAAAAATATTAGGACTAACCTAACATGGGAAAATTAAACCAAATACACTCTATACCATGTTATAGTTATAGTTCGTGTTACTTTGAATTATACACTCTGAGCGTATATAAGTTAAATTGACTAGAAAATCTTTAGGTGATCTCTTCAAGTACCTAACGACTCTATTAATAATTTTTTGTTTTGAAAGTGATATTTGATTTAATAGTAATGTTTGTACTAGTAGTAACGTAGGATAGTGTTTTTTTTTCTTCCTATTAATTGATTTGCAAACAAACAAAAAAAAGGAAAGTTCTTCGAAATTGTGTTTTTCAAACTTATTTGTGAGTATAGGACATAATCTCTGCACCATCCTTCAAATATTTGTTTTTTTATATACAAAAAAAGAAAAATGTTCGTATTTTTGTCTCTTTTTTCCCCTTTGTTTTTTCCAATATTACCCTTTTTCAACTTTTCTTTTTCATCATTTTTTATTCTAGATTTAATGATCATCTGATATTTGAAATTCACTGACTCGACTAATTTAGATTCAGAGTACATAGGGTTCATAGAGTGGAAAGTACTCCAATACTAGGAGTTCCTCTATTCCCAAGATTCAAATCCAAACCTCCGATTATGAATGAAGGGATCTCGTCCATTGTATATGTAACTAAAACCAAAGTTTTTTTTTCTTCTATTTTTGAGTTTCATTAATTGATACATATAGTACTACAAATTACCAATGGTCAGTTTAGGTATTTTATCCAATTTGTCTTCTTACTCTATCAAATATTCCAAAAAAAAAACTACAATTATTTGTATCTTCTTTTTGACACATCCAAAACTCTGCATATTTCTATTCTATTCTCTTCTCTTCTCTAATTCCCAAAGCCAACCCGTTCTCTCTTCAATCCCGCGGATTTCCAATGGACGTTCCTCTCTAAAATCTTGTACTCCCATCGAAAATCCATCGAAAACGGTTCTAGATTGTATTCCATAAAAAAATTCACGTGTTTTTAGTAGCAACACCCTCTTGACACAAGAGAAAAATACATGTGTTAATTTCTAGCTAGTAGTAATACTCTCCATTACAAGAGAAAAATACACGTACGTGTTTTTAGTAGTGACACCCTCCAAACACAAGAGAAGAATACATGTGTTTTTAATAGTGACACCCTCTAGACAGGCAAAAAATGGCTAGTAATCACGAACATACATATAGTATTAGTACTGACGAAGAAGAAGAAGATGATGATGAAATAATCGTCAAAGAAGAAGAAGAGGACGAAAATGAGTACTCCCATAATGAGTGTAACAAAATCCATGAACCATATAATGGTGGTGGTGATAGTCGTGATGGCTTAAATATGATAGGATTATTTTTCTCAAGAAATAAATTGATAGACCCTAAAACACAATGGGTTAAAGAATGGAATAGGGTTTTCTTGTTGGTATGTGCAATTGGTCTCTTTGTTGATCCACTTTTTTTCTATACAATTTCTATAAGTGAAAATTGTATGTGTCTTTTCATCGACGGGTGGTTTTCCGTTACCGTGACGGTTTTACGATGTATCAACGACGGTTTACATGTATGCAATATGTGGTTGCAATTCAAGATGATGATAAATAGAAGAACAAATAATATACCATACTTGAAGGCTAACAAAGGTTTCTTCTTTGATCTCTTTGTTATACTACCTTTACCTCAGGTGAGTAAGTTATACCTCTCTCTCTTACTCAATTTATATATATATATATATATATATAGTCTGCTGTTCAGTTTATATGATCATATTTTTTTTTTAAGTCTGTTACAAAAAAAAATGACAATTTTAGTAACCATTATGATATATATATATATATATTCTATTGTTTCAGAGAATTTAAGATGTTAACAAGTTATCGTGTATATGTTGAACTCTTTTTTTTTTTTGTATGTGTGTATGATATATATATATCTATATATAGATTATGCTGTTCAGTTTATATGATCATATTTCTTTTTTTAATCTGTTACAAAAAAAAAAGACAATTTAGTAACCATTTTCAAGTTTACCCTTAATGATAATTGTATATATACCTTATTTTTTCTTTATAATTTTCCAGTAAAAGAGATTCAATTGAACTAGATACATGATATAATTCATCGATAATTGGTATAAATAGTTCTTTATATTATCAATATATATAAATTATGTGATTAATTAATTTTCATTTTTTTTTTTTTTTGCAGCTAGTGATGTGGGTAGGGATCCCAATTCTATTGGAAAAAGGATTAACAACAGCAGTGATGACAGTTTTATTAATTATATTTTTATTTCAATATCTTCCCAAAATTTATCACTCAATTTGCCTCTTGAGAAGAATGCAGAATCTGTCTGGCTACATTTTTGGCACTGTTTGGTGGGGAATTGCACTTAACATCATTGCTTATTTTGTTGCATCACACGTAAGTTTTATACACTGACAATATATATTTATAATTTTACATGCACATTATAATAATGTTGTAAAACAAACATGATATCATAATCTGGAAAATAAAGTAAATTGCAACCTGTTATAATAAGTTAACTAGTTGCTTTGTTTTTAATTTTTTTCTATGTATATAACTTAAATTCTCGTCAAAATATAATTGTCTGTACATGATGGAGGAAATTTATTAGATTCTAAAGTGAATGAATTATTCTACAAAAAAAGAACTCTGATTAGCTACTGACTACTTAATTAGTGACACATTAATAACAAATGTGATGGGAGCTAATATTCTTGTTTTTACTATAGTGAAATAAGAATTTACGACCTGATTTCATTTTATATGACATTATTTTTATTTTTATTTAAAATTTCTATTTTAATTTGGAAATTAAAAATAGAATGTCACCATGTACCTTTTTTACTTTAGAAACTCATGAACTTTAAATTAACTTCTCATTTTCTTATTATCAGACTTAATTAATTACTCTGTTGATTTACAATATTGTTCATATGTAGTTTTCAAATATATATATATACTTTTTCTGTCCCAGTTGATGTGGCACCTTTTAGATTTCGAGAGTTAATTTTTTTAATTTTGACCCTAAATTCGAACATATGAAATCTTCAAGTTTCTAACAATATATTCATAAACAACGTAAAAATTACTATAGTCCCAATAATTGATGACATAAAAAATTACAATCAAAGAAAAAATCATTTAACTCTTGAAATCTGAAAAGGGGCCACACAAATTGAGATAAAATTTGACTCTCAAATCTATACTTGAATTCACATACGTAAAAGAGGCAGAGCAGTACAAACAATTATTGGATTAGCTCGGTGTTACCATTTCAGAAACAAAATCGATTATATCTTAAGTACTTTAGTTTGACTTTCGTACTCTGAATACAAACATGCAAATTGAGTCTAAATTTGACTCTCAAATCTATAGTACTTGAATTCACATACGTGTAAGTTTTTAGTTTGACTTTCGTACTCTGAACCGGAACATGCAGGCTGTGGGAGCATGTTGGTACTTGCTAGGTATTCAAAGGGCAGCCAAATGTCTTAAAGAACAATGCATAGTTACAAAAGGTTGTACCCTAAAAATGTTGGCATGTGAAGAGTCAATATATTATGGAACAAGCAATTTGGTGAAGGAAAAAAATAGATTAATGTGGGGAGAGACAATTAATGCAAGATTTACTTGTCTTAAAAATGGACAAAATTTTGATTATGGAGCTTATAAATGGACTGTTCAACTTGTCTCTAATGAAAATCGTATTGAGAAAGTACTACTTCCAATATTTTGGGGCCTCATGACTCTAAGGTATGTACTAATTTTATCTGATCTTGCTCGGACTTATCAAAAAAATGTAGTGAGGGTGCTTGTCGGATCCTTTAAATCACTATTAAAGAACATAAGTTAGCAATGGATAAATATTATAGCTAAACAACAAAATTTATTGTTAATCCAATTTAATGATGGATTAGGGATAAATTATTAAATTTTTTTGACGACAGATTATTGATAAAGTTTGTGGCTAATTATAGATTTTCATAGCGAAAAATAATGTATATTTGAAGAATCCGACTTGAGTACTATACACAATAATTTTTGAGATTTCAAGCAACATGACTTTTATTTAATATTCTCTACGTTTATTTTTACTTGTCCATTATTCCACTTGAATATTGAGCAGCACATTTGGGAACTTGGAGAGCACAACAGATTGGCTAGAAGTGATTTTCATAATCATAGTTCTCACCTCTGGACTAGTTTTAGTCACCATGTTCATTGGAAACATCAAGGTAAATTTACTTTCCTATTATATCCGCTCATTGTTACTGGTTCACTTGAACTTTGTTGGCTCTTAAAAATAATAATTAATATAAGTCTTTTATCATAAACTCATATAATATCTATAGTTTTAGATCTTGGAAATGATTCGAAAAATAAGTAATTAATGTTGAGGGTAAGACAGAAAAAAAAAAATTCTTGGTATGTTAAAAATGAAAAGTAAAAGTAAACAAAGAAAGTATTTTACCTCATCTCGAGAAAATTTGTTTCTATAGTATTCATGAAACTACAACAATATAATAAATGAGTTAAAGTTTTACACATCATTATACATGTTTAGGACCACAAATTTTATAAGTCTTATAGTAACTACGTCATATTATAACATATCTTATAGTCACAAATTTCAAATGTCATCTTCTATGTCTTAAATCCTATATCGAGTCAGGCATGATCATATAAAATGAAACAAATGAATGAATTATTACTAATCTTGAATAAAGAGATAAAGACTTTGAGTTATATACATTGTCAATGTACTCACCCCTATCTCTAAAGGGGTTTATGCACTCCACTCGTTGTCTACTAAAAAGATATCTACAAGTAATTAATCCCCTTCAAAATGTAAAATTAGTAATCTTGAAAATCAGACAATTAGCCATATGATGACATAAAACTTTCTAACATAACACGTCCAATGATATATATAACTTAAACTCTTATAATTTTTTTATGCATTTGCTACCACAAATTAAACTATATATCTTGATATGTAGGTGTTTTTGCATGCAACAACATCAAAGAAACAAGCAATGCAACTAAAGATGAGAAATATAGAATGGTGGATGAGAAGAAGAAGGTTACCTAGAGAGTTAAAGCAAAGAACTAGAAATTTTCAAAGGCAAAAATGGGCTGCAATGCGTGGTGTTGATGAATGTGACATGATTAGAAATCTTCCTGAGGGTCTTAGGAGGGACATCAAGTACCATTTGTGCTTGGACTTGGTCAGACAGGTAACTACTCCTTCATCATTAATCTGATATTTCGATATAGAGGAGGCAAAACTAGCTCATAAGAATATGACTATCCAATTCATCTTGATACACGACATGATATATATTCAATGTAACTAAAAGTTGTGATAATGTTGCTCATGAGTCAATTTGACTTACGTATATACTTTAGATGACTCATGAATATATTTACACGGGTCAAATTTGACTGAATTGATACATATTAGTCATTTGCTCAAACTTAAATACTATTGAACGAATCATATTTTCATGAATCATATAATCGCATTAGTAAATATTATCTATACATTTGATATTATTCTAATGATACTTGCACTTTATTATTTTAGGTCCCTTTGTTTCAACATATGGACAGTTTGGTTCTAGAGAACATATGTGATCGTGTGAAGTCCTTGATTTTCACTAAGGGGGAAACAGTAAGTTTGAGTCGTTCGTAGCTACAAATATCAATACTAATTTAATGTTAAATTTCTAATATCTAACATTTTTTTAGTTAATTTATCGCTCTAAATAAAATTAACGACAAATTTTACTGTTTAGCTAATATTTTTTTTTTGGTTAGGTATCTAGAGAGGGAGATCCAGTACAAAGAATGTTATTTATAGTAAGAGGTCACCTTCAAAGTAGCCAATATTTACGAGATGGTGTCAAAAGTTATTGCATGTTAGGCCCTGGAAATTTTAGTGGAGATGAACTATTGTCTTGGTGTCTCCGGCGACCTTTTGTTGAGCGGTTGCCACCATCATCCTCCACGTTGGTGACCCTCGAGACCACCGAGGCCTTTGGCCTCGAGGCCGAAGACATCAAGTATGTGACACAACATTTCAGGTATATCATGGTATTTCAGTTATGTCTTCAATTGAATTAAGTATATTTTCATATGTGTTTAAGAGGCTAACAATCCATCACGAATTAAGGTGTCTACGAAAAAATTGTGATGGAAGAATATATTTTCTTTAAGGACAATTTTCATTATTAACTATGTTGACTTATCGTACTATTCATGTAGTTTTTAAATATAATTTATACCCAATTATATAGAAAATTTAAATGTCTTGGCCTTCGTATTATGAACCCTTCACATAAACTTGTATTAGATTCTAAATTCATAATTTTAAAAGTATATATTAATTATATTTGATGTCAAAATTCATTGAGTTTAATTTAAATTTTGAATCTGTCTCAGATATACATTTGTGAATGAGAAAGTGAAAAGAAGTGCAAGGTATTATTCACCAGGGTGGAGAACTTGGGGTGCTGTTGCTATTCAATTAGCTTGGAGAAGATACAAACATCGTTTGACACTTTCTTCTTTGTCTTTTATTAGACCGAGAAGGCCATTGTCTCATTGTTCTTCGCTCGGGGAGGATCGATTAAGACTATATACTGCTTTGTTGACTTCACCAAAACCTAATCTAGATGATTTTGATTTCTAAAAATTTTTAAAATAATAATATAGTAAGTCATATGTACTTGTGTATAATATAAATCTATAATTAGGTTGTGATTAACACTTAATGAGACATTACACATGATGGTCTCATGATATACATGAATTTGGTTTTTTTTGTGCATGTTAGTATATTTTGATTTAGTATGGTTGATGAATTTTGATTTACTTGAAATTTGGTGAGTCGATTATTTAATAACCTGATGAATTAACTCATCATTTCTCCATGACTAATGTAATTTATTTTGGCGTTTCAAGATAATTATGAAATACGAAATCGTGAATTTAGTTTTTTTTTTAGTATGCACTGATTTTCCTGAATTTTTTCGGCAGACCATGATCCAAGTCATATTTTAGCATTTAAGGGTCACTCCACAAGATTAAGCGATTTTCACATTTTTCATGTATAGTCTCACCATAATCCACAGTATTCTTTTATCATGTAGGGGCCACTCAAAAGGAATTAGGCGATTTTCTCAATTTTCGTGTGTGTTAGGCAATAGTTTTTTTTGGTGATATGGTTTTTGGTAACTCTTTTAAATAATCTTTATTGGACCCTCCATAATGATTTGGGGGAACAATATGTATAGGCTTACCATGATCCACTCCATTTTTTAGCATTTAGGGGTCATTCAACAAGAATTATGAGATTTTCTTAAATTTTTGTGTGTGTTAATCAATGAACTTTTCAGTCATATGAATTTCGGAAATTTTTTTTTGAAAACATTTAACTACCCTCTATAATGAAATGGGGAATAATACTATAAACTTACCATGATCCATACCATTTTTTTGACACTTAACGACCACTCAATAGAAATTAGATGATTTTCTTAGTTTTTCGTGTGTTAGTCAATAAATTTTTTGGAGATATGTCTTTTGGATGATTTATTTGCGAAACCTTTGCGGAACCCTATGTAGGGAGTTGGGAGAGCAGTTGGTACAGTCTCATCATTTTTAGAGTCAATTTTGGACATTTTAGGGCCAATTTATAGGAATTAGACGATTTTTTCTCAATTTTTCGTGTGTGATACCCTATGAATATTTTGATGATATGACTTCCAGAAGATTTCTTTGTGAAAAATTTACGATACCTTCCATAGGGATTTGGGAGGCACTACGTACAGTCTCACCATTTTCAGAGTCTATTTTGGGAATTTAAGGGTCAATTTACATAAATTAGGTGATTTTCTAAATTTTTTTTTGTGTGCAACATCATGAATATTTTGGTGATATGACTTTAGGACAGTTTCTTTGCTAAAACTTTAAAGAAATCTCCGTAGGGAGTTGAGAGAGTAGTAGGTACAATCTCACAATTTTTAATGTCCATTTTAGATATTTAGGCGCCAACTGACAAGAATTAGACAATTTTCTCAGTTTTTCATGTATGTTAGCCCATTAATATTTTGGTGATATTCCGAGAGATTTTTTTGCGAAACCTTTACGGAACCCTATGTAGAGAGTTAGGTGGAGCAATACGTATATAGTCTCACCATTTTCAGAGTTCATTTTGGGTATTTAGAGACCAATTTCTAAGAATTAGACGATTTTCTCAATTTTTTGTGTGTTAGCCTATGAATATTTTGGTGATATGACTTCCGGATGATTTCTTTGCAGAACCTTAATGGAACCCTCAGTAGGGAGTTGAGGGAGTAGTATGTATAGTCTCACTATTTTTTGAGTCCATTTTGGACATTTAGGGGTGAATTTACAAAAATTAAGTGATTTTCTCAATTTTTCATGTGTGTTAGCCCATGAATATTTTGGTCATATGGGTTTCAGACGACTTCATTTTGAAACCATTATAGAACCCTCAGTAGGGAGTTGGAGGAGTAGTACGTACAGTCTCACCATTTTCAGAGTCCATTGTTGGTATTTAGGAGCCAATTTATAGGAATTGTGTGGTTTTTTCAGTTTTTGTATATGTTAGTCTATGGATATTTTGGTGATATGTCTTCAAGATGATTTCTTTGTGAATCTTTACGGAACTCTCTGTAGGGAGTTGGAAGAGCAGTACATACAATCTCACTATTTTTAAAGGTCATTTTGTGCATTTAGTTCCAATTTAAAGAAACTAAGTGATTTTTTCAATTTTTCGTGCGTTAACCCATGAATATTTTGGTGATATGAGTTCTAGACGATTTCTTTGTGAAATGCTTACGGAACCCTTTATAGGGAGTTGAGGAAGCAGTACATACAATGTCACTATTTTAGAGTCCATTTTTGGCATAAAGTGGTTAATTTATAGGACTTAGGCAATTATCTTAGTTTTTCATGTGTATTAGCCTATGAATATTTTTGTGATATGAGTTCTAGACGATTTCTTTACTAAACCTTTACAGAACACTCTGTAGGGAGTTAGGGGAGCGGTACGTACAGTCATACCATTTTTAGAGTTCATTTTGGGCATTTAGAGGTCAATTTACAAAAATTAGGCTGTTTTCGTGTGTAGTAGCTCATGAGTATTTCGGTGATATTAGTTCCAGACAATTTCTTTGTGAAGCCTTTACGGGACCCTGCATAGAGAGTTGGGGGAACAATACGTATAGTCTTATAGTTTTCAGAGTCCATTTTGGGCATTTAGGTGCCAATTACAGGAATTAGGCAATTTTCTCAGTTTTTCGTGTGTGTTAGCCCATGGATATTTTGGTGATATGACATCTAGACGATTTCTTTGCAAAATCATAACGTAACCCTCTCTAGGGAGTTGGGGGAGAAGTACGTAGAGTCTCACACTGTTTAGAGTCCATTTTGGTCATTTAGGGGTCAATTTATATAAATTAGGTGATTTTCTGAGCTTTTCGTGTGTGTTAACACATAAATATTTTGTGATATAGCTTCCAGATGATTTCTTTGCAAAACCATTATAGAATCCTCCGTAAGGAATTGAGGGATCAATACGTAAAGTTTCACCATTTTTAGAGTCTATTTTGGGCATTTAGGGGCCAATTTACAAAAATTATACGATTTTCTCAGTTTTTCGTGTGTATTAGGCCATGAATAATTTGATTATATGGCTTCTAGAAAATTTCTTTGTGAAACCTTAACGTAACACTCTATAGGGAGTTTGGGGAGCAGTACGTACAATCTCACAATTTTTAGAGTCCATATTGGGCACTTATAGGCCAAGTTATGAGTATTAGACGATTTTCTCAGTTTTCGTGTGTGATTGTCCATTATTATTTTGGTGATATTGCTTACGAATGATTTATTTGTGAAACCATTACGAAACCTTACATAGGGGGTCAAAGAAGAAATATGTGTAGTCTCACCATTTTTAGAGTTCATTTTGATCATTTAAGGGCCAATTTATAATAATTAGGTGATTGTCTCGATTTTTCGTGTGTGTTAGCCCATGAATATTTTGGTGATATCGTTTTCGAATGATTTCTTTGCAAAACTAATACAGAAGTCTCCGTAGGTAGTTGGGGGAGCCATGCGTACAATTGCACCATTTTTAGAGTTCATTTTGGGTATTTAGGGACCAGTTTTAAGGAAATAAACGATTTTCTCAGTTTTTTGTGTGTGTTAGCCCATAGAAATATTGATGACATGGCTTCTGAATGATTTCTTTGCAAAACCTTTTATGGAACCCTCTGTAGGGAGTAGGGGGAACAATATGTACAATCTCACCATTTTCAGAGTCCATTTTAGACAGTTAGGTCCCAATTTACAGAAATTAGGTGATTTTCTCAGTAGTTCATGTGTGTTTTGGTGATATGGCTCCAGATGATTTCTTTGCCAAACTATTACGGAACCTTCATAGGGGGTTGAGGGACCAGTACGTAAAATCTCACTATTTTTAGAGTCAATTTTGGGAATTTAGGGCAAATTTATAGGAAGTAGGCGATTTTCTCAACTTTTCATGTGTGTTAGCCCATGAATATTTTAATGAGATGTCTTCCGGACGATTTCTTTGCGAAACATTTGGGGAACCATCCTCAAGGAGTTGAGGGAGGCATTTAGGGGCCAATTTATCATAATTAAGCAATTTTTTTAGTTTTTTGTGTGTGTGTGAGCCAATGAAGATTCTAGTGATATGACTTTCAAATGATTTCTTTACGAAACTTATATAGAACCATCCATATGGAGTTGGGGGAGCAGTACGTACAATCACACTATTTTAGACATTTAGGGGTCAATTTACAGAAATTGGGCAATTTTCTAATTTTTTCGTGTATGTTAACCCATTAATATTTTGGTAATTTGGTTTTCAAACGATTTCTTTGTGAAAACATTATGGAACCCTCCGTAGGGAGTTGGGGGAGCAGTATGTACAGTCTCACCATTTTTAGAGTCCAGTTTTGGCATTTAGGGGCCAATTTACAGAAATTAGGCAATTTTCTTATTTTTTCATGTATGTTAACCCATAAATATTTTGGTGATATGACTTTTAGATGATTTCTTTGTGAAACCTTTATGTAACCCTTTGTAAGGAGTTGGGAGAGAAGAACGTATAGTCTCAACATTTTTATAGTCCATTTTGGGCATTTAGGAGCCAATTTGCAGGAGTTATGTGATTTTCTCAGTTTTTTTTGTGTGTTAGCCATGAGTATTTTAATGAAATGATTTCTAGACATTTTCTTTGTGAAACCTCTACGACCAATACGTACAATCTCACCATTTTTGGAGTCTATTTTTTTGGGAATTTAGAGCCAATTTATAGGAATTAGGCGATTTTCTCAATTTTTCGTATGTGTTAGACCAGCATATCTTGGTGATATGAGTCTAGATAATTTCTTTGTAAAATCTTTACGGAACCCTCCATAGGAATTTTGGGGAGTAGTATGTACAGTATCACCATTTTAGAGTCCATTTTGGGCATTTAGAAGCCAATTTATAGGAATTAGGTGATTTTCTCAGTTTTTTTATGTGTGTTAGCCCATGAATATTTTGGTGATGTGGTTGCCGAACGATTTCTTCGTGAAACTAGTACGCAACCCTCCATAGGGTGTTGGGGGAGCAGTATGTGCATTTTCACCATTTTTTAGAGTCCATTTTGAGCATTTATGGGCTAATTTGCACAAATTATGTGATTTTTCTCAAATTTCATGTGTTAACCCATCATTTTTTTTTTTTTTGTGATATGACTTCTAGATGATCTCTTTGAGGGACCTTTACAAAACTCTCCGTGGAGATTTAAGGGAGCAGTACGTACAATCTCACCATTTTTGTAGTCCATTTTGGACATTTAGGGGCCAATTTACAGGAATTAGGCGATTAAAAGTTGCCCCTAATGTTAAAAAAAAAAAGTGGTGTAGATCAAAATGACACTACAAATTGTTCC
Source organism: Solanum pinnatisectum (assembly GCA_035578085.1). NCBI lineage: Eukaryota > Viridiplantae > Streptophyta > Magnoliopsida > Solanales > Solanaceae > Solanum > Solanum pinnatisectum. Next base: position 1,887,989 of record CM069085.1, on the reverse strand, counting down.
TTGAGCCCTTACAAATGGTTTCGTAAAGGTTTTAATGAAAGTGTCTGGAAGCCATATTACTAGAAAGTTCATAGACTAACACACACAAAAAATAAATAAAATTACCTAATTTCTATTGAGCGGCCCTAAATAATAAAAATAATGACGTAAATCACCATAGAAATGGTTCCTTAGATACTTACAGATGATTCTATGGAGGTTTTTGAAAAAAAATATGTTTGAAAGCCATATCATCAAAAAATCCAGTAATGTATAAATATATCATACTTTTAGAGTATTTTGTAGAATCAAGTAAAGCTCAAACCTCTAGTAAAGGTGTCAATTTAACCCATGAAAATATACATTGGCAGGTCATTCTGAGTACATCAAATTACCTCATCTATAAGTTTTGGCCAATTTATGACGGTAGTGTCCGAATCAACTTTGCACACATCTCAATTAATTCATCGGACACTTATTCTTATTATAGCAACAACCAAGTATTTCTACCCAACAAAACTTAAGCAATTGGAAAGAAATCACCTTGTGCCTTTTTGCCTCCCCACCTGGATTTGAACATGAAACCCGTGGTTCTCCTTCAACTTCATTGACCACTAGGCTATACCCATAGGTCCGATCATTTGAATATATTTGGATTAATATAAAAAGTCCCTCCCAATTCCTTGGGATACATAATTCCATGCATTATAGCCTACAATGAGACATATGGCTCAACATCTAAACATTAAACTTAGAAGAAGCCTGCTAGTTGCTCTCATCAATTTCAATCAATCAACTAACCATACCTCAATCCCAAAACTCTCTCATCAATACATTCTTGATAAGTACTTATTATTATCTCACACTGACGAAAAATAAATAAGAAACAATGATAAGAATTCAAGGTTAGAGCTAATCTAATATTAAAATCTAAAACAAAAAAGAGAGAAAGGTATACATCCTTATTCTCTAAAGCCAGATGCTGTGCGTTATATTTCACTTATCTTCCCTTTACTATATATTACTCCATCAAAATTGTGGAATTGTTTTATGTAGGTTGGGGTGGGGAGGGGAAGTGAGCAAACGAGACACCTTTTTTATGGCGCCATCAACCCTCCAATTGTGTGAAAGAGAGACTCTGCCCAATCGTCTTTGAAAAGCAACTTTTGCAGTGTCTGTAGCACGTCGTATTCAGGGTCCAGTTTCCGCTGCCATCCCTGTAGGAAGACAGAAAAGTATCATGGTATATGTTCAAACAAATTATTACCCTAAGCTTTTCCTTCTATTGGCATTTGGAAGAAAAATAGGGGGAAGATGAATCATGTGGAATAGGGCATGGGAAGAAAAATCTAGGAGGAGAGAAGAAAGAGGAAAGGCAGATAAGTTAAATTAAAGAAGAAGAGATCACAGATAACATCCATTTTCGTTTTTCTTTTAATAATCGTGGTATCCGGCCTCAACTAATTCCACGGAAACCTGCCACAAGTAACAGGTAACTTTATCCACCAAGGCAAGGGCAAAAGGGAAGAAATCACCTAGTGTTTTTGTGTTGGGATTTGAACCCGAGACCTCAGGGTTCTCAACCCACTTCATTGACCACTAGGTCATACCCTTGGGTGCTTCTCAAGCATCTACTTCCATGGTTGGGTTATCAATAATAAAAATGTAGTATGGAATAATTACTTTTGGCTAGCTTTACTAATAACTGAATTTCAACAATGACATTCGGCAGATTTTTACCAGAATCAAGATAATACTTGAGAAAGATAGATGCAGACATTCCCAGCACACATAGTAGATCATATGAACCATTAAAACAGGATAAGTTAACACAAGAATATAGCAGACAAGTCTATGCAGTGCTGAGTTATCAGACGGTAACAGCATCAAATAACGCCAAAAGGTACCTCCAACACCAAAGTAGTCACAATCACAGTGCAAATGTTGCCATCAATATTCACCCTGTGACGTCTAACTTGCTCAAGCAATTGTTGCATGCAATCTGCCGGATGAATGCCACCCCCTTCAGCCGTCTTCCAGAAGTCAAAAGTTCCCTCCACGTCCTATCACCAAAGTCTACATTATGTTATTCAACAAAGACATGAATCTAAAAAAATTTGGGGGTTTTGACATAGTTCACTAAAGAGACCTAAAAATGAGTATTTGTATCTCATCAGACAGAAAATAAATGGGACAAAAGCTTTTACAATTGATTCTCATCTTCACAGTTCACACAAGCAAACATCATGGAGCTGCTTCACTTGGGACGTCTTTCACCTATATACTGTGCATCTCCTTTCTTTTTAATGATTCTATTATTTTATGGCATATATACATGCTGCATCAAAAAATTTGCCGCAGATAGATGGTGGTGTGGTAGCACCATCCTGTAATAAGGAAGACAAACTTATAGAAAAATGAATCACTTTGTAAGTATATTTGACATATTCATATATGGCCTAAGACAAGATGAAAGAGGATGCTTTTTATGCTTCCTTTTATTATTCCTGAAAGAGGTGTAACGTACTATATGCACTGCGCTTGAACTCAAGTTAAACAAAAATGCAAGATGCGAAGTAAGATGCCGATTTAGCTTTTCCTGCTTGGACAATTAATCGACTACTGAGAATCAAGTGATCAACAGTCTGCCCACATTGTACAATTTATGGACTTCATCATTCTTTTACAACAAAAAATTAGAAAGCACCTTGATGAATTCCTCAGGGTTCGGACAGCTCTGTTGTTTAGATAGTCCAAGAGTACTTTCTGCAGCAGTGCGGCCATCTCGAAGTGCCACAGCCTTAAAGAACTCCAGCAGGAGGAGTCTATCCTTATTGGATAGCTCAGCAGTCATACCCACATCTAGGAAGACCACATGAGGTCTGGATTTGAAAAGTCCTTTACCTGAAGCTCTGTCTTGCGGTGATCTAACAAGAATGTTCCCAGGATGCATGTCTGCATGTATGAAATTATCCACCTGGAATTAAATGGTATAGTATCAAAAAGAGAGAAATAATTTTAATGACTATGTTGCGAAATTGAGAAACTGTTAGATCCCAATGGAAGAGCATTTCCCACTTCCCTAAATAATAGGAGAAAAGAGTAAACAATCTCAAGTTGAAGACTGTAACTAAGAAAAGATTAGTTTGACAGCTTATGGACTTCTTATACAAAACCAAAAAAAAAAAAATATGAGGCAGCTAATGCATAATTGTTCAACAAAGGAAGATCTTCGCTTTACTGAAAAGTTTCCCTCAGCAATTAATGAGGTCAACATGTTCGATAAATTTGGTGACTAACCCAGAGAGTTTTGCTCATTATTACCATCGCAAAAACTCAAGCCGCAATTGCAAAGTTGATTTAGGTATTTATTTTATATCAGAAGTTGATTTACAACAACATAATACCCGGAGTAGTCCCACAAGTTGATTTATGCTGTACACATTTATTAAAGCAATAAGAAATTAAGAGCTCACAATGAATCTAATCTCCATTTCTGAGGAACAGTATGTTATAATGCTCAGAGATTCTACATGATGCCCTGATAAAATGACCCTTTTTATGTTGTTGGGTATGTTAAACCCCAACCCCAACGAACGCTCCTACGCAAGAGTCAATGGTGGTCCTTTCTACTTGAACATCACACCTCAATATCGAAGGTGAAGTATTCTTTTCACTAGGAGATCCTCCATTTTCTTAGCAACCCATTTTTACTTGTGCACTTCGGTAGTTTTACTTTCAGTCACGTTTCTATTGGCATATTCCTTCTTGAATAACTTTTTTTTAATCAAGTAAAGTATTTCATTATTAAAAAAAATAATAACCAACTTCGACTTCACTGTATGGCTAAATTACACAGACATACCAACATCATCTTCAGTAGTGCATGAGTCCCAATGTGAGCAAGGGCACTTCGAACGCTCTCACGTCCTTCAAACTCTTTCATAGGTTCTTCAAGCTCTTCAATGTAGCGCAAGATATTTTCACCGTCTTCATAGGTTTCCACTAAAACTGCAGGATGTACCAAAGGATATAGAGGTCTGGGAAATGATACATCCTTCCATCTGCGGAAGTTGTATATAAAACGACTCAAGTTAGCTGCTTCCCTAGAAAGATCAACTTGTGACATCATAAAGACCGCAAACTGCTGTATGCTTTCATCCAGTCTCAACCACTTCAAAGTTGGGAAGACCTTTGAAACTTTTGCAAACATGTTAATTAGTACGAAATCCCTCCTGATAGATTCACCAACGCCTGGGTGCCTAACTTTGACAGCGACACGAATGGGTTTAACCCGTTGTCTAGGATATCGGAATTTCAAGGTTGCCCGATGAATTTGAGCAATACTACCCGATGCGACAGGCTCCTCCTCAAAATTTTCAAATATTTCAGGCAGCTTCCGTCCAAACGCCTTTTCAATGCTTCTTTTTGTGTATGCATAGCTATGTGCTGGTGCCTTTGAGTGGAGTTCTTCAAGTTCATTGCACATATCATCTGGAAACAGATCTGGCCTTGCTGCTGCCCATTGACCCCACTTAATGAATGCTGGACCTGCCTTCTCTAGAGTTCTTCTCACAGCACGAAGCCACTTCTTCCTAAACTCAATACCAAAGGAGTCTGCAAAAGGAGCCATTAGCATACAAGGGGTGAACAACAAAGCTAAGTATACTGCCCTCGAGAGCAATATCAAGCCCTCTAAAAGCAAGAAGATAAATGAAGTCAAGTAGATATGTCCATCCTTTGCATGCATGTAGAGCGATTCCGGGGATGTGAAACCTTCTGCTTCTGCAAGCACACTTTGATTCCATGCTAGCTGTCCAATAAGGAAGGCCAAAATGCCAGGAGATACCAGATGTGAGCGAGACAAAGCAAGGCTCATCACACATGTAACCCTACTTATTGGTGGCAGAATTGTTCCACAGCTTGAATGAATCTGAAGTAGCCGTTTCCAGGCAACTCGAGCATGGTGTGAGACTGTCTCATTCGTAAGGAACAAACAGCTAGCTTTCGAATTGTACGTCTTCCATAAGGTTCCTTTTGCCTCATAGAAAATGCTGGAGGTAAATCCTCTACGACAAACTCTACATTGTGAATGTAATCTGGAAAAGATAAAAGAAAGTCCGGTAGGGCACGTTGTCCAAACCACTGAGTTCCTGACCTTGGTGCTGGCAAGAAGGGAATGAGCGACCCTTTCAACACTTCCCTTCACCAACATTCTGCACCGGACAAAATAAAACATGTAGTAGAGCAGTCAAATTTAGCTGAGCAAAGCTGAAATTGCTGGTGATAAATTTGGAACAATGGCAAATATTTTTCGTATAACATGTTCCTTGTTGAAATATTTTTCTATTAGAAATGGCAAGAAAGAAGGAGGATAGGGAACTCACCCAATTTCAACCTTGTTGTAATCATTTTCAGTGTACAGTTACCTTATAGTGTTGAAACTTTTCTCTCCAAGAAAATATTTTCTACCAAAAGGGGGAGAATAACTACGTCACTTACTCACTTATGGGCCGTAGTTGTTTTATTTTTAGAAGTAACAGATTCTTACTCCACATCACTTGCTTCATCCAAGACTTGAACATTGTTGTGAACGAATATCATCAACACTATTACTAGCTCTACCTCATAAGATTACCATACTTCATCTACTTTATTTTGTCTAAATTATGAAAACTGATCACAAAAAAGATTTTTTAAGGCAAACATTTTTCTCATATCAATAACAATCTAAACCCTTTTTTTTCTATAACCCTGGTGATATGATCCAGGTTTTATTAATTACGGTTTAGTAGCAAGTGGATTAAGTGAGAAATAGTGAGTTGGCAAGTTAGTTACATGGTGGTTAAAAGAAGTAGTTATTAGAAGGCACGTGCAAACCTCGTGACTGTTCCGTAAGTTAGTCCCCAACATACTTCATTATCTCTAATTCATTTTAGTTCATATTATGCCATGTTTGAGCTAACTCACACGCACCTCAACTAATTGCACAGGATACATGCTATTGAGATAACTATGTCCATCAAAGACTCAATAAAATGAGAAGAAACCACATTGTATTTTGCTTCCCCAGGATATAAACCTGAAACCTCATGTTTCCCAACCCACTTCATTCACCACTACATCACACCCTTAGGTACTCAATGACAATATGAACCTTATACTCCCATCATCATAATGAAAAACCATAAAACAAACAATTAATTAGAAATACCCAATCATAAGCAATATAAAGAGATCTAAAACTTCGAAAAAAGATCTTTTTTTTAAAAAAAAAACTTCGATAAATGAAGCAATATCAGATACGGACCTTGATGCGGCCATTGATAATTGATGCTGATAGGTCTTCTACGATGCAAAGCTGATTGATACAAAGCATTGACCCGCATTTTTCACCTTCGATGCAAAATGTATCATCGATGAATTTTCGACACCGTAGATGGATGAACACTACAATAGTGAAGTAAACGACGCCGTATTGACCGGAAAAATCAGCTGCGCACGGTGGCTTTGGGTTGTCGCCGTCGAGGGGAAAGTGACTGAAAAATCTACCGGGTTGTAAGTGTGTTTGGCAATTGACCCGATTCTGAATCCCAAATTTTCTTTTAGAACATTTTACTCAAGTAGCCATTTTAACATATTTAATTTATATCCATCTAATGTCCGATACTAGTATTGAACTCCGATTATTTTTAAATTGCATCAATAAGACCTCAATTTTAAAAATTATTTTAAGTTATATAGTAAAGGATTGTTTCATAGGATGTATTAGATAAAATATTATTATTATTATTAGTTTTTGACATATTTATTTAGGGTCGTTTGATAGGAGGTATAAGAGAAAATAATATTGATATTAACTTTGATATTTTTTAATCTCTTGTTTCATTTAGTTTTAAAATTTTAGAAAATATCTTTCTTATCTTTTCTTAATTGTCGTACTCAGTTTTAATTTATTTGTGATAGTTTGTTTGAATTAGAAATTTAAGAAAAGTAAAAGAAGATTATTGAGTTTTGTAGTCTTAAGCTAAAAATATGTACAGTGTATCAAAATGTTTTTTTAATTTTATGATCTTAAATATATTATGTGAAATATTAAGATTAAAAATTTATCAAATCAGAAAAAAGACATTATTTTAAACAGAATAAAAAAAAACTAACTAATACAAATAGCTAAATATTAACTTATAATTGTACTCAATAGGTGATTGATTGTGGTTGATTTGTATTTGTTTGAACTAAAACACTAGCTTGAAAAGATTGAAGGCGTAATTTTTCAGACCCTCCATTGTTTAGATATAAATAATTGAACTTTATACACAAATATCTTAACTTAAGATATAAATATATAAAACATTAGATATAAATATTAAAAATCTAACCTTTACAAATCAATTTCTACTTAAAATTTAAGATTTTCAAACAAAATTTTAAACATATACATTAAAATTTGCTTGCACAAAAAATACCAAACCTCAAGTAAATTTTACAACTTCAAACACAACTTTTTGCAACTTCAAATTACATATATTTAAAAAAAATAATTAAAAGTGATAAAAAAAAAAAAAAGAGACACTTTTGAAGCACCATCATCCGCCACTTTTAATTGTCATAGTTTTTTTTGAATCAAACTATAAAAAGTTTTACTAACATTTTATGACATGGTTTTTCATCTTATTGATATGCAAAGTTGCAATTTATAGTACTTTTCATATAATTTTGAGTATCTAAATTTTTTGTTTAAAATATCAAATTAATGTAATCTAATTTAACTTTAAAAATTAGTCAAATTGACTTTCGAAAAACACAACATGGCAAATAAAAGTGGACGTACTGAGTAAAATTTACAAAGTATTTAATATTTAGCCACTTCATAATATAAAACTTAGAAATACGAAATTGGGAATTTCCATGCCTATATCCTTCATCAATTGAGCAGTTTCCGGTGAGCAAGAATCACTTTTTCCGGTAGGATTCCCGTCGGAATTGTAATGAATTTAATGAGTTTTTGAAAACCCAAATGCAAAATACAGTTGTTTGATAGCATGGATTTTTATTTTTATTTTTAATATTTTTTTTTGTCTGTGTTGCTGTATGTATGCTCCTTCCTTTTGTGTTTGGGGCAGCTAGGGTTGTATTTTGTACTATTTGGTATTTACTAACAGTAGTAGAGGTGTTGGAGTTCTTCAATCTTGGTTATATAATTGCTTGCTAAGAAAAGTTATGTTTTTTTTTTGGATAATCATGGTGTTTGGGCAGCTTTCATTTTGCGCACGTCGACTAATTCCATGTGAGAAACAGGTATGAAGTAACTGTCTACCAAGTCTAGAATAGATGGGAAGAAATTACTTACTGTTTTTTTGTCTCGGTTGGAATTGAACCTGAGACCTCATGGTGCTCAAGTTTCTGGAAAATTCTTATGCATACTGGATATTAAAAGCATTTTTTGGATTTATACAGAAGATAACATGTCTATTTTAGACATATTAGGTTCCTGTTTAGGATTGTAGATTGGTCTGTTAGCTCTTTTCCTTTTTGCTCATTTATAAAAATGGTACCATGTACTGATTTTTAATATATACAACGTGTTACCTTCTCTCTTTTTTTTAAAAAAAAAAGGATTTTTTGGCGAATTCGTAACATTTGGTTCTATTTTCTAGTTGGTAGTCACCGACATTGATAGAGGCATTGAAGTTCTTCAATCTTGGTTGTATAATTTCCTGATGATAAAGTTATGTTTGGTTTGGAATCGGTCTGCATAACAGATATTAAAAGCAATTGTTGTTGAATTCGTATCATTTGGTTCTTCAGACTTTTTTTATATGTAGTACTGTTGTACATTTGCCACTCTTATTAAATATTTTCTGTTCAAATACGATAAGCTTCTTATTATGCTTGTTGTCCTTGTTAATCCAGTTAATCCTTTCCGATGATCAGAGACTAAACTTCCAATTATTGATTACTACTGAAAACCAGCAAAACGAAAGACAAAACCCCTCTGGGGTCTATGGAGAAGGAAGTAGAATCAAGGCGAAAGAGAGAGGTACTAGAGAAGGTGGGTCAGGTCATTGCCTCAATCAAAGATGCCAAACACGTTGATCAAGTCATCTGTGCTCTTCATTCCCTCGCCCTTCGTCTTTTCCCTCTTGACTCCCACTCCCTCGCAGGTGTGCTCTCAGTGTTAAATAAACTTTTATGGTTGATTAATGTCTCAATTTCTATCTAACTACGTGCAAATACAATTGTTTTTGCTGCTACCTCAACTTCTCTGTTCTCGAGGAATCCCTTTTCCCCCCGTTTTGTGAAAATAAATAATATTTTTCTAATTTTGGTCAATTTATAGGTAGCATTAACGAGCAGTACAGGGAACAGGTATACAGCTAATTTTTCTTGGACTATATTGTTATGTTTACTGGGTTTTCTTTTCTTGTAATGATTTAATTGTTTTTTTTACTCAAGTTAACAAGTGCGAGACTCCCGGATACACCCGAGAGAGATGAATGGTGGCAGATTTTCTACAAAGGCCCTTCTTTCGCAACACTGGCTAAGATTTTGTTATATGGTAAGGTTGATAATCCTGGTCAGTTAGTCAAAAGACAGATCTCTTCTTTTTTTAAAGATAGTTATGATAAGATCCCTTTAATTTTATCATGATCTTAATATAAACAGAGGCATACTTCTTTGCATTGTAGTTATAACTTAATTCTTTAGTCTTTATGTTTTGTTTTTTTTGCATGGGATGAAACAATTTAAAACCCCAGAGGATGTTTATGAACTGTTTTTGTTTTTGTATTGCTTTTACTTGGTTTTCGGAATTAATTGTGAGGTGCAACTTCCGTATCCTTTGATTCATGTAGTTCGTTATCTTTAGTTTAAAAAAAAAATAACACCCCAGAGAAAAAATTTCTACTTCTGGAATTGGTTTTAGGAAGTAATTATAAATGAAAATTTTATTTTCTCTAATCTATGTTGCTCATTGCGGTTTGTTGTATTCAGTTCACTCTTTGCACAGTTGATTGGCTTTTACATAGACACATTTTTAGAATAATAACTGTTGCAATGATGCTTTTGCGTAAATTGATATGATTCCTTAGACAGAGAGCTTGTCTAGAATTATCATCTTGATGTCTTGGTTGGTTTCTTATAATGACAAGTCTAATCCTTTTTTTTTTTTCTATTCAGATGTGGCTTATGATTGGCTGACATGTCTCCCCATTTCTGCGAGGATGCACGTCTATGATGTGTTCTTTTTGAGAGGCCAAGTTATTGAGGTTGTTCAAAAATTAGGTCCTTGTCTACAATGGAGAGGTAGTAGTGATGATGACAACTGTTCTGTCCGCTCAAATGCTGAAAGGTAGCAAAGCATCTTGCACTTTGTGTGTATGTGGTTCATAGAGTACCTATTCAGTCCTTGTTATCTCTCTGTGTGGCAAGTTCTGGCAAAGTGAGGATGCAGTCTTAACAATTCTATGCTGTCATATACATGCACGTGAAATAGTTTCTCATTGGCTTTATTTCATTGCATTATGTTTCACTAAATCAGACTATGAAGAATAAAACCACTGTCTAGATTTGTACAGGTACAGAACTGTTAATATTTAGGCAGTTATCACTTCAGAACTAGCAACATGTTGTTTTAATTATAGTCCCAAAATGAAATTTGTGGAAGCTATACAAGATATATTATGTGAGTGGTTTTATTGTTGGTTGTTAGCACATTGCTTTGTTCTGCCTAGCATATTTTTTCTGTTCGTATGGGAGTGTTATTCTGTCTCATTGTGGTGCAATGTTTTGAGTATTATATTGAGCACTGATGTCTAATCATACAAGACTATGTAGACTTGTTTGAATGGTGCAACTCTCTCCCCTCTGAGATATGCTCACAAAGTAATGGCTTCCTTACTTCTCATCTATTAAACTCTGACTGCAGATTGCTTGTGCTTTGTTTGCTTGACAATATGGGAGTTACTCAGATTGCTCGAGAATTGTCTACTTACTGTCAGGAAGATCTTGCCCATGAAGAGCTCAAGCAGATTATATCCCGGGTGGTCCAACTCCTTATGTCTATACCCGATAAAGCACAAGCAGGAAGCCCTAATGCATTATCTTCGCAGTATCCTTTTTACCTTCTTTTTTGGGATAAAGTCCCCGCTGACTAGATTGTCTGCTTTCATGCAGTAAGTACCTGTTGAATCTATCATGATGTTAAGATGAGCTCCACAAAATGAGCTGGAAATTTTTTCAATAGTCTTTGTGTCATGGTCAGAGAAAACATAGCAAAAGCCCTCTCCCCCCTCCCGCTCCTCCTCACACTTGTGGGTTGTAAGGGGTTGTTCACTTGACAATTGAATTTCGTTTTCAATTCCTTTTCCTTGTGGTCCGGCAGGGGGCACTACTTGTGCCAATTACAATTCTCTTTGAAGCTTCATGGTTGCATACATACTGTAGTTTCCTTCTCTTTGTTATTTATTCCCTTTTTGCCTCCTTGCTCTTGTTCCACTCTTTACCAGTGAATTTCAGTGTGTTCTTCAAACATATCACCACTCAACTTCTTGCGGGAGCACATGAATGGGACAAGCTTTTAGATGAAGGAGATCACGTAGATAAAAACAAATTTGGTGGCGTCATGCTGTTAATGGGTGAAGCATTTGCTCGCATTAGTCGGCGAGGATCAGCAGGTACATTTGATTAACACAAGCAAATTGTTCTAAGAATCTTAGTCCCTTTGTCCCAATTCATGTGATGCACTTTCCTTTTTAGGTTGTCTCAAAGAATGATACCTTTTTATATATATAGAAACAATTTAACTTTAAACTTCCGATTTTACTCTTAATGAGATGATTTATAGGCGCAAAAATATATCTATGTCCTGTTTTAGACCACAAGATTCAAAAGTCTTTCTTGGTTTCTTAAACTCTGTGCTCTGTCAAGTGTCGAATTGCATCGCATAACTTGGGGGGGGGGGGGGTAATTTTGTATTTGTACAAATAATTTGATATATCAGTTTATAAAGTGGAATCAATTTCTGGAATTGTAGATGTGCTGTTAGGTGTAGTGGTTCCTGTAATACATAAACACGTACAGAGCTTCTTACCACCAAATTCAGATGTCCCTATGGATGAAGCATTTCAATTCACACCTGGTTTGCGATTTTGGTTAAAGATGATGGAGTCAATAAAAGACCCTTACTCCTTGGAAAGAATGACCGAACAGCTACTCAAACAATTAGCGGCTCAAAATACAGGAGATATTGAAGCTCACTGGATTTTGTGGATATTGTTTCATCAGGTTTTCCAGCAACAAGCCTCAATTAGGTTGTGAATATTCACTATGCATTATATTATGATAGAATTCGGGTTCCTTTTTAATGTCTTGAAAATATTGTTAATCTGGGATACGACATCCTGTTTTATATTTGACATATCTTTTGTTCAATTTTCTCTTTCAGGTCCATGTTTCTTGAGAAATTCTTAGTGTGGAAAGTATTCCCTAGTAATTGCTTGAGATGGATTCTTCACTTTGCTGTTTTTCAGTGTTTCCCTGAAAATTCCTCATCAGTAAAAGCCTGTAACCTCCGTACTCTCTCAGAGACTCTTCAGCGTCTTGTGATGACTTGGTCCAAACGGGATTTTGTGCAATCAATTTCAATTGAGCAGCAAGCCTGTATTCTTTTTCTTTTCTTGTAGCTGTAAATTTTGCATCTATTTTTTTTTTCTTTTGGTTGAGAAAAGTTGTAAGATATGTACTTCCTTTAGGTTCTACTCAATATATTATGGTTCCTTAACTTAAGATCCAGATATAACTGCTGCTTTAGGCCTTTGCTTAGAGAAGATGTCTAAAGAAGATTTAGATGCAACCAAGGATGCAATGCACTGTATTCTTGAAGGAGTGAGCTGTAAAATTTCGCTCTTACTGCTGTTCAACAATATCTTTCTGGATGAATGTTAACTAGTTGATTTAATTCTTCTCATATCTTTTGTGGTTGCTAACAGGTAGGTTGGAAAGTGCTGACCAAATGATTCGAAAAATGGCTAGCAGTGTTGCATTAGCATTTTCCAAAGTAATTGACCCCCAAAATCCTCTCTACCTTGACGATAGTTGCCGTGAGGAAACTATTGACTGGGACTTCGGTTTATTAACCCCAGAAAAAAGAGTATTGGATAGGCCCACAGACATAGATGGAAATAAGGGTTGTTCAACCCCTGTAGCTGGAAAGATATTAAGCACTATAGCTGCTGCCAGCACACATGATAACGTGACGAGTAAAAAGAAGCAATTATTTGGATTTGAAGCTGTTGATCCAGATGAGATCATTGATCCAGCATCCCTAAATAATGAGGTTGACTCTAGTAAAGATGATGAGGATAATGCAAGTGAAACTTCTGAGTCCTCGAATGACTCGTCTTTGCAGCCATATGACTTGTCAGATGATGGTGCAGATCTAAAAAGAAATTTCTCACAGTTAGTGGATGTGATTGGAGCATTAAGGAAATCTGATGATGCTGATGGTGTAAGTTCAAAATTCTTATATCCATATATCAGACAATCTGTAGAGTGTTAATTTTGTCATCCTTCTAAGAATGAACAAGCTTTGATACCCTTTTTGTTGCTACGAATGACCTGTACCAGCTTGTATAGTAGAACGAGAATCGGTCAGATAACTATTAGTTTATAGTTATCAAGATTACCAAAAATAGTTTGGTATTTAGTAATACATATGCTCCGAGTCTATCACTGAAGTAGATAGAAAGGTTCTCTCCTCTGCCATTTTGACATCTTTCCTCTTAGCAGGTTGATCAGGCTATTGATGTTGCCGAGAAGCTTGTACGAGCTTCACCTGATGAGCTCAAGTTTGTAGCTTCTGATCTAACCAGAATTCTAATACAACTTCGCTGCTCCGATTCAACTATTGAAGGGGAGGAAGAGTCTGCTGAAGAGAAGAGACACAAAGCGGTTGTTGCTTTGATTGTTACATGTCCTCATGAATCTCTCAGTACACTAAATAAATTACTATATTCACCAAGTTTAGATGTCAGCCAGAGGTTAATGATACTTGATGTAATGACGGAGGCTGCACAGGAGCTTGCAAACACAAGGATTTCAAGACTTAAACAACGGTCGAACGCTCTTGTATCATCCATGGGTGATGAAGCATGGTTCATGCCAAAACCTGTTGGTCCTCCAGGAGCCAGCCCTTGGAAGGAAATCTCAACACCAGGGACTCCTTTTAACTGGTCTCATGGTTATGAGAGAGAACTTCCCTCTAAATCAGGTCAGATCAAGAGAGGAAAGACACGCCGTTGGAGCCTTCATTCAGCTTTACTGGTAAACCAGCTTGAATGGTCCCAGAATAAGTTTCCCCAGTATGCAGCAGCTTTTATGCTTCCAGCCATGGAAGGATTTGATAAGAAAAGGCATGGTGTAGATTTGCTTGGCAGAGACTTCATTGTTTTGGGGAAGTTTATCTACATGCTTGGTGTTTGTATGAAGTGTTCAGCCATGCATCCAGAGGCATCTATTTTGGCATCTCCTCTTTTGGAATTGTTAAGATCAAGGTAGTAACTCTTATATATGATGTCAGAGAATAATACCTTCTTACATAGCTACCCATCTAACCTTGCAAATGTCTTGGAATAGAAGATGAATTGTTACTGGAAAAAAAATGTCTTATCTTCTTTTTAACTTTTAAAATAAACTGTGTCCTTTATCCAAAAAATAAAAACGAAAAAAGAAAAAATGTCATCCTCTTTTAACCGAGTAGAAGTGACATGTCTCCATTTGTAATTGTTACTTGGAATTGGACAATGCACTAGTTTGTCAATGGGAATTCCAGTCTTGTTTCAATTTTTCCGTTTACATATAGATGCGCACTTAAGATTTCCTTCTCTATACTGGCAGGGAGATATCTCATCATGTGGAGGCTTATGTTAGGAGATCTGTCCTGTTTACTGCTTCATGCATACTGATTTCTCTTCATCCCTCCTCCGTGGCAGCTGCCGTGGTTGAGGGGGATTCTGAAATTTCAAAAGGACTTGAGTGGATTCGCAACTGGGCACTTCATATTGCTGAATCTGACACCGATAGGGAATGCTACACAGTATGTCCAAGAGCTAAATGTTACTCTATAACTTCAGTTCTGTTTGTTTTATGCATACCTATTACTCTGTAGATTGTTAGCGGACTATATAGTAGACACCACTAGTACCTTCCTCCCGTTGTCAGGTATATGCATAATTCAAGTCCAGATAGAGACTAAAGTCTTAATTGTTCGAAGGCAAGTTTCTGTAATTTGTTTTCTGAAGGTGCTCATAAACAGAGTATGTTTTTTTTAAAAAGAAATAAAAAAAAAAGGGCAGCTTGGTGCACGAAGCATCCTGTGTTCACGCAGGGTACGGGGGAGGCCACATCCTAAGGGTGTGTAATGTAGGCTGTCTACCTTGACGCAAGTATCCTGGCTGATTCCATGGCTATTACCGTAGCCTAGAGCTCACACGGAGACAACTTTACCTTTGCTCCAAGGCTCCCCTTCAAAAGAAAAAAACAAGCAGAAGGAACAAGTAAGACCAAAATCCTGAAGTGTAAGAATCATGTACATGAATCCCTTTGCAGGAATTCATTAGAAATTTAATCGTCAAACCTCAAAGATTTATTTGTTCCAACTTCATGAGTTGTTAGCCAAGGGTTCAAGCTATTTGCTTTGCATTGGGTCTTATTGTGTGTCAGGCACGAGAAATTATCTAGTATTGCTTTCAGGTAACTACTTAATGATTACACTTTGCTTGTTCGGATAAATCCTTCTTTTTGCTTAATGTCATTGGTATATGCTGTAACTGATATATCCAAGGTGTAGTTCTTGTTACCATCAATCACTCCTTGTGAACAGTCTTCTAAACTCTGCTTGGTTTTGTTTTCTGGTCTCGTAATCTAACACAATGTTTGAGTTTTCTTCTCTGTTTTACGTTGCCAACCTAATTACTTCTAATTTTGCAGCTGGCTATGACTTGCCTCCAACTCCATGCTGAGATGGCTCTACAGACTTCTCGAGTACTTGAATCACCTGAAAGCTTACACGGATCGAATAAGGGCAGTCTACCATCAAATATATTGAGGGGGGCTATCAAAATACCCAATTTAAATGGTGGCATTCTTAGTGCCCCTTAGATATTATTGACATGCCTATTCTCCAGTACTATACATAAATACCCAACCTCACCTTCATATCCCTCAGCACCAACGATAAAATGATTCTGCCTTTGTTCTTGCGTATATCTTTTTATTGTTGTTGCCGTTGCCATGCAAGTGCTTTTATTTAATGAATTTCAGAATCTTGCTAGGCCCCTACTCAAGCTGTCTGATGCATCTGGGATAGTCTGGTTCAAGAAGGTAAATTTCTTGGAATCAAAAGTATGATACATGCTTTTGTTTAAACCAACTTGTAATTTCTTATATCAAATGCAGCATAAAGCTTAGCAATGCTTACTACAAGAATTGGTTTGAGATGCTAAAATTTGACAAAAAGGCGTCTTTTAAGAAGAGAATATTGACATGTTAGCATCTGTAGTGAAGTTTTTCATCCCATATATTTCAGTGCAGCCTCGAGTTCAACCGTGTTTCAAGTGTAAGCCTTCCTTTTCCCTACATGCATCCTGCAATTTCCATCATAAGCCTTCAAACAGAATGCAAGTCCTTGGACATGGAAACAGATTTGAAGATCCAAAGCTCCATTCAAGGTTGCTTGCTGATATGATCCTGGATTGCCCGGTTAACACAGATATCATCGCGGAAGGATCAGAACGTCTGTCTCAATGGCGTTTCTTGTTTTCCTCTAAAAATATGACTTTTGTGTGTTCTGTTTATTGGTTTAGTATTTGTTTCATAGAATGGACGTCTTGTTTCCCTTTCTTGGAATGTAATAGTGCATTTGCCAAGATCCAGTCTTTTGTCAAACTGTATTTTCAATTTTATGCTTTTTCCCCTGCATTACTCTTATAGCTGTTAAATCACATCAAAGTGTTTTGTAGTCATTCGTTATAACAACATTTCATCATAACCTAATTTTAAAAAAAATCATTTTTTTATATTTTAATTTACTTATCTAAAACATCATTCTACCTAACATTCAATATTAATGGTACATTCTTTGTAAAATATAAAATGCAAAACTAAAATATTTATGCAAATCATCATTAATGCCATGCACATGGTAAATTTCAAATATTTATAACAATTACATGAGAGTATTCATATATATAATATCACCACACTACAACAATTTTCAGACAAACGTTGTCACTATAATGAGTTAGAGGTTTGGCTGTATAGTGTTTAATACTAGTTGGACACATTCAAAATGGAAGGGATTGCAAATTCAAGGAGCCAACATACTTTTTTAAGACAATTTTAAAGCTTTGTAGAGAGATTATGCAAGAACATGCTTGAAAATTAAATGGATCAATGCAAACTGATGCATGAAATGACATGTTCAAATGTCATTAAAGCTATAGAACATGATAAGTACATCATTTACTTGACCCTAGCAAGCAAATTTCACAATCAATTAGCTTCCCAAATCCCAAGATGTAATGTGCAACAGCCTCTCTTCATTGAAACACAAGTGGAGTAACATGTTACTCAGAAATCAAATGCAGATAATTCATGACCAGAACTACTAACACAACACACTAAGGAGAGGTTTCCAGTTGGAATTCAATATGAGATGTTTGCGCACACAACCAACTGTAAACGCGTACATAAAAACATGATATCTAGCTAAACGAAGGTCAACATAAACGTTTGAACCTAGTCTGACAAACTCCACCGTGGTCTAACGACCCAAAGGGAAGAGCAAAGAGAAACAAAGTAATTTACAAGAAAAAACTAAGTTTGATAACTAACTAACTAATACTACAAGGAAATCCTACATGTAATATGGTTGATCACTGTTCTAAATCAAATCAATTCAGCAAAACTACCTAAACTTCATTCGCTTAGAACCAGCAGAACTTGGACCAGATCGTGACTTGCCAAAGTTCTTCTTTCTCCTCCTCTCATCTTCGCTGTCAGGTTCATCTCCTTTCTCCCTATCTGCGTTGCTTGCCTCCTTCTCCAACTCTTCCCATGTTTTGCCTTTTTCTTCCTCCGAGTCTTCATCTGAGTCTTCCCCTTCTTCCTCGGAATCCACCAAAGATTCACTATCAGAGGCATCGTCTTCTGAATCTGACTCAGGTTCAGCGTCTGAGGGTTCATAGCCTTGGTCCGACTCCTCTGAGTTTTCAGATTCTGAGTCAGAAGCATCTATGTTTAAAAATTCCCAACCACCTTCATCTATAAACCTTTGGGGCTCTTCAGTTATGGTCTTCAATACTTCACGCCAATTCAGATTCATCTTGCTCTCATAATACTTGATGTCAGTTGTATCAAGCCACTCCTTGATGCCATCAAGTGCGGAGACAGGAATGGAATCTATGCGCATGACATCACGCTTGAAGTCCTTGAAGACAATTGCCATATCAAAATTCTTCTGCCCAAATCCAACTCTCTCCAAGTTGACAATCTCAATATCACTTAAGGTTATCACGAGAAATGGGGTCTCTATCAGCTCAACCAAACAGCTCGAGGTTGGCACGATGAATGCTGATGATTTATAGGGCACCCCATGGAACCCAAGTTCTCTCAGAGGTTGATCAAACTCCAGGTCGAGTGCTTTAAGCTGGGGCTGGCTCCACATATCATTCACCCGGTTCACAAAATTCTGGAAGTCCATGTTGAATTTGTTCTTACGGTCTCTTTCTCTCTGTTCTTCCTCAATCTCATCTGGGTCATAGGCAGACCGCTTTCCACCTCCAAGTGTTTGCACCACATCCATTACCTCAACATAGAATTGCACATCCTTGGTTTTCTTGTTTCCTACCATTATGTGGTTATGCAGATGAAAGTGAAGAAGGGTAATCATCTCCTTCTCTGCTGGCTGGAAGAATGCATGCTTGATGTTGCCAAACATGATGTCAACACGCTCATCTGTTCTTGAGGTCGAGTACCGGAAACCATTAACATGAGCTTCCAATGTACCTGGAAGCTTTCTTGCACGACCACCAAAAGAGGGACGAATAGATAAGTCAGACAGCCTAACTGGTTTGAATTTATTCCCTGCAAGTACAAGCTTTTCCTGAGTCACCAAAGTCGCCCTTTCAGCTCTCTCAGACTCCCTGGCCATAACACTCCGTCTAAGAGTTTTAATCTGCTGAACCACTTCACTTATGTGCCTTGGATCCTTCGAACGAAATGAAGCTTCCTTCAGGTAAATAGCACCCTGATTCTTAAGAGCATTTGCATCAACAGGTGTAAAAGGGGTGCCAGGGACATTGAAAATGACACGGATATAACAGTTACGGTTGGTATCCTGCTGGCTTGAAACAGTCTTAACAGTAGCCACATGGAAAGGAACCATAGTACCATATATTGGTAGAAGAATGGCTTCATTCTTTTGGTCAACCTGAATAGTCATATCCCTAGGAGGTGGTAGATCATTGATGCTCTTATACGCAACAAGGTCACTTGAGGCCCTAGCAGCACCCCTGTTATTCCCCGTTAAAGCTCCTCCACCAGCAAGACGACGAGCAGTTTCTTCATTCTTCTGACGAGCAAGTTCTGCTTGATGCTGCCTCCGGAGCTCTTCTTGGTTGTTTGACCTAAGTGTTGCCTTGGAATACAAGGCTTCCATCCTGCTTGAATCAGCTTTCACTTTACCCTCCTCCTCATCTTCCTCATCTTCATTGAAAGAATAGGCTACATCCTTCACGGCTTTAGAGCTCAAATGGGTAACCACATCATGGCCATCATTTGTGACGATAACCGTATCTGCTAACAAAAGTGAAAAATTCTTACTCTTTTCAGTGGTGGTCCCAGTTTGCAAATTGTGGAAACCAAGTGACACGTTGAAAACCATTCCCGCTCTCAGCACCTTATCATTCTTAGCATTAATGATCAACCCAGACTCCCGGAACTCAAGACCAATCCCAGTCCCAGCAGACTTTGTCAGGTTGCTAACAAATTCAGGAGCATCCCTCTCAACCACTTCAAGAGCTGTTTGATACACGGAACTAAGCTTGTTTCCAGGCTTCAATGCACCAATTGCTGCCTCGTGAGCTTTAAGAAGAACCTCATAAGCCTTGTTCTGCGTCGAAGTTGAATCAATGAGAAATGTTCTGGCAACATTTGAACAGTAACTGTTGTATCGTGATCCAACTGCACATATAATGACACTGGCAGAATCATAGTACAACTGTTCATCATTGCTTGTAGCACTAGGTCTAAGATCGAAATTCCCACCACTCTGGAAGATTGGGGGGTAACATATATCAACATTCTCAGCTTTCAGCTTCACCTTAATTTTTGTAGGTTCTAGAATAGCCTTTTCTGTGTCATCCATTAATAAAGAATGAGTTACTTTCTTCTCCTCGTCAATAACTTTCTCAAGCTTCGGAACAACAAAGTTCTTCATTGCAGAAGCAGTCAAATATGCAGCTTTCTTCACATTTATTATCTCATCCTGTTCCTTCACAGCAAAGAGGTCAGCCAGCCCATTTGAGATATCACTAAGAGTAAGGCTTGAATTTCTCATCTTATCGGTCCATATCTCCAAGAGTTTTCCTTCAGAGGCCTCTCTTGCAATATATCCAATGACGACTGTGGTATCAGGACCATCTGACTTTGGCTGCATACGGATAGTGTGAAGCACATTGTCCATTTGAGTAGTCCCATCCTCATTTTTCGCCTTCACATGCAGGATAACGTCCACATCCACAGCCTCTTTAGCAGCGGATTTTACAACACTAAGCAATGAGGCTTTCTTCTGGCTACACAGAAAATGTATTTGCTTGTCTCTGAAAACCATAATCGTCTCAGGAAACTCATACCCTAGCAACCAAATATTTAAAGCTGAGGATTTCAAGTATCTCAAGTCCTCCGAAGGTGGCGGCGTAGCTATAGCAAGGACATCAGAAGAGGCCCAAAGGTCATCCTTATGTTTGTGCCAGTGTGAATATAAGGCCTTCAGTCGCTTACTGAAACTATTCAAGTCAATTGTATAAGCATTTCCACCTGCCGAATTCCCATTTGAAGGTGCTCCATTTCCAGTTCTCTCTTGCACCATGGCCGTGTCAACAATTCTTGACTAACCTAGACAAGAAAAAGAAAATATTCACATGTAAGTTATTTAACAATGAAGAGGCAACATAATATGCACTCACACATGTCTGTATACAGTGCCAGCTGATACTATAAAATTGCTGAAATCTCATTACTAAAAGAACTTCTGATTCAATGAGACAATAGCTACTATTTTAAAGGAGCATAATATAACCCCCCCCCCCCAACCAACCACAGAGCTACCCGCAATGAATTTGAACCAGCCTGCTTATAATTACTTCGTTAGCAACAAAAAAGACCAATTGATTCTCCACGCACAAGTCTTAAAGCCAGGATAGGACAGTAAGAATTACATGGAAACAAATAACGAGAAACATTAATTTGACATACATTGGTAACTCAAAAATAGAAAGAATATAAATATATGCGCATACACGGAAGGGCCCCACTACTTCTTCATTACAGGGGCGGAATACCAGTGCAACTTAACTTTGACAGCCAAAATGAATTATAAATCATATTTTTCAGTTTATTGCCCTTATACATCCCAATCACGTTAAAACAAAAACAATTTGTCACCTCTAGCAAAAGGAAGAGGTCCTATGACACTTTCTTCTATTACCAAAATTTAAATCTTTTTAAGTTCCATGCGTGTTTATAACAAAGAAAACTATAGGAACCCAATTGCTTCTATCAATCAAATTTCTACATATCAGATTACATATATTATTCTCATAATACCTAATTCTCTACGGATTTCCAACAAATTAAAACCAACAAACGACTCACTTAAATATTTTAATTATCATGCTTAACTGAAAAAAGCAATTTTCAATAACTACAACAACAAAATATCCCCGTATAACCCCAACAGGTGAGTTCTAAGGAGGTCAGTGTATACATAGAGCTTACCCGTACCTTGCAGGATAGATAAGTTCTTTCCAATAGACCTCGGCTACAATGGCGGATCTAGGGGGACACAAAGGTGTTCATCCAAACCTCCTCGGTAAAAAATACAAAGTATACATAAGGTATTTCTTCATGTCCTATGTATATGTATATAGATTTTGAATCACCTACACACAAAACTAGATGTTGACTCGTGGTTTTAGGATGTTCGAAATCCACCTTGAAGTTCCAGGTTCAAATCCTAAGCACCACATTGCCACTACTCAGCTCAAAAAGAGATGAAAATGAAGCAGTAATAAAAGAGAAACATAAAAATGAAACAAAAAAAGCAAATTTTATCTATATATTAGAAGAAACGCATGCAAACACTCTCATCCGGAGAATAGAAAAGGTCCCGTCAGTCACCGCCTGATGTTCTATACTTCAATTAGGGTTTTGCAAATAGAGACATGAAAGACTGGTACTTATATCTGTCATGTTCGTACTTTTGGCGAATAACGTTACCCGGTATCTATTCCTGATAGAAGACGGCAACAGATATCTAATGAATCAAACAAAAATTAATCGAGTTGTGCGAAAACTGACCTCGACACCCCAAAACAGAGCAAAGGAAATCGATAAGCAAAGCAAAATATCAAAACAGAACGAAGGCAAAATGAGGAATTTGGGCAAAAAAATGGAAGAAAAAGCATACCTTGTTCGATGAGAAAGATGAAAGAGAAGTGTTTGCTGCTTCAGTTTTTTAGGGATTTTTGTGAGAAAGAGAAGGCCGAGTGGATGGTTCTAGAGTTCCATTTTAATGGCGGATAGACGCAATTACCGTTTTGTCCTTCTAGAGTTCTATTTTAATGGCGGTTAGACACAATTACATTTTTGTCCTTAAATGAAATTAGATTTTGTGAAAAAGAAAAATCGTGTCACGTGACTCGTGAAGTAGAGGTAGAACGAAAGAGAATCGTGAGAGGTGATTAGATATGATTTGACATAGGATTAACATATTAAGGATATGATTCTAGATATGAAGATGCTTTAGTGTTGAAAACGGAATTAGAAGGTTAGTAGGTAATTGGATATTGACGCGTTATGTATGAAAGAGGTAAGGCTTAGCCATCCGCTTTTCTTGTCACGTTATTGACTAAAGAGAATTATGAAAGGTAATTATATATGAATTGACACAATATCAACTTATTGAGGACATGATTTAAGATATAAAGATGTTTGAGTATTGATAAGTGGAATAGAAGATTAGTAGATAGTTGGATGTTGACGCACTATGTGTGAAAGAGGTAAGGCTTAGCCTTCCGCTTTCCTTGTCACGCTATTGACGAAAGAGAATTATGAAAGGTGATTAGATATGACTTGACACGGTATCAACTTATCGAGGACATGATTTAAGATATAAAGATGTTTGAGTGTTGATAATTGGAATCGAAGATTAATAGATAGTTGGATGTTGACGGGCTATGTGTGAAAGAGGTAAGGCTTAGCCTTTCACTTTCCTTGTCACGCTATTGACGAAAGAGAATTATGATAGGTGATTAGATATGACTTGCTACATTATCAACTTATCGAGGACATGATTCAAGATACAAAGATGTTCAAATATTGATAATTGGAATAGAAAGTTAGTTGTAACGACTCGAAAAATGACAGGTTAAACTAGAGCCTTAACGTGGGGTTAATGTCAAGAGTTAAGGGCAAAGGCTAAGGGCTTTGGGTGTAGGCCATGGTTTGGGAACCTAGGCTACCTAAAACTTAGCCTAGCTACTGCTTCCCTAGGCCACGAGGGTCTTCACGACCCGTGGTGGTCACCACGAGCCGTGGTACCACCCGTGGTGGCTAGGCAGTAAGCCCTAGAAAGGTGCCAAGCCAAGGCTCCCCTTCACGAGCCATTTCACCACTCGTGGTCATGACCACGAGCCATGGAAAGGCTCGTGGTGTTGCCTTAGCTTGGTGGGAGATGTTGCAAGTTGAGGGAGCTTTCACGGGCACCACCACGAGCTGTGGTGCCCTAGACGGTCCGCGAAAGTGAACTTGGAGTTCACTTAGGCTCAAGGGAGGCAAGGCAACTTTGCCTAGGTGTTGCCCCATGACCACGAGCTTCACCACGACTCGTGGTCTGAACCACGGATAGTGGGAGCTTCCGTGGATTTGCCTTGGCCTTGGAGGGCTTGGTAAGGATGGGAGGCACACTGCCTCAAGGACCACGAGCACCACCACGAGTCGTGGTGCCCCTCACGACCTGTTTAGTTAGGTGTGGACCCTGACGGGCTGCCTCAAGTTGGGGGTTTTTGGTAATTTCGTTTTAATGTTTTATTATGTGGGGTTGATTTTAAATGACTTATGTGATAAATATATAAGGTTTTAAGTCTTTTAAACTAGTCATTCTCTCATTATTTCCCCAAATCAAATCCCAAAGTTCTCTCTCTCTATATTTCTCTCTAACTCAGAGAAGAAGAAGAAGTGGGAGCTAGGGTTTTGGATTCAAGGTTTTCTTCATCAAATTTCTTAGGAAATCTTAGAAAAGGTATTGTGATCCTTCATCTAGGGTTAGCTTTCACCCTAGAGCCAATTTCAAAGTAAACTTTTAAAGATTTCAAGTTCATGAAAATCTAGGGTTTTACTCAATCTCATGGATTCTTTCACCAAATGGTTTTAAAAGGTTTCTAATGTCATATTATTGTTATATTATTGTTGTATTGATGATTTAAGATAAAAATATTCCATGAACCCATGATTTCTCTCTATTCCTAGTTTATGCCTTTATGAAGTGGGTTGCTTGATAATGCATGTATATGAATAGAACTTGTTTAAATGGCTTTAGATTGTTGAAGTATGTCATTACCCATGCTTATTTTATGGTGTATTGTTGGTATATTGGTATGTGAGGTTTATGGCCTTAAAGGCAAGATATGAGAATCTACTTGTTGATTTAGAATTGTTAACTTAATGTTGATCCACTTGAAAGTTGGAGGTGTTTACTTATTAAGTACATTGTGACCATGGCCTTGAAGGCATAGTATGAGAAATTGAAGTGTTATCATGACATTGTATGAATGAGAATTCGATGAAGCTAATGTGATCATGTCTTGAATGTGAATGTGTTATTATTGAAAGGTTTTTTCTCAATTTGACACTTATGAATGTTGATGATAGAATATTAAGGATTCTTCAATATAAAATATACCTTGAATTGGTAGGGCTTATGCATCATCTTCTTGTATAAATGATTATATTGCACCCTTCCACACATGCTTATAATGAACCTTGGGATCGGTAGGCTTACGACACCCTTCCATTAATGATGGTAATGAACCTTGGAATCGGTAGGCTTATGGCACCTTTCCATGAAGGTTAATGATGAGACTTGAACCGGTAGGCCTATGGCACCCTTTCAAGAGGAGGTAATGAGCTTTCCTAAATGGACCTTGAATCGGTAGGCTTAAGGCACCCTTTCATATGTTAATGAATGTAATTAGAGTCGGTAAGCCAATGTCACCTCTCATATGTGATAATGTCAAAGTAATGAATTATTCTATGGGAATGTAGCCTAAGCACCGAGTGGATTTGGTTAGATGGAAACTCCCTCAAAGTTAAGCATGAGTTTCAATGATCATCTACCTTATCCCATAAACTATGTGCCCGCATAAGTCTAGCTAGTGTACCCACCTAAGCTATATGAACCGGTCTTCCTTAGGCAAGTAGATCACCTCTTTACGGTGTGGGGATTTATGACACCAAATTCCATGACAAGCTCTCATGGTTTATGTCGGTTAAATGCTTACTTCCCATCATGTGAGATTTCATTGTGGGTTCTTGAAAGGTTCTACAAAGTGTAGGTAGTAGTAAGGCTTTGAAAGGGTCATAGTGAGTTTCTCTAAATCTTAATGACTATGACATGAATGCGTTCTAAATGAGGTTATTAAAGAATGTTGGCTCTTAAATGCTTAATGTGATATGCATGCTATACTTGGGTTATATTATGAGTTATTTTTCCTTGTCATGCCTTATGAAATGATATGTCTCTTATGAATGGATATTGTGCAAATGTGAAAAGAAAGGAATGATGAGTTCACTTTTGGTGACCTTAATGTGGTGCCCTAGTGTGGATGGTGGTATGGGATGCTATCCATACATTGCACAAGGCATAGCATAAGGGTTGCTTGAGATGAAGGTCCAAGGTAAAGGTAATGGTTTCCATCTGATATTGTTTAAGTGTGAAGTTATGACTTATATGATGTTAATGCTTGTATATGATGACTTTTATGCTATTGTACATGATGTTTTTAAAGCATGTTTTGCATGGTCATCATACTTAGTACATTTCTGTGTACTAACCCATATTCTTCATGTTTTTACTACAAGTGTAGGTTTCGGCAAGTGATTCCTCCTAGCTAGTTTGAAGTGTTGGATTGCATTCTTCCAAGACTTGGTATGTCCTCATGATTCGGGGACAAGACTTATGTTTCCTTATTTCATGTAATAGACATTTTAGTAGTTGTTTTTGAATTGGAAAGGGATGTGTCCCTAGTATGTTTTAAGATTGTGTCTAAGTTGGCCATGTGAGATTTAGACTTCCGTTGTATTTCAAGTTCCTCTTTTAATGAAGTTTGATATTTTAGATTTAAATGAGTTTTAATTCCGCACTATTTCTACATCGAATGCAATGAAATGCTATGAGGCTTGTATGAGACCCCTTCGGGGTCGAGTACGCCGTGTAGCATCCGGGGCCTAGACTCGGATTGTGACATTAGTAGATAGTTGGATGTTGACGTGCTATATGTGAAAGAGGTTAGACTTACCCTCCTCCTTTCCTTGTCTCGCTATTGATGAAAGAGAATTATGGAAGGTGTTTAGATATGACTTGACATTGTATCAACTTATTGAGGACATGATTCAAGATATGAAGATGTTTGAGTGTTGAGAACTGGAATAGAAGGTTAGTAAGTAGATGGATGTCGACGCGATATGTGTGGAAGAGGGAAGGCCTAGCTTACTCCTTTCCTTTTCTCACTATTGATAGTATTATTATGTAATTGGATAGCATTTTTAATGTAATTCTATGTGTGTTGTTATTTGTTGCTTCATTTGCTTTGTATTTTATTATTTGATTATTATAATTTTCTTGCAATGGTGCTTCGATAATATTCATTTTGAGTCGGAGATATGTTTAGAAACAAAATCTCTATATCTACTGCGCATATAAAAAGATGATAGTTGCAATGGCGATAGTCTATTATCTACCATGAGTAGACTATAAACGAGTTTCTGAGGAGAGTCAAAAGAAAATGTGAGCCTTAGTCAAAAATGATTTTTTTCTTCTAAGAAATGAAAGTGAGAAATATCATTGTATTTTAAAAAATCTATACGAATCGACCCGATTAAATATGTACTATTTTAATTGATTTGATTTTTAAAAATTAAAAAAATTGACTAAAGTGATTTGATTTTGATCAAAGATGGACTCATTTGTAATGATAGAGTATGAACACACCTACTTACCACCATCAAAGAGGGACACTAGCAGTCAACATACAATCAGACCTCAATTGTAATTTTTAAAACCCTAACCCTAGCTCCGATAAACAGAATGCAGAAACAGCCACCGCACACGGCGGATTCCGGCATCCCAAACCTCGCGAACATCAAAATCAAGTGTTCATCACCACGTTTTCCACCACCGACCACTCCTTCCGCCACCGACACTCCTACCGCCGGTGCGCAGCGCAAAATTGGAATCGCCGTTGATCTTAGTGATGAATCTGCCTTTGCCGTCAAGTGGGCTGTCCACCACTACCTCCGTCCTGGTGACGCAGTTATCCTACTCCACGTCCGCCCTACTTCCGTACTCTACGGTGCTGATTGGGGTTCTGTTGATCTCTCCATCGTCGATACTGATAACAAAGAGTCTCAGAAGAAGCTTGAAGATGATTTTGATGCGTTTACTTCTGCTAAGTCTGCTGATTTGGCTCAGCCACTTGTTGAGGCGCAAATTCCGTACAAAATTCATATTGTGAAGGATCATGATATGAAGGAAAGGCTGTGTCTTGAGGTTGAGAGGCTAGGATTGAGTGCAGTTATCATGGGTAGTCGAGGATTCGGGGCTACCAAGAGAGGAAATGATGGGAGGCTTGGAAGTGTTAGTGATTACTGTGTTAGGCATTGTGTTTGCCCTGTTGTGGTTGTGAGGTATCCTGACGAGAAGGATGGTGGAAATGCTGCTCGTAAGCGCGGAGCTTCTGGGGCATCTGCCTCAAAAGAACACGAGGAGGAAGGCGAGTACCATGATGCTTGTGATGATCGTCAAGGTATGTGCAAAATTCATCCTAATGTTTGCTTAGTTATTTTCAGGACTTTATATGTAAATTTATGCAACTTTTGCTGCTAGTTATCAGTTTTTCCGATTTCCTAATTGAAATGAAAGATCCTTTCATGTTTTATAATGTAAAATTTAATGTGGCCCACTGCTGCTGACTCTGTGATTTGATTGTGTTATACCAAAAGAAAAATTAGGTGGATACTCCCCAGAATAGTTACATTCAAGAAAGGTAATGCCTTCTAAAGTTTATGCATATGATTTGGACACGCAATAGAGTGCAGGAAATCTGTGATACCAGATACTTGTAACAATTATGATATGTTTGGCAACAATATTGTAGTACATAGGCTTTAAAAGTTCCAAAATGTGAATGCATTTTTGGAAAATGAAATAAATGGCTAATGTTGAAATGGGAACTTGGACAAAAGCAACCTCTAACTTAGTATTTCAATGCTCAAACATGTGTTCTGAATCCTGAGGTCACTCCTGTTTTAAATTGTCAATCTCCATGAAGCAGGATCACAACCAGCCATAGGAAAAGGCTCGAGAACTGACAATTGACCTAGAGTTGCTTAAGAAGTCCTTTGAAGAGACAATGAGCGAAAGGTACATTGCTTGTTATTTATTTTCAGTAGATATCATCTCTACATTCATCTTAAATTCCATTACTTTAGTCTTTAGAGTACGAAACATTGTACTTTTGATGCTTGCGCCACTTACAAATGATAGTTGTATTGCTTAGGAGTAGAATTTAGGGCATGATTCATTTGTGCGGTCCATCTCTTTTTGTATGAGATTAGGAAGGTTCTTGTTAAGTTACTTTTTACTCTTAAACGTAAGCTTGTAAGAGGACTTCAATTAGATGAAAGTTACACATATTTTCCTATTTGTTTTTTGATTATTGTTTCTCCATTATTACAAAAAGAACTTCCTTCCTATATATAATTTATTTTGGCACGCCAGTGGCTGCTTTTGGGCTTAACAGTTAATGGAGAAGCTTTCTTGGGACTAGGTTGTGTGCTCCACACTTGTAACCTGTAATAAGCTTAATTCTTCCTTGGTTAATGGATGAGACTATCAACCATGGTTTCCATGACAGATTTGAGGAAGATGTAATTTGTTGATAGCTCTCTGTGGTTGTGAAAGTTTCATTTTGGGAGAAAATTAACATTGTATAATGTTGAAATAACAATTTTGACAAAGGAAACCGTAGCTCAACCTAGGGCCAATTCATTTTGAGTTTCCAATATTTGAACTTTAGGTCTTATTGAATTTTTCTAGTGTTTTCCTAAGCTTGATTTGCCTTTTGAATTGGTGGTTCGATGTTTATGAAATGCAGTCTAGCCATTATAAATTGATTTTTTGGATTTGTGGGTGAAGTCAAATCAACTTTGTGATGTCATCAAAGATTAGATAAATGATTCATGAATCATTTCTCTCCACTGAGGTTTTTTTAGGGCACATTGTGATAGATGTTGGAGGAAAACAAACAATTCAAAATATCTAGGTTCGACGTTCCTGGAGAGTCAAATGATATATGAATATGTTACACTAAATCTGTTTTGGATGAATGGAATGATAAACGAAGATGTTACACATAAAATCAAATTGGATGGTTGAGATATCAAAAAGATCTTTCCTTTATCCAAGAGATAGTAGGTCTTTCAAGACAAGGGGGTTTGGTCTGTGCAGATTGCATGAGAGAGTTGCAAACCAGTTAAACCAAGTACCTGTATGCCTTGATATCTTATGCAATTAATATTTTAGCTGTGGCATGCAGAACGCATTTGAACCTTGTTTTTAATCAATTCTCTACTCCCTTTTCTATCTACTCTATGGTTATTGATAGTTCTCTTTGTTAACTGGGACTTGGATACACCTGTTTCTTTGGTGACAGATTCCAGGCACAGAAGTTGGGTTAAGCATCCTTTTGAGCGACTTATGTGAAAACCACTTGGTGTTTGTTATATCTGGAGTGTCATCTTCTGTAACTGAATTGTGGTTGCTCCTCTCTGTCACTTTAGTTTATCGTAGTTTGCTAGATGATGTTGTATCTCTAAGGTTGTCGTCTTCATAGAGTTTCACTTAAACGTGTGCCTTCTTATCATTTGTAATCTTTCCGGTACAAATCTGAAATCTACTTTAAGATGTTATTTCTTATGCTGCTGTTCTTAGCACGTCGTTAAGTTCAGTTCAATATGCATTAGAAATTTCCTGCTAGTATAGATGTAGTATAATGTTAATTCCACTTTTAAACCACAGTCACACTTATTGTTGCCCAGAACTGTTGGTTCTTGTTTCTGTTTTCGCGGTTTTGAAGGCAATGCATGCTTTGCCTTCCACAAGTTCTTTGTTAAGCTTTATATGAATTTAAGCGTCTACTTGTGTAGACCTAAAGTTGGACATAATCAAACAGCCTGTCACTAGTTTCTCTAGAATGTACTTCCAAGTTAAGAATTGAGATAAGAAATAGATACCATCATTTAAGAGAAAGTGCATGAATAGAGTATGCATGGGCAGAGGGGGTGTACTTACCCTAGTTAATAATAACCACAAAGTTTGATCTGTTGAAACATGAAGGCCATCCCTCTGGTTTGATTTTGATTTATATGACATTGTTTGATTACGACAATAATAACAATATATTTAATGTTTCGTCCTTTAAAGAGCTTTATTCGCTCCTTACATACCTTAGGAGTGGGGGAATCTGAACATCAATCAACTAAGTAGGTTTATTTTAGAGGAAGCTGTCTTATTGAATTTCTCCTTAAATTTCATCTGAAGCCTGAACTGCCAACCTTTCCTCTTTCTTTGAGAAAAGTGTAAAACCTATCTAGCTAATTCGTCTTATATCTAATGTAATTTTACAAATAGAGTTTGGTTCCACAAAGATGTATCGCGATTCAGCTCAAGTAATCACATTATTTGATTGTGCACGAAATTTATGGCAAAAAAGAAAAATTGAAAGATGTCATTGTTTAGGACAAACTCCCCTTAAAGTAGTTATTAATAAGTTGTTATCCACTGTTATACATTCACAGTATACTCTATGGACTTACAGAATACATAAAAGTTGAACATAATCCAATAAGAAAATAAAAGTTTAAATATATGATAATTGAATTATAATTTGAGATTAGGGGTGATTAAATTAGCTCAGAAAATATGATTTGTTCAATCTACTCAAATTTGAGCTAGTCATTGATTTGCCTATTTATTAGCATAGGTCATTGTATCCAATTCATTTCACAATCAAAAATTAGGCAAGACGAGGGTCTTCGGAAATAGCCTCCCAACCTACATACATACTATCTTCTTCAGATCCTACTTGTGTAATTTACACGAAGTGATTCATGTTGGTTTAGCTCATTGCAATATAATTCATTTCAACTCAAATAACTTCTGTGCAGATAAATAACTTGCCCATTTATTAGTTCAAGTAGCTTTAATCCATTCAAATTCAGCTCAATCCGTGCATTTGACATTCCTAATCGAGATCATAAAGGTCTCCAACCATTGAGCAACACGTGGCAGAAGCCTAAGTGCTATCTTATTCCCAATTTTGTTGTATGCAGAATATAAGGCACACAATAAATTCAATTCAATGAGCATAGTTCATGTATATGATGGGTTCCTAAGGGACAAAATAGAAGAGTCATTGCAAATTTAGAAACAAAATCAAAAGTGTTTTTTACTTTTCAAATTTTGTGTTCAGTCAAATACAATCATATAAATTGAGACAATAAAACAAAATTTATACACTCTTATATATTATTTTACATTACTTATACACATACAAATAATGTACCTTATGTAAAATAAATAAGAAAAAAAGGATAAATATACTCCTAAATTATCGTAAATAATATGTAGATATGCCTCCAACAATAAATGTGGTTTGTGATATTTGGAGTGATCTTGAGACACACAAAGAAAAAGGACCACCCTCCCACTTCCCCCTCCCCCAAAAAAAAAAAAAAAGAAAAAACCCTGCCCTCCTTGGTCTTGATGCAAAGCACCTCTTATCCACAAATCAAAGAATAAAATAATATACGAAAAGTGATCATATTTATCTCTCTATTGTCAAAGATAAGTTATTTTAAATATTTTTCAATAAATATATTCACCCAATCATACTTTAGAACTATATTTAACTCTAGCTTATCAAAATTAATTATATTTACTTATCACTAGTTAAAAAAATACTTTCTTTGTCTCAATTTATGTGACACTTTTTGTTTTTTGAGAGTCAAACAAGTTTAAGTTTGACTGAAAATTAGCGCATGAAATCTTCAATTTTTTTGAAATGAAATTTATATATTTGTAATTTAAGTAAAAAGTACTATAATTCACAATGATTGATAATTCAAAATATTCAAAAGATCGATAAAAAATTTACGATCAAAAATAGACTTATTCAAATCTCGATATCCGAAACGTGTCGTATAAAATGGGATATCCGAAAAGTGTCAGTCACATATTGATGACAAAGTTAAGATTTGTCCATGTCAGCAAGATTAGAATCTCATTATACTCATTTGATGCCACATCAGACGTGTTCACGTGGTCTAAAATTCCATGTCATCAATTAAAATAAACAAAAAAATTGTCCACCAAGTTTTTTTTAAAAAAAAAATTAGTCCCTCCGTTTCATAAAGAGTGACCAAATTTGATTTGGCACGAAGTTTTACAAAATAAGAAAGACTTTTGAATCTTGTGATCCTAAATTAAAATTATGTCAAATATACTAAATTACCCTTCAATCCTGTGGCTTTAAACATACCACGTGAAAAGCTGAAATTAAAATGTTACCAAAAAAAGAAAGAGGTCATTCTTTTTGAAACAAACTAAAAAGGAAAGGAGTGCATTCTTTTTGAAACGGAGGAAGTATTATTCTTCACCCCATCACTATTTGTCTCCATAATTATTCATGATGTAGTCCAAGTTTTTGGTTGGACAAAATTATAAGGGAAAAGGGTCAAATATATCCTCAAACTTTCGAAAATGGTAAGTCAATACCCTCCGTCTTACTTTTCATCCATGAGTACCCTCGCCGCCCAATAACTAGTGCACATTTGCCACTCCCACTAACAGAAGACTCATTTTGTACACATGACATAATCCTATGCCTCAACTCGGGTTGACCAAATATTTAACCCAAATTTCAAATATCCGTTTAACCCGCTCCATTACCCATTTAACAAACTATCTACAAACCTAAAGAAAAAGCCCCATTTACTTTTATCTCTTCTTCTTCATCTTAGGGTCGCCGCCGCCGTCGTTGCCGTCCCCCACCCTCTCACCCCATCTATCTTCTTCTTTCTTTTATCTTTCCATATACTTTTACAATTATCTACTTGAAGATTTAAACAAAAGAGATCGAGAATCCAAAGCATCTATTTCTGCAAAGAAAATGTCACGCTAAAATCTTGAAGAAGAGACTCAAAATCACTTTGCCTTGGATAACGTTTCTGCAAATTCAATTAATTAACATCATCTATCAGAAAAAAAAAAGTTAATTAGAGTAATTGAAAAATTCATGTTTCATTGGAGATAAAACATAGCCAGATCAAAACATTGCAATTGCATTCTCTGCTACTTGTATGTCCTTTTTGGTAAAGAAAGGTAGAATTATTCCAAAGAAAAAAATGAACCTCATGAAAGGAAAATGGGGTTCTAAGCTAATACAACTTATGTTTCTTCCCCAAATGGAAACAAAGTTCTGAAAAGTTTCTGGAATCTTCTTCTTCTTAACTAAAATCAAAAAACAAATTCAAATCTTCAACCCCACAATTCCAATAACTCCGATTCAGTTAGATTTCAACACATGTTCAAGATTTCTACGTGGGGTTCTCAAACATAAACATCAAATTCTGATGTGGTAATGGGTGTGTCGGGTGAGTTAAATGGGTAATGGGGCGGGTTAAACGGATATTTGAAATTTGAGTTAAATATTTGGTCAACCCGGATTGAGGCATATGATTGTGCAACGTGTACAAAATGAGTCTTCCGTTAGTGGGAGGGGCAAATGTGCACTAGTTATTGGACCGCGAGGGTACTCATGGACGAAAAGTATGACGGATGGTATTGACATACCATTTTCAAAAGTTCGGGGATATATTTGTCCCTTTTCCTTGTGACTCGATATATTTTCTTCTTTATATATGAAATTGCTATACATGAGTCGACAACTAGAAATAGTTTCTCTATCTTCATGAGGTAGTGATAAACACTGCGTCATTCTATCCTTTCTACACTCTATTCGTGGATTTCACTAGGTATATTGCTGTTTTGTTATAACCACAAGTTCTACGAGTTCAACCTTTAAGAATTTAAACATTAATTCATTATATTCTTGAAACTAACAATAACAATAACAATAACATATTTAGTATAATCTCATAAGTGGTTAAGAAAGGATAGAGTGACGATTCTCGATAAATTCTTGATTAAAAAAAGTGTAATCAAAGTTTATATTCTTTAAAGTGATGAATTCCTATATATTATTTGTTATAATTTTAATAAACTAAACCAAATAAATAAATCTATAAAATCATGACCAACTTAAATTTATAAATCTATATAATCTTTTTATAAAAGTTATTTTTATCCAAGATAAGATAGAGCATGTAGATTAGGCTTAGATTATTTTGACACCCTTATCCAAGTCAATTCTTTTTCCCTTGTCCCCTTATCCAAAACAAACGTTTTTTTATTCAATTCTACCAAAAAAAATAAAATAAAGCAATTGTTGTTTTTATTTGGCTAATAATTCAAGAATCAAGATAATAATAATCATATAAAAGGTCCATACTCCAAAGATAGATATGAATATTATTATTTTTGGATTATGGGCAGCAGGTGGACTTCACATGGTTCAATCTCTTATGTGGACTAAAATGGCCATGTAAGCAAATATGACTAGAATTTAAATTCTTTGATTGTTATAAGTTTATATTATATATGAGGCAGAATGACCTGGAAGACTCTTATATTTGACTCGGATTGTCAACTAGACCCTTCTATTTATGACTTTGTCAATTAAACACTTAAATTCAATGAAATACAATATTTTAAACCCCTCTAAATGTTGACCAATCTTATGTGGCAACTTAATAGTCGAGGTGGAACGAACGTGTGATCTCAATCATTAAAAGAAAAATTTGAGATTAAAATTAATTAAACGAAAAGAAAAAATGAATAAAAAGACAAATCTTCTTTTCCCTATTTTCTTTCTTTTCTACCCAACATCACTGTCGTTCTCCCCACACCCGCCTAGTCCCCATTTTTCTTTCTTGCTCCCTTTCCCCATTTTTATAATCTTTAATATGTTGCAAAAAGTATTTCAAGAAATTCTTTTTCAGAAGTAGTTGCTTCAATTTTTGTGAGATAAAAATATATGAAGAGAAGCTATTGGAGGAATGGGGAGGGGTAATTTACAGGTGACTAGGTGATAGAGATTTGATTATTTTAGATTTGGAGAGTGAAAAATGATTATGACATGTCTTTGTAAAATTAAGTGGAACATGTATATATATTAGAACATACTAAGATATTTTAGTGTGGTTCATTAGCATTAATGGAGGAAACAGATTCACAATGGTTCAAGTGGTGGATGAAGACCTTGGTAAAAAAAATATGGCGAAAAATTAAGAACGATGAAAACTTGGAGAACAGTGATATTTTTTAGTTATTTAAGGTAGTAATAACTAGTAAGGAATAAGGATGTAAGATGACAATGGTGTCTTTGGTAAAAAAAAATGGAGGGAGATGATTAATGATAAAGTTAGTGTGAGGAAGAAACGGAGTGAAAAAGAAAAATAATGAAAATTTTAAATAAGTAAAAAATAAGTGAAAAGAAAAAAATTTAAATTTCTTAAAATAAAGTAAAAATAAGTGACGTGTCACTAAAAGTCTGATGTGGATCATGACATGTCATTTTTATTGTGTGTTTGAAGTGCACGTGAAGTCAAAAGGGTTCAAAAGATTGTGTTTCATTGAGTTTAAGTGTTCAGTTGATAATATCGTGAATAGAAGGGTCCAGTTGACAATCTGAGCCAAGTATAAGGATCTTCTAAGTCATTTCGCTTATACCACTTGCATTTAAAAATAAATAAATATATCCTTTCAATTTTAGAGTAATGAAAGCTACCTATTATCTTCTTATAATTTCAATTTACATAAAGATAAAATAAAAATAATATACATAGTCCCTCTCAGTGCTCTCACAACAAAGATGATTTTGAATTTTTAGCCATTTTTAGTTATAGAATTTTATTAAGATACGGTTAAGACTTAATTTATTAGATTCGGTTGAACTCATAACTCAAATTGTATATTTGTTTCTGATTTATAAAAAATAAATATATCTAGTATAATCTTTTCAATAGAGACAAAATAAGCTAGGTGATTTCTTTTCATTTGTTTTAATTTTGGTGGATAGAATTATTTGATACATGTTGCTAATAAGAAGTGGCCACCGACAGATATTTCGTGGAATTAGTCGAGGTGCATGTAGTCTTGATTGAATAGGATAATTATATAAAAAGAAAATACCTGCTATAATCTTACAATCTTTAATAGAAGTAAAATAAATAAATTCTAATGCGCTTTATCTTTGAATGAGCTCTATAAGGTACGAGTTATTAGTCAGGTCAATAAATAAGTAAATATAACTTCACTTTTCTTGTGCTAATTAAATTTATAGTGTATGTATTGATTCTTATTTCTACTTTATCTTAAAATTCCAAGAATTGTTTGGTTATCTAAATAGAATAGACAAAGTTATTTTGCGGTTGAGATAACTTGACATATCCATTAAAGATTAACTATTTAACTTTTTATACGAAATAGCTAATCGCAAAACTAATTAATACTCCTTATCAAATATAGTTCAATAATTCTACATTTTATCTCAAGATTGTTAATATATCTTATTTTATCAAGTAAATAAATCTTTACTCTTTAAATTACTTCTTTATATTTCAAGTTTTTAATTTATACCCTCATTAATTTCAATAATCAATACAATATTGCTAGCTAATAGTATATTCACAATCTGAAATCAAGCCACTAGCGAGCAACGATTGAAGTGGAAAAGTCAAAATTGACAAATCAACCATATAATTTATCCCTCAAATAGAACAAACTTAACTTGTTCAACTCTTGATCTGCCTTCAATTACTGAAAATGATTCATAAGATCGAAATCACATCTCATATCTTATTGCTTGTTTTTCAAACTGAATAAACTTGATATGATCAATCCCTGATCTTCGTTCGATTACTGAAAGTGATTCATAAGACCGAAATCACATCTTGTATCTTGTTGATTATTTCTTAAACTGAATAAACTTGATATGCTCAATCCCTGATCTCTGTTCGATTACTGAAAGTGATTCATAAGACCAAAATCACATCTTGTATGTTGTTGATTATCTCTCAAACTGAATGAACTTCACCTGCTCAATCTCTAATCTCCTTTCAATTACTAAAAGTAATTCATAAGATCAAAATCACATATTATATCTTGTTAATTAGCTCATTAACAACTATGATAAACAAGTACCATAACTCAATATCAAACCCCTAACACGAAAATCTCCTTTGTATATCCTATTATCATTTCCATTCTAGCGATAACTCCTTCACGTAAATTCAATAACTTTTTTCCGTCTCCAACTAAACACCAAAAAAAAAAAAATGATAAAATAACTTTCCCCTAACCCACCCCCACGCCCACCCCACCCACCTAAAAGTGTAAGAGCCATGAAAATATCAAATATATATACTAGTGTAAAGATAGTTGCAAGTTCTCTCTGTTCAACTATCCATTCAAAAACTCCAAATCCCATTCTAACATTCCTTCAAAAAACCCAAAATAATTCAAATCACAAAATTTTGTTCAATTTTTCATTGATATGAACAAGATGAATTGTGAGTTATGTGATAAGAACAAATCAATGATGTATTGTGAATCAGATCAAGCAAGTCTTTGCTGGGATTGCGATTCGAAAGTTCATTCTGTTAATTTTCTCGTAGCTAAACACTCGAGAAATCTCCTTTGTCATTCATGTCAAAATTCAACTCCATGGACTGCTTCTGGTCCAAAGCTTTCTCCTACCTTCTCTGTCTGCAATTCCTGCCTCGAAAACCCTACCGCCGCCGCCGTTCGATTACAAGATCCAATTGAAGAAATTGGGGAAAGAATTGAAGAAAATTATCAAACGGAAACGGATAATGACGAAGATGAGGATGAATACGGGAGTACTGACAGTGAAATCGATGACAACGATGAAGATGAAGATGAAGAGGATGGGAATCAAGTTGTTCCTTTATCTTCTTCTCCGTCTAGTAATTTCTCTCCACCGTCGCGGGTGCGTTCTTCCGGCAGTTATGGAGATTTATCAGCTGCCGGAGATTGTGGCTGCGGCGGCTGTTAATTCATCTCCCTGGAAGCGAGTAAGGGATTGCCTACATTTTGAGGTAATTATCAAATTTGGATATCAAGCTAAAATTTTGAGTTTATAAGTTATAATTTACGAGATTTTTAATAAATCAAGTTGAGTTTTTTTTTTTTTGGTTTTAAATTATTTGGAACAATTAAGTCGATTTTAAAATACGAAGTCGATGACAAAAGCTTAAGTTATAATTTACGGGATTTTTAATAAATAAAGTTGATTTTAAAATACAAAAGCCTATAACAAAAGATTAAGTTATTGAGTTTTGTCTTAGTAGATTTGTAGGTTCGTACTTGAGAGAAGAACTTAAGCTAAATATATTGACAACAACAACATAGAAAGTTTAGTCTCACAAGTGAGGTTTGAGAATAATAAAATATACGCAAATTTTATTTCTATATCTGTTGGTTAGAAAGGTTGTTTCTGATAGACTTTCGAATGGAATATATTGACATTAACATTTTTTTCCCTTCAAAAATACTAAATAGAAAAGGAAGGTGAATTGGTACTTGATCCATCTTTACAATTGAGCTCATTTTGATCCAAGCAAATTCTAGGTGAACTCGGATAAAAAATCGATGTTTAGTTGACTCATGTTGACATCTAAGTTTGACTTCAGTTCGTCCAGTTGTCACCCCTAGTCTGAGACATTAATGCATGCACGTGCTTTTACTGTTTTTATGTTGGATCCGTCTCTATTTGTGATTTTTTCTTACATTACGATTAATTATGATGCAGGATGAAGAGGCATGTTAGTTGAGTTTGTTGTTGGAAGAGAACAGGGGAACATCTTCGTCCATAGGATCCTTCAGACCAATGAAGGTGCTTCAAACAAATGAGTCGTGTGATTATTCACAACTATGTATTTAGTATAATTTCATAAGTGAAATCTGGAACGAGTACGTAGGAGTTGTCTTTATTATGCAAAATCTTGTTTCTCTACGATCCATCATTTGATTACAAGAGACATACACAAATAGAATTATACATTTTCCTTTTCATGCTTCTTATTTTTTCTTGATTCTTGGAACTTCCTATTGTGTTTATATTTTTCTTCTACTTAATTTAACCGTGTCGCGTAAAGGGAATCGATCCCCCCCCCCCCTCCCCTCCCCCAAGAATTTCTCTATTCTCGAGCCTTGAACTGAGAGCTTAGGTTGAGAATGGAAGGATCTCATCCCTCCACCATAATCCTTAGTGATCTTTAAGGACTCAATCATAATCAAATTTAATGTGTCACAAGAGAGAAGTGCTCCCTAGCTATGAAGAATGAATTTCTCTGTTCCCAAGTCTCTAATCGATAACAAAGGGTTAACGATGAAAGAGTCTTATGCATTCCATCACATCCCTAGGTGATTGAGGCTCATTTAGATTTAATGTGTCACCAAGGTGAAGTGCTCTCTATCATTAAGTTTTTTATTTTTAGGTCTCAAGCTGAGGCCACATGTTAAAAGTGGGAGGAATCTCATTGATTCCATCACATTTCTTGATGAGTTTTAGGAATTTAAATTTAATGCGTTTTTTCAATCAATAAAAGTTTAAAAGAGGAAGAAAAAATGAATGGTAATACACGGTTTCCACAAAAAGATTTTTCGTGGCATAGAATTAGTCAATTTGTGGAATTTGGAAGACAAATTTGACTAGTCAAACATTCTATTTAGAATTTTGGAATTTTATTGGTAGCCTTATTTATCATAGGATCATTTATATTACGATTCGATTAAGTTTAAATTTATATAAAAAAATCCTAAGTGAAAAAGTAAAATACTTCGTAATAATGACAATTCACACTCAAAATTTGAATCTGATAGAATTTCAAAGTTGAAAAACAATATTTGTATGCAAAAGCGATTTTCTTAATTCATCAGATGGTTATATTAGGTTTTTCTTTAAAGATAAATTTAAGCTTACAGTAGTATAACATGTTATTCTTCTCATATCAAATTTTACATTTTAAAAATATAGTTGGTTAAATTTATGAAAGAAACAGAACATTGAATAAAAAACTTTAAAGGTCATAAAGATTTAGTGCCCATTTGGATTGACTTATTTTAGGTGCTTTTAAGCCAAAATAACTTTTAAGCAGTTTTGAAGTGTTTGAATAAAGTTAAAAAGTGCTTATAAACACTTATTTTAAAGCCAAAATAACAAAAATAAGCCAAAAGTCATATGTTAGAAATCCTAACTTATGGCTTTTGGCTTATAAGTAATCAGCCAAAAGCCAATCCAAACAAGCCCTTAAACCATATAATATTCTTCCATTTTGATTTATAAATTCAAATTTGGAATAATGAATTAAAACGGTTTGCCCAAGAGTTAGTAGCTTGTTATATATTTATAATCCATAATCAAATATATACCAGTCGTCTCAACAAGTTTAGAGTTCTAAGGCTAAATTTCATAACGAGGTCTTATTATTTTTATTTGTCATATATAAATTGAATAGCCATAACATACTCAATGTAATTCTACAAGTGAAGTCTCGAAAATGTTGGATATACTCTGACTTTTCCAAGTAAGAATATAAACAATGAAAATTTTCAATGGAAAAATATAATATAAAATTAGAATATAAAACCAGACTCAAAAATTTAAAAAGTTTATATAGTGATATTGAAATAGTTGATCCGAATTTGATAAGTTGATATAACAATATAAACAGCACACAACAGTAGATTTTGCATAATGTAAAAGGTTTTACCGTTTGGTAGACTTTAGAATGTTCAATAACGAGAGAATAAAAATAGAAATGAGAATAAAAACGATAAATCTAAGAATAATAATGTGGGTTCATGAAAATCATCAAGAAATAAATAAGTCAACAAAATAGATAGTCACCTAAAAAAGAATGCTACAATTAACTTAACACTGTTTCATTTCTCAATTATTTCAACAACCTCCATATTAAATTATAAAATTTTCCACACAAAAAATTCTTTTCCAATTTATCAATGCATGATTTAGAAAAAATTACATATATTTTCAAACAGTTACCATTATGTATCCTTAGAAAAATTTAGGGGCCTAAAAAATTTGGGCCCTAAGCAATTGCTTTAGTAGGGATGACAATGGGGCAGGACACATTTGGTCACATACGGGGCGGGGCGGGTTTTTAAATATGCGGGTGTGGTACGGGTCTAAATTAAAATATTTAATTTTGTGTGGAGGCGGGGCGGGTGCGGTGCAGGTTAAGGTATTTTCTTTAATTTTCTTTTATTTTCCTATAAGGAATTTTATTTATATATGTACTATAATTGACAATTCAAAATAATTAAAAGATATATAAAAAATTTACGGTCAAAGTTAGATTTGTTTGAATCTCAAAATTCAAAAAAGTTCACATAAATTGAGACAGAGGAAGTATTATAATATTCATATATTTTTTTGTTCATGATTATACGTGTTTAAACATCTGGTGAAAAATCGACGTTTTCAAAAATAAAATAAAATAGCGTAATCAACATAGCTCTTCGTGAAATGATTGAGATTTCTTTGCTCTAAATTGAAGTTCTTGAGAATAGAAAGAAATCTTTTTAGGAGTGTGATCGTTCTCATAGATGAGCCGTGCAATACGCAAATTCAAATTTAGTCAAATTTTAATATAGATATCAAACATCACATAAAAAAAAAGTCAAAAAAACAATAGTGTTGTTTTTGTCGATTGTCAACAATCAATGCATGCCTTCTTTTATGATAATATGCTTTGGATTCCAACTTTAAAATTATAAAATACTAATTTAGGTTTTTGGTAAAGGACATATATGAGCAATTCACATCACATAAATAGTACGACAATTATTTTACTAAAAGACATACGATGTTTCCTCAACTAAAATTGTCAATTTAAAAAATATATATTTGTTGCCATGGATTAACGTTGAATTATAGAAAAAATCTTATTAGTTGTGGACTATTTATTTACAAATAACAATAAATTTCATAATTAACATGTGTTTTTTTAGTAACCTCTTTACCATTTTTTTAAAAAGAAATAATCAATTATTATTCCGTGTTAAGTCCTCCATCAGTTGTAGGATGTGAATTGATTTACTTTTTCAAAATTTCGTAAATAAAGCTATTTGTACTCAAAATTATGAAAAATAGTGAGATTTTGCTTAATTATGACACACATCAGTATTTTAATTTTAAAATGTAGCAGAATACACAGTATTTGTATTCAGAATAATCGTGAAATACATTATAGTCACACACACAATAATAGTGATATACATTGTATAAGCGCATTTAATTAGTGTATTAGCATAAGTACAATATCTCTGTCTAACTATATCCGTACGGATAATAAGTGTATTCCCAAATATCTGTTATAAAACCCCAAATTATCACTATATTATATAAAAGTTTTAATAACAACACTATTTAAGGCAAATATAAGGCCCTAGTTTGTTGTGTCATATAATTTTATATAACACTACTAAAAAACTGCTAAAAAACGACAGACGGCGTCGCTCTAAAAAGCGACGCCATTTGCCACACTGTCCGTCACTTTTTAATAAAAAAATTATTTTTTAAATTATTTTTCAAAAAGCGACGGACGGCATCTCTTAGTCCGTCGTTTTTTTTAGCAGATTTTTGCGTCAAATATATATATAATTAGTAATTAATTGATTAATTATTTTTTTAAAGGAGCAGCGGACATCATCTCTAAGTTCGTCACTTTTTGGTCAACATGACTGGTCAAACATTTAAGAAAAGCGACGGACAGCGTCTCTTAGTCCGTTGCTTTTTTGGTCAAAATTTTGGTCAAATATTTTTAAAAGAGTGACGGACAAAGAGACGATGTCCGTCACTTTTCTTGAAATATCTGTGACCCAGATCTGGATTTTCTTATTTTCTTCTCTCTCTCTTTTCTCTTCTTCTCTCTTCACTCTTATTCTCTCCCTTCTCTCTATTGATCTCCCTCCACCGGCTGCCGCCTCCACCACCGCCGTCACCGCCAATCGTCGTCCATCACCTCCCATCGCTGCCTCTCCTCTTTGTTAAGGTTGGTGCTTAATTTTAGGTTTTTTTTTCAATTCTAGTGATTATAGTTGATTGTTAGTTAGTATATTATTGTTTTAGTTTGTTGGGTTGTGTTATTGTTAATTTGATTTGATTATTGTTAGTTAGGTAGAGAATTGGAGATTTTTTATTTTAGGGTTTTCTTTTAAATTGGGTATTGTAATTAGTGAATGAATTAGGGTTTTTTGGTTTAGGACTAGTTTGAACTTGAGAATATGTAATTTGATTGTGAATTGAGATTTTTTAAAAATTTGATTGATATATTGTTAGTTAGTAAAGTGTTACTTTGAAGTTAGAAATTAGTAATTGAAGTGTATATGATGAATGTTTGAATGCCATGACTATATAGTGATGAATGTTTGAATGTCATGAATATATATTGATCGATGAGGTTTCTTTTGAATTAGAACTTGCATATATAACTAATTGTTGGATTAGAAGTTTATATATAACTAGATATGAACTTGAATTTAGAACTTGAAGTTGAACTTGAACTTGGAACTTGAATATAACTAATTAATTCTTGGATTAGAAGTTTATAGATAACTAATTTTAAAAATTGGATATGAATTATTGAATTTAATTAGAACTTGAATTTTTGTAGGATTTAGAACTTTAATTAGGTTGTGAACTTTAGAAATCTTGAATTATTGTAGGATTTTAGAACTTTAGGTTGTGAACTTTAGAAATCTTAAATTATTGTAGGATTTTAGAACTTAAAGTTGTGAACTTTAGAGAGCTTGAATTTTTGTAGGATTTTAGAACTTTATAAGGTTGTGAACGTTAGAAATCTTGAATTATTGTAGGATTTTAGAACTTTAAGTTGTTAACTTTAGAGAACTTGAACTTTTATAGGATTTTAGAACTTTAGGTTGTGAAACGTTAGAAATCTTGAATTATTGT
The DNA here is from genome assembly GCA_035578085.1 of Solanum pinnatisectum. NCBI lineage: Eukaryota > Viridiplantae > Streptophyta > Magnoliopsida > Solanales > Solanaceae > Solanum > Solanum pinnatisectum. The sequence goes on along the minus strand of CM069085.1, from coordinate 1,843,251 downwards.
AGAATAATAGAACTTTAAGTTGTAAATTTTACAGAACTTGAATTTTTGTAGGATTTTAGAACTTTAAATTGTGAATTTTAGAGAACTTGAATTATTGTAGGATTTTAGAACTTTAGGTTGTGAACTTTAGAAATCTTGAATTATTGTAGGATTTTAGAACTCAAAGTTGTGAACTTTAGAGAACTTGAATTTTTGTAGGATTTTAGACTTTATAAGGTTGTGAGCGTTAGAAATCTTGAATTATTGTAGGATTTTAGAACTTTAAGTTGTGAACTTTAGAGAACTTGAATTTTTGTAGGATTTTAGAACTTAAAGTTGTGAACTTTAGAGAACTTGAATTTTTGTAGGATTTTACACTTTATAAGGTTGTGATCGTTAGAAATCTTGAATTATTGTAGGATTTTAGAACTTTAAGTTGTGAACTTTAGAAATCTTGAATTTTTATAGGATTTTAGAACTTCAAGTTGTGAACTTTAGAGAACTTGAATTTTTGTAGGAACTTTAGGTTATGAAACGTTAGAAATTTTGAATAATTGTAGAATTTTGGAAATTTAAGTTGTGAATTTTAGAGAACTTGAATCTTTGTAGGATTTTAGAACTTTAAGTTGTGAATTTTAGAAAACTTGAATCTTTGTAGGATTTTAGAACTTTAAGTTGTAAACTTTAGAGAACTTGAATTATTGTAGGATTTTAGAACTTTAGGTTGTGAACTTTAGAAATCTTGAATTATTGTAGGATTTTAGAACTTAAATTTGTGAACTTTAGAGAACTTGAATTTTTGTAGGATTTTAGAACTTTATAAGGTTGTGAGCGTTAGAAATCTTGAATTATTGTAAGATTTTAGAACTTTAAGTTGTGAACTTTAGTGAACTTGAATTTTTGTAGGAACTTTAGGTTGTGAAACGTTAGAAGTCTTGAATTATTGTAGAATTTTAGAATTTTAAGTTGTGAATTTTAGAGAACTTGAATTTTTGTAGGATTTTAGAGCTTTAGGTTGCGAATTTTAGAAATCTTGAATTATTGTAGGATTTTAGAACTTTAGGTTGTGAACTTTAGAAATCTTGAATTATTGTGGAATTTTAGAACTTTAAGTTGTGAACTTTAGAAATCTTGAATTATTGTAGGATTTTAAACTTTAGGTTGTGAACTTTAGAAATCTTGATTTATAAAATTTATGAACTAATTATTAGGTTGAACTTTAAAAATCTTGATAAAATATAGTCTTTATGAACTATTTGTAATTTTGAAACGAATTTTGAAAGACTTTATAAGTCTTTAAATTGTGATTTAGATTTTTTTGAATGTTAATTTAAGTTTGTTGTTTTATATTTTGTGTAGCTTCTTTATAATGTTTTATGTTTGATTGGGGCTGAATTGAATTGTTTTTGCAGGTGGGTAGGCCAGTTCTGCTGTAAAAAAATAATTGCAGAAAAAGCGACGGACAGGGTGGTTTTGTCCGTTGCTTTTCTAGATTTTATTTTTTTAAAAACTCAGAAAAGCGACGGACAGGGTCGTTTAGTACGTCGCTTTTTTTAGTTTTATTTTTTTTAAAATCCAGAAAAGCTTTTCCGTCACTTTTTTTAGTAGTGTAAGTTATTAATTCTCACTTGATAAGCTATCTGTTGGGAAAGACAAGGCACTAACAAGAATGCCAGACAGAATAGCAGCAGAATAATACCTAAATCTAAACTTTCCCTTTCAATTTGAACCAAGAGAAGACAAACCAAATCAAGCAATATGAAGAATGGACAGCAAGTATATCAGCCAAACTAAAGCAACAAGATAAGAACAAGCCAATCACATAAGACACAATGAATTTACGTGGAAAACCCTTCAATGTGAAGAGTAAAAAACCACAGGACCAAAAGCTCCACTATAAACACCAAGAGTTACAAAATTGTTCTCCAAAATTGGCCACAAAACAAGCGCCAAACAACGAGCAACAACAAATCAAGATGGCACCAAAATTAGAGAATTAAAAAAGAGATTTCACCCAAAAACTTGCTACTGTTTACGCCCTCAAATCAGAAGCTACAGACGTCAAATCCGATCTCCACCGTTGAATTGCAAGAACCAGATGCTAAGAACTCCCAGTTCAAATTTGAGCACGATCCAACGGTTACCGAAGCGGAAAACTCTATCTGAAGTGGACTGCCTGAGCAGAAAATTTTCAGAAGCAAAAAGGGGATTTTTCTTTTTTTCTTCTCAATCTCTAAAACGAATCTCTCTTGATTTTTTTCTCTTGTGTTTATGAAAATAAGACCAAATAAGCCTTATATATGCCACATAATATTTGAGTTATGGGCTAAATTGGGTTGGTCCTAATAAGACTTTTATTTATCCACATAGGAAGGGAAAAAAAAGATCCTAAACCCAACAATTCTCCCCCTCACAACTATGTGGAGGAGACCGCCATCTCGGCGATCATGCAACAATCCTCAAACTTTCTTCTTAGCAAAGCTTTAGTCATCATGTTGGAACCATTATCATTGGTATGAATCTTTTCAAGTTCAAGCAACTTAGAATCCAACACATCTCGAATCCAATAATACCTCACATCAATGTGTTTAGACCGACCATGAAATGTAGAATTCTTGCCAAGATAAATAGCACTTTGACTGTCGTAATATAGTACATACCTCTCTTGAGCACAACCAAGTTCCCCCAAAAAACTCTTCATCTAGATCAACTCTTTGCAAGCTTCAACAGCAGGAATAAGTTCAGCCTCTGTAGTAGATAAAGCAACACATTTTTGCAACCTAGATTGCCAAGACACAGCTCCCCCTGCAAAAGTAATCAAGTAGCCTAAAGTAGACTTATGAGTATCAATATCACCAGTCATGTCTGAATCAGTGTAACCACAAATAATAGGCTTCCCTGTACCAAAACACAAACTCAAACTAGAAGTACCACAAAGATATCTCATAATCCACTTAACAGCATTCCAATGCTCTCTTCCCAGATTAGAAAGAAAACGGTTAACAATACTAACAACATGAGCAATATCTGGTCTTGTACACACCATTGCATACATCAAACTACCAACAGCTGAAGCATAAGGAGCTTTCTTCATATCTTCCTTCTCACAATCACTGGAAGGACAATGTCTAGTACTCAATTTGAAGTGCATAGCTAAAGGTGTATTGACAACCTTAGCTTTGTCCATGTTGAATCTACAAAGTACTTTCTGAATATACTTCTCTTGTGACAACCACAACTTCTTGGCATCTCTATCACGGATAATCTGCATGCCAAGAGTCTGCATTGCTAGTCCCAAGTCTTTTATAGCAAAAGACTTATTCAACTCTTGCTTCAACTCTTTAATCCTGCAAGCATTATGACCAACAACAAGCATGTCATCAACATAAAGCAAAACAATAATAAAGTCACCATTTGAGAATTTTTGCACAAAAACACAATGGTCTGAAAAAGTCTTCTTGAAGCCCTGTTGACTCATAAAAGAACCAAACTTCCTCTACCATTGCTTGGGAGCTTGTTTTAAACCATACAAGCTCTTCTTCAATTTGCAAACATAATTCTCTTTTACCTTGACTTCAAAGCCTTCCGGCTGCTCCATATAAATTTCTTCATCCAAGTTACCATGTAGAAAAGCAGTTTTAACATCCATCTGTTCAACCTCTAAATCCAAACTTGCAACCAAGCCTAGAACCACACGAATGGATGACATCTTCACAACTGGAGAGAATATCTCATCAAAATCAATCCCTTTTTTTCTGGCTAAAACCCTTCACAACTAATCTAGCCTTGTACCGTGGAACTGGGTTACCATCTTCATGTTTCACCCGAAAAGCCCACCTGTTTTTCAAAGCTTTTCAATATTTAGGTAACATAACCAAATCGAAGGTATGATTATCATGTAGAGACTTCATTTCATCTTCCATAGCATCAAACCACTTTTCTTTTTCTTCACTTTCCATGGCCTCATCAAGACTCTCTGGTTCTCCCCCATCAATCAAGAGTACATACTCATTAGAATAATAATGAGATAAATGTATTTTCTCTTTAGTAGATCTTTTGAGAGAACTCTTTGGAGCATCAATAATAGTTGGTTGCAGACCAACCATATCGTCTTGCACTGGAGCATCAGCGGCATACTGGTCATTCTGAATATGATCACCATCTTCAATATCAACTTGATTTTCATGAAGATTTTCACCTGGTGGAATAGTCAAAGGCACTGAATCAACATTAATTAGGCTGTCACTACTCTGAGAATCAACTTTTTCAACTTTGTCAAGATCTTCAATTGTTTGGTCTTCAAAGAACATAACATCACGGCTTCTAACAAGTTTCTTCTCAATTGGATCAAAGAAACGATAGCCAAATTCATCTTGACCATAACCAACAAAGATACACTGCCTAGTTTTAACATCGAACTTTGACCTTTCATTCTTAGGAACATGCACAAAGGCTTTACACCCAAAAACTTTAAGATGATCATAAGAAACATTCTTACTAGACCAAACTTTGTCAGGAACATCACCATTCAAAGCAACAGTAAGAGATAAATTGATATCATATGCAGCAGTATTAAGTGCTTCTGCCCAAAAGGAATCTGGCAGCTTAGCATATGAAAGCATGCATCTAACTCTCTCAACAAGAGTTCTATTCATCCTCTCCGCCAAACCATTTAGCTAAGGAGTCTTTGGAGGAGTTTTCTGATGTCGAATACCCTGCTTTCTGCAATATCTATCAATGGGGCCAATATACTCACCACCATTATCAAAACGAATGCATTTCAATTTCTTCCCTGTTTGTCTCTCAACCAAGACCTGAAAACTCTTGAATACATCAAGTACCTGATCCTTGGACTTCAAAGAGAATACCTACAGTTTGCGTGAATAATCATCAATAAAAGTCACAAAATAAAGTACACCACCATGAGACCTTACCTTAAAAGGACCACACAAATCAGAATGTACCAACTCCAGTAAATCAAGCTTTCTTGAAGGCGGATGGCTCTGAAAAGAAACTCTCTTCTGTTTACCTGCTAAGCAATGAACACACTTGTTCAACTTTGCTTGTTTCACTCCAGAAAGCAAATTCTTCTTAGACAAATTGTGCATCCCCTTCTCGCTCATATGACTTAGTCTTCTATGCCATAACAATGATGAAGTATCATTCTCCACCAAATGTATTGAGCCTCTAAAAATAGAGCCCTGAAAAACATACAAGTTAGACAACTTATCACCTAGGGCTACAACCATCGAACCTCTAGTAAGCTTCCACTGGCCAACACCAAGGGTGTTAACATAACCTTCATCATCAAGGTATCCCACAGAAATCAAATTCAAGCGAACATCTGGAGCATGTTTGACATTATTGAGAACTAGTTTGGAACCATTGCTACTTTCCAAACAAACTGTCCCAATACCAAGAACTGCAATCTCATGATTATTACCCATTTTTAACATCCCAAAATTACCTGGAGTATAAGAAGAAAATAATTCCTTCTTGGGCGTGACATGAGAAGTAGCACTAGAATCCACAAACCAGTTAGACTTATCACGAACAAGATTGACTGCATTTTCATCACAAGAAACAAGAAGATCATCATTAATAACAACATCAACATGATTTTCATTGTCACCTTCTTTCTTTTGTTGTCTCATATCTCTCTTGTACTTAAAACAAAATTTCTTGATATGTCCATTCTTGTGGCAATAGTCACATGTAACATTCTTGTATTTAGACTTTGACTTACCTCTACTTTTATCTCTGTCACTCTGACCTTTGAACTTGTTTCTCCCCTATCTTCAGTAACCAAAACATCGGAGTGTGAAGTAGAAGAAGTTGAGCCTTGAGATCTTCTTCTCATCTCTTCATTCAAGACACCACTCTTAGCATATTCTATGGTCACAACACCACTGGGAGCAGAATTAGTCAAAGAAACTCGAAGAGTTTCAAAAGAGTCTGGCAGAGTATTAAGAAGTCATAGTCCCTGTATTTCTTCATCGAATTTACATTCATTCCAGATAGCTGATCAAGAACACCCTGAAAATCATTAATATGATCAGAAATAGGAGTGCCCTCTTTATACCTGATATTTATCAATTGTTTCAATAGAAACAACTTATTGTTGCCAGTCTTCGAAGCATATAGCGTCTCAAGCTTGTCCCATAAACTTCTGGCATGTGTCTCATTCACAATGTGATTTCGAACATTATCTTCAACCCATTGTCTAATATAGTCACAAACCTGCAAGTGCTCCAATTTTCATTCCTCGTCCGTCATGGACTGGGGTTTATTAGAGGTAAACACAGGTAAATGCATTTTCTTGACAAATAGAAGATCTTTCATCTTGCCTCTCCAAATGTGATAGTTACTACCATTCAAACAAACCATCTTGCTCATATTTGCCTCCATCATTCAAATCAATAATGAACAACCAATGCTCTGATACCACTTTGTTGAGAAAGACAAGGCACTAACAAGAATGCCAGACAGGATAGCAGCAGAATAATACCCAAATCTAAACTTTCCCTTTCAATTTGAACGAAGAGAAGACAAACCAAATCAAACAATATGAAGAATGGACAGCAAGTATATCAACCAAACTAAAGCAACAAGATAAGAACAAGCCAATCACATAAGACACAATGATTTAATGTGGAAAACCCTTCAATGTGAAGAGTAAAAAACCACAGGACCAAAAGCTCCACTATAAACACCAAGAGTTACAAAATTGGCCACAAAACAAGCGCCAAACAACGAGCAACAACAAATCAAGATTGCACCAAAATTAGAGAATTAAAGAAGAGATTTCACCCAAAAATGCGCTACTGTTCACGCCCTCAAATCAGAAGCTACAGACGTCCAAATCCGATCTCCACCGTTGAATTACAAGAACCAGATGCTGAGAACTCCCAGTTCAAATTTGACCACGATCTAACGGTTACCGAAGCAGAAAACTCTATATGAAGCGGACTGCCTGAGCAGAAAATTTTCAAAAGCAAAAACGGGATTTTTCTTTTTTTCTTCTCAATCTCTAAAACGAATCTCTCTTGATTTTTTTCTCTTGTGTTTCTGAAAATAAGACCAAATAAGTCTTATATATGCCACATAATATTTGGGTTTTGGACTAAAGTGGGCTGGTCCGAATAAGACTTTTATTTATCCACATAGAAAGGGAAAAAAAAGATCCTAAACCCAACACTATATTTGGTTTACCTAATTGTTGGACTCCATATTGTGCAATTTGCAGGTCTTGACATGCAAAGGAATGTTTAGTTGTCTAATCATAATAATTAAGTAAATAAGAAAATATATTCATCAACAGAAGTCCAAATTTTAGAGTGGTAGGTATTATCAAAAAGTGTATCCACATTGCACACTTATTAGAAATCACTCGTTACAAGGTGGAGCAATTAATTAGTACATGCTCCTTATTCACTAGTAGGAAAAATAAAATAAGAAAAAACATAGCTAGGAATTAGCATTATAACTCAATAAGTCCCTAGTCATGTCATACATGCAATTCTTAAAAATTCAACCTGACTTCTAGTATTGAACATAGGCGAGGGAGGGAGAAGTTCACTATTTTTGCATTTCTCTCCTCATGAGTGCTGCAGCCTTTCTTTCATTTAGTTTAAACCAACCAAAAACCCAAAACGAAAGGAAATTAAATCAGGTTAATCAGGAAATAATAACTTGTAAGTCATATATCCATCATTAATCCAGGACTCAATCTAAACATGAGTGAACAAAACTCCATTTGATTGAGAGCTCCATCTCCATCCAAATCTCCTTCAATCAACATGCAAAGAAGTTCATCATCTTTCAATTCACTCAATCCCATCAAGATTGTGTTCCTTTTCAAGCTTTCAAATGTGATGAGCCCTATACTTGCATCCATTAGCAAGCAAAAACCATTGTATAGTTCTTCCATGAACCTTTCAACCCCCAATGTATCAATCATTGCAGGAAAATAATCTTCAAAACCAAAAGGGTCCTCATAATCAACCGCCTCCATGCATGAGATCATATCTGGTGGAGTTAGAAATTCTGACAAGAGAATGAGTTGAAATTACGTAAGTATGTCATGCCTGACGACGGAATTAGGTATTCTGACAAGGGAAGTTAAAATAATGCAAGAACGTCAAGATTTGAGCAGAGTTAAAAATTCTAACAAGGGAATTCAGTTAAAATAATGCAAGAACGTCAAGATTTGAGCAGAGTTAAAAATTCTAACAAGGGAATTCAGTTAAAATAATGCAAGAACGTCAAGATTTGAGCAGAGTTAAAAATTCTAACAAGGGAATTCAGTTAAAATAATGCAAGAACATCACACTTAATAAGATTTGAGCAGAGTTGAAAATTTTGACAAAGGAACTATACTGCAAAAGCTTCCCTTAATTATATGAACAGAATTTTTTTTCTTGGCCCTTTTTGCATGAAAGGTGTTGCAATTACCTCGACAAATGTAAGAGCCAATGTAAAAGTATCACCTCGATAAATGTAAGAGCCCGTGTAAAAGTAGTCCTTTTCGCAGCGAAAGAGATAGTGAAAAAAGAAAAGCTGGCAAAATATTGTGAATGATTCAACTTCTTGTTACTAACGTCAGGATAATAGTACGAGAATATGATGATTATATTTATATATATTATATTTTGTTGGTTATAATTGGTAAAAGTTCACCTTCCTGGAAGCTACGTGGAAATTAGAGGAATCATAAATCATTTGAAAACAAAAATTGTCCTGTGATAAAAAAAGAATACAGTTTGTTTTTTAATTTTTAGTGAGTATTTTGTACTGAATCATTCTTTTCTTGTCTTGTTTTTTTCGATTAATTCAAGATGATAAAGATGTTTGTGGTCCCTCAAGATTATATTATTGTGATTTGAATTATTTTGCGTCGATATATAATTGAAATCTTAGCAATCATGGATCAACATACACATGCATTGATAGTAATGACAGAATTAGAAAACTTTATAAAGAAGTGTGACAATATAAAAACAGTAGACAAACAAAATAATGAGAGTTAATCTGTAGTATACATACATAAAATAAAAAAATTGCTTAGTTAAATAGTGTAGTTTTTTTGACTGGTTGACTATACAAAAATTATTTATGTAATTAATCAGGTTAATTCGTTAAGTAGTTTAAGACAATTATTATAGTTGATAACTATGATGTCTTGACCAGCATGCATGCACGCACACAACTCAACTAATTTCACGAGGCATGCATCTGATTCCTCCCACTAACATAAATCTGAGATAACTCTAGGGGTGTACATGACTGGGTTGGTTTGGGATTTTCCAATATCAAATCAAATTATTTGTGTAAAATTTTAAATTTATAAACCAAACCAAACTAATAAAATTCGGATTTTTTCGGGTTTTTCAACCTCGGGTTGGTTCAGGTTTTTTAAATACCAAACCAAATCATTGTGTCAAATTTTTAAATTTATAAATCAAACCAAACTAATAAACCTCAAACTTTTTCAAATTTTTGGATTTTATCAGTAAAATTTGCATACAAATATATAATTAACTTGTGCTCCAAATATTTCTTTAGTCCAACCAAAATACAATTATCTAAGGTGTTTCTTAAAAAAAATAACACAAAATATGAGATGAGTACTGATGATACAAAAATATTCAATAAAAAATAATAATGAAATCATCATATAAAATAAATATTGCAAAGTCATAATGAAAATGATCATAATTTAAAAGTATTAAATCATGCTAAAATAAGTTTAATAAGTATTAGTTACATTACTAAATATTTAAGGAAAATTAAAATTAGATTATGTATTTTAATTGTCTAAACCAATGTGAAACTAAAGAACAAATATTCAATATTATTGTCATTCTTAGTGTTGAATTGATTTTCTTTTTGCATTAGTATTAATTTGATTTTGATTTAAGTTTTATTATAATTATCAACATCTATGAACTATAATTTTTATTAGACCATTTCGAATTCTAAGTTTTAAACTTGAAATAATATATTAAAAGATAAAAACTATGAAATAATATAAGAAATACTTTAAAATTATATCAAAGTAAATATTTTTATGTATTAAATAAAATTTTAAAATTACATATATAATGTCGGGTTGGTTTGGTCTTGGGTTGGTTTTTTTTAGTTAAAACCAAACCAACCCAAATATAGTCGGGTTTTTTTTTTCCAATACCAAACCAAGTCAAACCAAACCACTAGTCGGGTATTTTTTTCGGTTTGACTCGATTTACGATTTGGTTCGATTTTCTGTTCGATTTTGTACACCCCTAGATAACTCTATCCCGCGAGACTTGGATAAATAAGAAGAAATTAATCACACCGTGTTTAAGTAGATTCATGGTGTCTTCAACTGAACAAAGTGACCATGAAACTAACTGAAATATGAACTCACAAATTAGAAGGCAACTTGTGACACGTAGGACCATTTTTTGATTTGTGCGTATTATTCTTGTCGATATCTCTGAAAAGACTACTTGTGACACTTAGGGACACGGAGTAAAATAAGCATAATTAGTTTTTTCTGTATCGATTTAATTTTATCAAATGTCCCCGAAGAGACACAACACCTAGGATGTGATTTTTTTTGCCTGCGTTGTTTTTTCAAAAGACAAGTAAATGGAATATCTAAATAAGAAAGATTCCCTAGCACAAACTTCTAAAAAAATGGATTGGACAAGACATCATTATTAACCACTATAGTGTAATTAAACGTTTCGAGTTTGAGTATTGAGAAAAAAATCGTTTCTAATATGCAGTGCTTTAAAATTAGACTCATTCCGTACTATTGATCCTTTGGTAGGGAGTACATTACTTTTAAGGTGAGACTTAATTATTTGATGCAATTAATTAAATCGAATCAGTAAAACTTCAAAAAGAATATCAAACACCAGATAAGAACCAGAAAACGATTGAATAAGTAGGGTACGGAGTTTCCTTAGTCACGAGTGGAAGTTTCATTGAGGCTTCCTCCATGATTCATTTTTCTAAATAAAAACATGTGCTTGCTCCTTGTATAAGTGGATGATAAAAATTATTTCATGGTTTTTGTCTTTGCTAAGTTTAAATATTTTAAATTTTGAACGGTAAAAAATACTTACTTGTATCGATATTTACATCACATTACTTTTCAAGAGTTAAATGATAAGTTAAGCTATAACTACATATTAATTAATCATGATTGAGTCATAAAATTGTATATAAAATACACTTGTCTTGTTGTGAGTAAATTTATTTCCATATGAAAGGTAGGTAGAATATTTTTTTTCCTTGTCACACGACTGCAACTCTGTTTCTCCAAGACATCGCCTCTAAAAAATGATTAAAACGAAAAAAAAAAAACAATTTAATACACTAAGTTCTTACTATGCACATAATCCAAAAGAGAATCGAACACCGAACCATATTAAGTCGAATGCACCTAGTATTACTTTGCATTTCTACAAAAGACTGTTTTTCATAATTTTAAATTTTTAATCTTCTAGTCACACGACTGCTACTCATACCATTGTATTGAAATATTAGACAGCTTATTCAGATAGTTAGTTAGAATAATGAACTTAATTAAACAATTGTGTACAGATTCAATTGAGTTAGTTAGATAGTCAAGAAGCTTCTACTTGATTCATATACGTGTATATATACAGACATCATTACTTGGAATAAGATACTTTTCTTCTTCCCCAAATAATCTCTTCAATTTCGTTCCTCTGTTTAAGTCTGTTTCTCACCAAGTTCATGTGACCTCCATTAATGGAGGTCTGATAAGCTCAATTCCTCTTCTTTTAACACATTGCTCCAAAAACCCCTTTTCTAAAAGATAATTAAACAATGATGAAAAAGTAAAAAAAAAAAAAAAAAGAAGACAAATTTACAGATTCAATTCATATTTCTTAGTAGCACATGGACTTGGTTGAAGGTAACTAGAATTCGTGGTCTTTCTATAAAACTAGATATTCGTACAGTTAGTTGAAGGTTGAGTTGTTTAATTACCAGAGGAGGATCAATTTTCACTAAGTATACTTTTTCTTTTTTACGATCCGTCTGCATGCACCTCAATCAATTTCATAAAGCACACGCTAATCTGCTATCTTTCACTAGCATAAGTATAAGGTAACTCTATCTATAAAAACTTAAACATATATAAAGAGCTCACCTAATATTTTTGTGTCCAAAAAAAATTTAAACGTCAAGATTTTATAATTTTTCTTTAACTCACTTCATTGATTAGAGCTTTTCTCCCAACATAACTGACAGAATTAATAAAAATATATTCAATTGAACGAAAGTGACCATAAACACACATAATTGGGAATGTAACTTCTGACACTTGGAGAATTTGGGACAATGAATAAAATGAGAATTTTCTTTTGTTTTCAACAGATAATCACCGAAGATTCCCTGGAACAAACTTCTAAAAAAGGATTTGACAAGACATCACATAAATCACTCAGTAATTAAACGTTTCGCATTTGACAAGTCAAGACCTCCTGGTCGCATGACTGTAACTCTTATCGTTGCTCCAACACCCCCCACCCGCTGCAAGAGGCTATTGTCATGACTTGAACCCTTAACCTCCTTGTCACACAACCACCACAACTCTTGCTTTAAGATATTGCCTCAAGAATCATAAATCATTTGAAAAATTTGTATGGTAATAAAATATAAGCATAATATATGAATATGTTATTTAATTTAGTTTAAACTGATATTTATGCATATATAAACATTAAAATTTTGTATAAAATTGAACAAATAGACACATCGTCCTATATGACATCATACATGACAATTTTATGTCTTATGCGGCAATCTATGTATGTTATATCACGTTGGACGTGTGTGTCTACTTATTTAATTTTGTATAAATTTAAGTCTTTATTTATGCACACTCAAGATTTAAATGTATATATTTAAGTTAAATCCAGTTAAAAAATATATTTACGTATATATGATGCCTAAAATATTAAGTACCAGTATTTGAGTGACTGGTTTGTGCTGAATTATTTTTTTTTCCTTTTTCTGTTTCAAATGATAAAGATGTTTGTGGACTATGGTACAAGTTATATTGACAGTAACGGTGGGGGCAAATTTGGAAAGATTGTCTCAATTCGAGTTCGTAAAGTTGGAATCCCAAGTAATCATGAATCAACAAGCAGATTCTAGGACAACTCATGTTGCAACTAATAGGTAGATTTTAAATATATTCATTGACGGTATAAATAATATTTGGATAATCAAATAATTTCTAAATATTTAAAGGCAATTAATATACTTGATTATAGCTATACTAGATATGGGAATTCGTGCTAGCACGAATTCAATATATGTTATTTTTTCAGTTTCAATTTATGTAACACAGTTAGAATTTGGAGAATCATCCAAATCTTTATATGATTTTTAAATATTGTTAATTGTTAATTATTGTGATTTATAATACTTTCTTTTACATAATTTTCAAATAATATATATTACTCCCTAGTCCTAACCTAATTTTTATGGCACATATGGAATTTCAAAAGTCAACCAAACTTTTATATATTTTCCTTACATCTCAAGCTATTAGTTATTGTGATTTATAATGGGATTTACATCATTTCAAATAATATATGTTACATTGTTTCTCCAATTTATGTGACACCATTAGAATTTCGAGAGTCAATTGATTTTTTTTTAATGTAATTTAAATATTTTAAGTTGTTAATTATCGTGATTTATCGAACTTTTATGTAATTTCCAAAAGACTAAAAAATAAGATGAATAAATTAAAACGAAAAAAATACAAAACTTACATAAATGCCTTGACTAGCAATAGACAGGTCGATCGAGAGGTACCTGCTTCTAGACTTCTCTATATAGTAAAATATTATTTAGATCAACTAGAACGCCTTCGATTAATTTTATGAGCTACTTGCTTAGTTCCACCAACAAGATTGTATTAATGGTATCCATTACATATCCAATAGCAAAGTCATGACCCAACTTGCTATTCTAAAAAAACAGAGACAACGATAACAAAGGAAAACTAAGATAGCAATCTAAAAAACGAACTGATGAATTGCTTGCATAGTTTTCTGGCTGGCCCTAACACAACAAATATAAGCAATCTCCCTGGCTAGAGATTCCCAAGTTCTGCTTTCCTTCTCAAAGACTCTGTGGTTCCTCTCAATCCAAATCGCATAGACATACTCGGTATACACCAACGTAAAGATTTGGGCAGCTGGAGTTTTCCCTTTTGCAGCATCAATGATTCCCACAGATCTATTGTAATAACTTGCTCCAAATCTGTTGACGGTAAGGACAACTTGTATACATATGATCTCTGGATTCAATATGAAGTTGGCACAGTACACACTTCAACTCAATATCTAGTCCCCATTTTCTGAGTCTATCAGTGGTGCTCAGTCTGTTTTGCAGCTGTAGCCACATAGTGAAGACTGCCTTTGGCCTGGCAAAGTTTTGAAACATCAAGCACTTCCATTGAACTCTCTGTTATAGTTGCCTGATCATACTTTTGCTCTGCAAGACTTTTGGTTGAAACTGTGAATAATCTTATCTAGCCTCCAAAATTTTCTTTACCATCCAACAAGCTTGTTGGGAAATGATCACTTCTTGAAAAGTAGGAGTGCACCTTACCGGATAACTCACTACAACAAGAAAAGTGCTTTAGCGGCAACAACAATTGCAGCTATACTAGCACGCAAGTAACCACTCCAACTTTGAGAGTGCATATAGACACATCAACTTGATATCAAGTCACAACTAAACACTCAAACTCTTCTCCACTGTGTCTTGTGGACATCCGATACTAGTGTGATATATAAATTTTGGAGGTGCCCCGATGATCATTTTGCTTTTGCAATTGAGACAAAATACAGTGTCTCATTTCACCTATTTTCCACTGGAAGTTAAGAAAATTAAGTACTACTATTAGAGTAGCATTCCAAGGTAGATGAAGGGTGATCAAATGTGTATACATGTAATAAGAACAAAAAAGTTTCAAACTCTTGCACAAGAAGATTTATTTCCCAAAGCTCATGAAAGAAAATAAATGGTGTAAAGGGTTGACATACATTAAAAGAGGGTGCGGATCAAGAAGGAGCCGAGGGTATATTGAAAACAACCTCTCTACCTTCCAAGGTAGGGGTAAGGTCTGCATACACTCTATCCTCCCCAGACCCCACTTGTGAGAATATACTAGGTATAGTGTTGTTGTGGGCCGAGAAGGGAAACTAAGAAACTCCGAGGTTTAACCACAATGTAAGTGGGGATCAAAAAGTCAAGAATCACAATCATGTCTTAACAAGCAAAGACGGTGCTCTTGACAACTATCACAGTGAGCACTTGTAGTTTTTAGCACGCACCCGAGATTATATGACATGGAAATTCTAACTTACATTGATTCTACGCGTCCCTCAGATGACACATCATGTAAATTTTATACATTCAAACAATACTCTACCATATATATTCAGCAGTATCATATTGTTGGCATGAATGGCGATCTATTCACTAATTTCTGGGTTCTTTTGAGCAATCACAAATATATATGACCACAGAAACACTTACAAAAATTGACACTACAAAGAAGAGAACATTTGATGGAGAAAGAACAGAAAATGAGCAAAATTATTGACATGCACAAAGAAAATCTAACCAAAAACTACAAGAAAACTGAGATGTCAGTAAATTTTTAGTTTGAATAGGTAAAACAAACACTAAATTAGCACAACTCAATGAAAATCGAAGAGCAAACCCCCGAAATTTTACTTCAGCAGCAAAGTCACAGATGAAATTCACCAAAAAAGAAAAGGGAAGAAGGACAAGAAGAGACCAGCATGCAAGAAAGCTAGAAAAGTAGAGCCCTCATGCATATTTACCATGATAAGATTTCCCTAAAGCTAGAAAAGGACTTCGTAAATAATGATCAATAAAAAAAACTACAGCTTCTTGATAAGAACTGGAATTTCAGCCACCTAATCAAAGATAAGTCAAACCAGCGAGTTCTATCAAATTCAGTAAAGCAGACCTATGAGGTTCAAAGATCACTAGACAATTCACACTCGTTTTGAACTCAGCAATTTTGAGCTGTGATTCTATTTTGAACATTAAAAATGCAAAGTTTGAAGATCTATATAGTCAGAAACATACCTGCAATTAACGGTCATCTTCATCAAGTAATTTCCTATTGAAGCAAATGATGGAAGGGAAGTCATTGTAACCAGTCATCACATTACTTCCCTATCATGGATGGCGTTGACAGAACTCAGATACACTAAAGTAATACAGTTGGAATCATGTCATAGCAAATAAGACCTTCTAAGCTTTTACTTCTTCCATCCAACTGCAACCAGGCAATTTGTTGTATCCCTTTTCTTCAACACCTTTTCTCAACCTCTCAGCATCATCCCACCTTCCCGAAGAAGCATAAATATTTGCAAGAAGAGAAAGATATCCAGAGCTGTCAGGTTCTAACTCAATACAACGTGTCGCTGCAATCTCTCCAAGCTCTAAATTGTTATGCAAACTGCAACCAAGAAGCAATGCACCCCACACACCAGCATGAGGCTGTATTGACATGCTTTTAATCAACCCATGTGCTTCTTCTAACCGCCCTGCCCTACTTAAAAGGTCAACTACTATAGCGTAATGGTCAACTGAGGGAGCAAGACCATACTTCTGTATGGAAATAAAACAACGGTATGCTTCTTCTACCATTCCAATGTGACTGTAGGCAGTCAATATCCCTGTGATTGTGACTATGTTTGGGTTAATTTCAGCATTCATCATCTCATCAAACAACTTGATGGCATCATTAGCCCTACCATTTATTCCACATCCCAGTATCATGGCAGTATATGCTACCAAATCTTTCTTTTTCAAACCGTGGAACAGCTTGTGAGCTTTATCAATACTTCCACATTTTGCATAAAGGTCGATCAAACTAGTGGCCAAGAAGTCATCCATTTGAATTCCAGTTTCATGAATGAACGACTCAATCCAAGAACCAAACTTTAGATCTCCCAGCTGAGAACAAGCAGAAATAGCACTTGCCAAAGTCATTTCATCAGGTTGCAAATCTAATCGAAGCATTTCATTGAACAGCTGCTGAGCCTCTTTTGCCCGGCTGTTTTGAGCATAACAAGCTATCATGGCATTATATACTAGTTGATCTTTCTTATGTAACTTTCCAAAGAGTTCCTCAGCAGATTCAACATCTCCAATTTTTGAGTATCCCGAAATCAATATGATATATGAAACATTGTTCTTTTGGTCCATTGCCTCAAAGAAACTACGTGCTAAATCTATCTTCCCACAGTCTATATATCCTCTAATCATTGCATTCCAAGAGGCAGAACTTCTCTCTGGCATCTGTCTAAACAATGCATATGCCCGCTCTATATTCCCCATCCTAGCATACCCAGAAACCATGGAGTTCCACGAAATAACATCTTTCTCCGGCATCTCATCAAAAACACTTTGTGCCATTGTTAAGTCACCAGATTTTACATATCCACCTAGCACTGAATTCCACGATACTATATTTTTCCCAACCATCTCATTAAATATGCTTCGGGCAAAATCCATATTACCTACTTTCCAGTAAAAATCTACTAGAGCTGTCTGCACATAAACAACATTACAAAAACCATACTTATAAACTTGTGCATGAATCGATATCCCACCAGACCTGTACAAAATCCTTGCACAAGCCTTTAAAGCAGACGTTACAGCAAACGTGCTCGGACTAAGTCCACATCTCTGCAGTTCTCCATATAAATTAACAGCCTCCCTGAACTGACAATGCCTAGAATAGAATCGGATGGTAGATGCCACCGAGAACACATCTAAATTTTGCACATGACTGAGGATTAGTTTAATATAGTGTGAGGTATAATAAGAGTAACTACTTGCAGAGTTGATTATCTGCTGAACTAGCAAGGACTCAAGATCCAAAAGACCATTAACAAGTATTGCAGCATGGATTTGCTTTGTTTGGTTGATTGACATATGCTTAGCCAACAATACAGCAACTTTAGACGCCAACATCGCTAAACATTTAGGGTTTTGGGCAACAAATGCCCAAAATCACAACTACGAAAGCAGAAAATTCATAGTAGTAGTTACATGTTCCGAATAATGTAAATTACTTACATTTTAGTTTATCTCTGCCTTGTTGCTTCTCGGAATCTGCAATAAAATTGTCAAATAACATTGTTGCAGATCTTGATTATCAGATCTGTATTTGGAGCTGTCTGTAATGGCAGAAACGTGATGGGTCTGAAATCGGGTCAAAACGACCCGGATAGAGGTTGAAGATGAACTCTGGGTTCCTAAAATCTAAGGCTATGGTTTTGGGCTTAAATTACGCGAGCAAACATATATTAGTTAATTCTATAACATACTATACTGTAATAAATTACTTTTCGTCACTAACATATAACCGTATTTATATGGATCGCGTCTAGAATTTATATAATTTGGTTTCTAATTGTATATATTCAGAATTTATATATGTTTATCCTAGCTATTGTATACGATTTACTTATCATGTTTATAAATGATTTGTTGATACATTTGATTTGTATAAGTTCTGAAAAATTCTTAAATATATAAATATAGAATTTGTATATACTTACCGTGTTTGTATATTAGCAAACGAATTATATAAACAGAAATACCCAAGCAAATGAAACTGTTAGTTATAGAGTGTAATTAGACAAATTGTATCTAAGGAGGCTTATTGAATTTAATCTCTTTGATATTTATGAAATTTCCTAAAAAAATAATAGGCCATAGTAATGACTTTATGAGGAAGTTTTTGCACTTGTTGCCGTTCAAATGAATTGGTGTTTAATTTTTTTTAAAATTACATGGTGCAACATGTTAGAGTTTCGAAGAGTATGTTGGGATATCGAAGTGGTAGGTATAATTTCATTATAAACTGGAGATCTTGGGTCCAAATCTTGGAAAATGAGACCTTTGGTGGTGAGCTTGTAACCTCCAAAATGGGATTTATCTGATGTGATCAATTCGATTAGCTCCCAAAATAAATACCGAATATGAGATATAAAATAGAAAAGGATTGGACAAGAAATCCATTTTTTAGGTTCATCATTCAATTTCTTTTGTCACGATATAAGTGAATTTGAAAACTATCTAGCATTTTTTTTTGGCTTTATTGAACTTTGAATCCTAAGATTGCGTCGATGAAATCTCATCCTTCATATACACATCAACTTATCTACTTCTTCGTGTCATTCTTGTGTGCGGTGATCATTTCAATCTTTTCTGTATCGTTTCAATTTTATCGGATGTCCCAAAGGAGCTTTAGAGTAAAGAATGCACTAAGAGGAGCCCCAATGTTCCAACTCAGAATATGCCAATTCCTTATGTACATTACAATATATAAAAAATGATTAAACAAAAAAGACAGTTTAGTGTACTAAGCTCGATCCTACTATCCGTGGAATCCTGAGAAGGGTCGAACCACATTAAGTCTATTGTATGCAATCTCTTTTTCTATTTCCACATTTTGAATCCATGACCTCCTGGTCGCATGACTGTAACTCTTATCGTTGCTCCAACACCCCCCACCCCCTACAAGAGGCTATTGTCATGACTTGAACCCTTGACCTTCTGGTCACACGACTGCAAGTTCATATTTTGTCTATCTTGCCTCAAGAATTGTTAGTGAAAGTTCATTGTCAGTAACACATCTTTCATCAGTTGATTCATTTGATTGATTAGTTGAATCCCTCTCTATAAAGAAACCAGGCTGCTTTGGTTGAGGCAATTCCACACCATCATTGCTTAACCAGAAAACTACTGATGCCATTGTAGGCCTGTCTTCAGGGAGTTTTTGTACACACAATAAACTTACTTGAATGCATCTCAACACTTGTGATTCAACATATGAGTCTTTTAAACATTCATCCATTAGTTCCAATGCATTGCCTTCATTCAATAGTAACCATGCCTGAAATGTTTTTTACGACAACACTGTTATACAAATGCATTTAGTAAAAAGAGGCTACAACGGTGACTACTACAATGCCTCGGTTATCATGAATTATACATTTGCATTAGTAAAAGAAAGGCTATGTGGACTAGTACAACGCCTCAGTCCCGTCTGCATTATGAGGATTCATCATGAATTGACTAGTTTTATGCTTGGCTGCTAGCCTATTGTGACCCTCTTACTTTATAGAGGCGAATGGAAATGTGAGTAAGCTCAGACAGGTCAAATTTTTTAGTGAAAAATAGGTTATAACAACTAATACTACAACACCTCGGCCCCAACTGTATAATGAGGATTCGTCATGAATTGACT
The DNA here is from genome assembly GCA_035578085.1 of Solanum pinnatisectum. Lineage (NCBI taxonomy): Eukaryota > Viridiplantae > Streptophyta > Magnoliopsida > Solanales > Solanaceae > Solanum > Solanum pinnatisectum. The sequence goes on along the minus strand of CM069085.1, from coordinate 1,822,925 downwards.
AGTTTTATAGTGGCTTCTAGGTTCTAGCCTACTGTGATCCTCTTCCTTTATGGGGGTTTGGGGCCGGTAATATGAGTAACCTCAGGCAGGTCAAGTTTTTTAATGGAAAACAGGCTATAACATCTACTAGAACGCCTCAGTTCCAACTGTATTATGAGGATTCGACATGAACTGACTAGTTTTATATTGACTGCTACCCTGCTGCAACCCTCTTCCTTTGTGGGAGCTTGGGACCGGTGATGTGAGTAAGCTCAGACGGGGTCGAGTGTTTAGTAAAAAAAGGAGGCTAAAGGATAAAAATTTATGCTAAATGTACTTACATGTCCCAAAAGATTATGATGATGACTCAAATGATGAAACTTCCTGTTCTTTCTGCCACTAACAATTTCGAGTAAAAGCACGCCAAGGCTGAAGACATCAGATTTCACTGAATATTTCCCATCGACAGCATACTCCGGCGACATGTATCCGCTGCACAATGCATCAAATTTAAGTTGATCAACTTGTTGATTGTAACAATCAAAACAAAATCTATCATAGAGGTTGTTTATAAGACTTACTATGTTCCGATTACTCGCTTTGTTTTTCCTTCCATTTGGTCTGCACCAAATATCTTAGCTAGACCAAAGTCAGAAATCCTTGGATTCAAGTCAGTATCCAACAAAATGTTGCTGGCCTTCAGGTCCCTGTGTATAATTCTTAATCTTGAGTCCTGATGAAGATAGAGAAGGCCTCGAGATATTCCCATTGCGATTTCATAGCGATTTCTCCAAGAAAGTGATTCTTTTCTGCTTGGATCTGCAATATGTAAAATGTCAGTGAATCCTCATTCATTCATTCATTAGTAGCACATTGGAAATAAATAGTTAGGCTATGTTGCTCAGGTCCTCCAAAAATGCCTCCGTGCCCATGTTGGATCTTCCAGAAGTAGTGCATCTTTTGAGGATCCGACACTGGTGCAACATCATTTTTTGGAGGATACGAGCAGCATAGTATTAAGGTGACTAGTCGAGAGAACCGGACCAAAAATGAAATAGTCCAAGCTATTGTTTGGCATATACTCATATATCAGCATCCTCTCTTCTCCTTCAAGGCAACAACCTAAAAGCTTGACAAGATTCCTGTGTTGTAGTTTGGATATCAGTATCAGTTCATTTTTTAACTCTTGAAGACCTTGTCCTGAGTATTCCGAAAGCCTCTTCACTGCTATCTCAGGTCCATTTCGTAGTTTCCCCTGAATTTTTTTTCAAAACGAAGTGTTAAAGATGCCTTTTTTTAGCTAAAATTCGACGATGGAATAGTTATTGTACCTTATAAACAGGTCCGAAGCCACCTTCTCCAATAATATTAGCAGAAGAGAAGTTCTTAGTGGCGTTAGCAACAGTTACTAAATCGAACAATGGTAACTCCATATCGTCTGCTCCAACTTCCCTACCTGTAAAATGAGCAATCAATTGGTATATATATACACATTAGCCTGATACAAATAGAACGTTAGCAACACGATCTTTTGATAATGATGAACAATAGTTGTTTACCTTTACTCTTTTTTCTTCTGTGGAATAATGCACACCAAGCTAGAAGGCTGAGTACACAAGTCGCGGCTACTGCTGATACGATTGCAATCAGCCTTGATTTCTTTTTCTTTCGTTTCTTGTCTTGATCTGTTGATCAGTTAGTACATAATCAATCAGAAAATTCTAACATTGTCATAACAATATGATTCACATTCATGAGTTCCCAACAGAAATTGTAGACCAAAAGAAGCAGGCAACGTTCCGTCTTTGAGTGACAGAGAACAATGCACCAACACACACTCATAGATGTTTGTTCTATTGACTGAAGACCCCATGAGCTACTATCGAGACTTTTGACTACCTAGATACATGCTGAAATTCTACATACATGTTTTTCACCACGTTCAACAAGATCAAGTTCAAGATAGTAAGGATAAAGATTCTAATAGACAATTTACAAAGGACCAAAGTAAGTACCTAAATAACGTAAATGCTTATCGAAAAGTCAGTAATGTTGTTATTGAAGCAGCAATAAGATATCAGTACTCGATTTCTAGTTAGAGAAACGAAAAAACAGTAAGTAGTTATTACCTACTTCTGAAGCAGCCACTCTTACAAACAGGTCCTGCTGATTTGGACTAAGTTCTCTGATATCGATGAGGTCTCCGAACCAGAGTAAGCATCCACTTCCACCATCTCGAACATCCATATTTGAGTAGGCTGTACAATTACAATCAGCCAAGCACAACTTTCCGCATTCCTCAAGTCCAATGCTCTCGTTAAACCATGATTTCCGCGTATCAGGCACTTTAATACCCGTAAACTTCCTAAATCCATCTTGCTGGCACGCCAACGGAGTCCTCCTAACACATCCACTAGACCAGTCTGCTGCATCCCATTCCTGTGGATATTTTGGCTCGAAACCACTCAGACAGTCACACGGGGGCGAGTTGTTAATGACACATCTTGCATAAGGACCACACAACGCGAAACGATCACAGTTATCAAACTGTGCTGTCAAATAAAGGAACCAACTTTGCGTACGATCGATCCAGGTATAGTGATTTATCAATCCTCCAGGGGTTAGTACCACCCTGGTGAGCATTGATCCATTCTTAAGATCATATTTGTAATAAACTTCCTCCTGATTCAGTACAAAACCGAACGTAAAATATGTATTCGGTTGCAAACTAGGACTCCCACTAAATGCTAAACCATTCCAGGGACCTGAACTAAATGCAATTGATGAACCTTTCCATACAAATAACTGTGGATACCCCTGAACATCCATCCTGTCAACAAATTCACCTATAGCAGGATCATCAGGACTCTTCCACGACGACGTGTACCAATCCAGGCCTGTTACCAAATTCCGCCCGAGCTTCATTCCAGGCAACAGAGTATCCCCTGGATAATCGAAACTCTGCCAGGCGAAAAACTCAGGCCTGTTTTCATTTTCTTCCCTGATGACAAGATTACCTGATATCAGATTACATTAGATTAACTCAATATTTTCAAATTAAAATTACAATAGTTAAAAAGTACTACTACAACAACAACAACATAAACAGAGTTTGTTTCCGATAGACCTTCAGTTCAAGAAAAATATTTTTAAAAAAGGTTTGAAAGAGAAGCAATAATAAAACGTTAAGATGAAAATATTGAACAAAAAAAGTATCCACCGTACAAATATCAAGGATAACCAAAGTAAAAGAATCAATAGTAGTAAAAACTATACGAAAAGTACTATAAATTGTAGCTCTTGTCATATCAGTATGGTTAAAAAATGGGATAAGACACAAGTAACCCTAGACTATGACCGAAATCCCATAGACACACATTAACTAAACTAAGGTCCTATTACCCTTGAACTCATTTTTTTTTGTAATTTTGTACACCTTTTGACTTACATGGCGCACTCTATGATTCCACGCAATTGAGGCGCATGAGAGATATTTGGATGCCACGTAAGCCAAAAAGAGGTAAAAAATTACAAAAAAAATGAGTTAAGGGTAATAGGACCTTAGTTTAGTTAAGGTGTATCTCTGAAATTTCCGCCATAGTCTAGGGGATACTTGTACCTTTTCCCTTAAAAAAAACATGTTAAAATGTTGATCAAAGTTCATTCAATTTAATTCTCGAGAAACTAAACCTGACAAGTATTTCAGGACTGAGCTTCATTTCAGGCAACAGAGTATCCCCTGGATAATCCAAACTCTACCAGGTGAAAATTTCAATTCTATTTTCATTTTCTTCCTTGATGACAAGATTACGAAATCAAATTAGATTAGATTAACTTAATATTTCAAAATTAAAATTTACAAATAGTTAAAAACTATACGAAAAGTACTTGCAATTCTTCTAGTATGGTAAAAAATGCCTATTAAAATATTTGTCAAAATTCATGTAGTTTGACTCTTGACAGAAACGAAACATAACAAGTATTACCTGAATCTAATAATCTTGCTATTGGATTCTTCAAGATTGTTGATGAATTCGTTGACCAAATCGTCACGTTAGTACTATTAACAAGTACTAAGATTCCATCGGGATTGATCATCAACACACCTGAACTATCATTCAACGGATTATTTCTATTAGCAACCCAAACAACAGTTCCAGTTGATATTTTCTTGTACCATATACCAACATATCGATTCGTCGAATTTCCAGGCCTGAAAAATCCAAGTTCATAAACACCACCTGATGAAACAATTGTGTCACCATCTTTAATTGGTTGATCAATAGTTATGGTGTCTAATGCTAGTACAATTGAAAGAAAATTGAAGTAGATGAATAAAAAAGCTAGAAATTTCATGGATTCAATTTTTGATGTTTATTCTTCAGGTGTGACTTTTGATGTTATAAAAAAACTTTATAGTATAATTATTGATGGGACAAAAAACTGTATAGTATAAAGTGTTAGGTTGAAAAATGTTCATTTCTTGGATGGCAACGTGTTTTCATACTAAAGTAATATGTCATAAGACATGTCTAATTTATATCACTTTTGGTCCCTCTATTATAAGTAAATTCTAATTTGGTCTTCGTGGGATATATAACTCGATATATTTAACCTTCAATTAGTTGAAATGTTTGGTTTTGGTCCTTTTATGTAGGAAATACGTTTACTTTGATTTGATGTGCATGAGCCGAGGGTCTTTTGAGAACAACTGATTTACCTTCACGAGGTAGTGCTAAGGTCTGCGTACACACTACCTTTCTCAAATCCCACTTAGTGGGTATTTCACAGGAAAGACGTTATATTTGGACTATTTATACAAGTATACTACTCTTAGATATGAAGTAACAATAAAAAGTTTAACATAACGTAGGAGTGATTATCAGTGGCGAAATCAGAATTTTCACTAATGGAGTTCAAAGTATGAAATTGTAAACACAAAATGAAATGAAAGGGAATTCAATGTCTACTATTTATACTTTAAAAATAATTATAACCATATATAAACACTATAATATTCGTAGAAGGGAATTTGGATGAACCTCTTGTCCCTATGTAGCTCTGCATTTAGTAATTATATGACAAAACAGTTAATAATTTTGAGAATTTGTAAATATTCATAAGTAGAGATCAGAAGTGCATATTTCAAGTAAATCTAAGGTTAAATATGTTTAATAAAATATCACTAGGACAAAAATAGAATTAGTTAATAATTCAGGGACCAAATATGCTATTTATCAATAAAAAATTATACTATATGAATTAAGGTCAATAGCTGCTGCTTTAATTTATTGCACTTTTTTCCACACCTGTTTTTTTCCCTTATTTTCTTTGATCAATTGAATAATCTTACTTGTATTACTCGGTCAAATTGCAAGTCTTATTTTGATTTGATATTAATGAATTGTAACTTTTTAAATTTAATTAGTTGAGAAGAATAAAGGCGGCTTTAAAGAAAATTAATTTAATATTAAGTTTTTCATATTACTATTAGCATCGTTTAAATAGAAAAAGGAAACAATTAATAATTGAATTGTGTTTTAATTCAGGTAGAAAAAAGAGAACAATGAATAATTAAAATGTGAAATTTATGAAAAAATGATAGTTGATGTGTTTTTTTATCATTATCTTTATTCTTAACGATGCATTTTATAGCCACAAAAATATTATGATATCTCTGAGATGAGAAATTTCAAAAGTCTAAATTTCTTCGTCAAAAGAATGCATCTTTTTTTTTTTTTTTTTTTTGTAAGTATTTAAGTCCAATCTTTATACCCTAAAGTGCCATTCTCTAAGGAATTTAAATGACATATTAAAGATCACAAAATTCAAATAGTGTTTTTGATATGTAAATAAACACTCTTCAAGTTAATACCACAAGTTCTAATATATTTATTTGTCATTTTAGCAAAAAAAAAAAAAATGTCTCAAAATAATTGTCACTTGAGAAATTCTAGACTAAAGTTAACAATTATTTTCAGTTATATTCTTGTCAATAAATAGGAATAACTTAATAAATTATATATTAATAAATTATATATATATATATATATATATATATATATATATATTTCATTTTTCTTAATAAACATAAAAATATCTAAAACGACAATTAAAACGGGACATGAAAAGTATTAATTTCTTACGCATCATTTCTAGTATGTGATTACCATATGAATGTTTTTGTCTAACCCTAGAAAAATAATTTCCACTAAAAGGAACATAACTTTTTTTTGCACACATTTCAAAAATTTACCTTATATTATTTGTTGACATTTTTACTCTATCGCTCACCTCCTATTATCATCTCAAAAAATAATTTTCTAATATATATCACTGTTAAAAAAATTTCAAAAAAATCGATTTAGGAAATTGACGTTTCATTTTTAATTGTTTTCTTAAAGAAGATCAATTTTTGGACAGTTTTTTTAATAGTGACATACTTAATTATTAAAAAAACACATATTTAATTAGAATAGAATGTGAAGAAAGATGAATTGTTCAAGGTTGTACACCTTTGACTTCCTAGTCTCTACTGAACAAAATCATCCCCTCTAGATCTTATTCATCTTCCTAGTCTTTTCGTCCTCCCCCAATCATTGACTTTCGATGGAATTTATTTTTTCGCTCGGTGTTTGATATTTGATTTAGGATTTGATTAATTGAGATTGACTGATTATGCACTTGTTCTTTTTTAGGTTACTATTAAGATTCTCTCTCTATTTTTAAAAGATATGCAGATATAACCGCAGAAATCAAAATTTTGTAGGATTCTATAAGACGAGTTAGATCTATTTTAGTTAGGGTTCTTGAAGGATACTCTACCCGAAACTCAAGTTCATGTCTCTATAAAGGATAATATATGTTCCCTTGAGAGGCATTCCATAAATTCATGGATATTCATAAAGTGATCAAGATGTGGCTTCCTACATTCGAAAAATATGCTACTAACAGTCCTCAAATCACAAAAAAAGTCAGAGAGAAGGACATATATGCTTTAGTTTTTTGACGGCAGCGACACCAATATCTCAAAAGTATGATGGAGGATATCTATATATGATTTATGATAGTTCATGATATATTTGTCCTTTTTCCCTATTTGAAATAATTCAACAATTCAACTTTTGATATTTTCCTATCTGTGTAGACTGTAGTGCTGTCAATTTTCAATTGGGCCAAATTTATTTAGTTGCATCTTTTTGTTTGTTTTTCACATTCTCTTTTTGTCCATATTTGCATTTTTTTTTTCTATTTAAAAAATATTATTTTCATTTCAATGCCAAGCATGCCAATTGATCGACACTAATCTCAAAAGTCTTTTTGTTGACCAATATTTAAAAAAAAAAAAAAGAAAGAAGAAAACAAATGAAATAAGAGATGATGATAAGATATTATTATGAAATGGATGATAATTAAATATTTAAAACTTTTATAGAAGATAAAGTGGATCTATTGATTTTTAAAATTTAGGTTGAATGTAACTATTGAAAATTATTAGATTGGCATTAGAAGATTGTACATCAAATTCGGAGTTGATTTGAGCCAATTTTGAAATAAAAATGTGTGTGAACAATGTTTCCTTAAAAGTAATATGCAAATACATAAATCATAACACACTATAACAACAATTTATTCAGTGTAGTCCCATAAGTGAGGTATGAAGTCATTTACACTAGTATAATACAATGTAAATACTAATTCGTGAGGAAATAAAAATCAAACTGTGACAATAGGCCGATACTGCTTGTGCAAAATCCTGTGTACGCTACTGTCTATATCGTGTAAAATTAAAAGTTAGGAGCAATTCACAAGGAAGTAAAACTGTGACAATAGGTCGATACTGCTTGCACAAAATTCTGTGTACGCGTTATCGAGCATCCAACAAAGTGATGGTTACATCATTGACAGAACAAGGTGTTTGGTCACTCCATGAATATCCAGTGGCATCATCTATGTTCCTTTCTGTGAAAAAACCTGGTGGTTTTGGTTGTGGCAAAATGCCTTCATTTGTCAACATTAAAACCACAGAAGACATGTTCGGCCTGTCCTCCGGACTTTGTTGAACACATAACAATCCTACGTGTATCGATCGTTGCAATTCAGATGTATGACATGATTCAACCAAGTTAGGATCGACTATTTCTGATGATCTTCCTTCTCTATGAAACATCCATGCCTGAAAATTTAACATCCTTGAGCTAACAAGTTCACATCCAAAACTAGTCTTTGTTTCCACTAATGACGAATAAATCACGAGTGTGAAAGTTAGTGAAAGGGAGAGAAAGTAGTTCCTCCAAGTTATTCAAAGATCAAATGCTTCCGCTCAACCTCAGTCGAGAAAATATCATTGACTCATGCATACTTTCTTGGCTACGACTCAGCAGAGGTGAAGCCAGGATTAAGATTTTGAGGGTTCAAAATTTCCTTTAGAACCGTTAATCAATTTTGTTAGGGGTTCACAGATTAATATACATATATATTTAACAAATTTTCTAGTACAAATACAGGGTCTACGGAAAAGCTAATGAGTTCGTCCGAACCCACAAACCCCCACCTAGCTTCGCCTCTGGCTACGAGTCAAATAATGTCGAGAATGAAATTTACATATTCTTGGAGTATGGTACTTACATGTCCAATGAGGTTGAGATTGTGGTCCGGATGAATGAATCTTCTGTTCTTCTTTCCGCTTACAATTTCTAGTATCAATACGCCAAAGCTAAAGACGTCTGATTTTACTGAGAAAATCCCATCGACTGCATACTCCGGGGACATGTAACCACTGCATTAAATCATTCACATGATTACATAATCTAGACAACAAAAATATCATGTAATGACCCAAAATTTTGACATTCTTACTATGTTCCAACCACTCGATTTGTATTGTCTCCCGTCTCGTTCCCTCCAAAACTTCTGGCCAACCCGAAATCTGATATCTTTGGGTTCATTTCAAAATCAAGCAAGATATTACTAGCTTTAAGGTCTCTGTGGATGATTCTTAGCCTAGAATCTTGATGAAGGTACATAAGTCCACGAGCAATCCCGTTGATGATGTTGAAACGCTTAGGCCAATCAAGTAATGTGCTCCTTGTTTGATCTGCCAGAAGATTTACACCGTCAGTGTATATAAGTTAAATAAGAGGTCTCTGCTATCAAAACTAGTTGATGCATTGAATGAACCGGTTTGCATTTCATGTGCGAAACTAACCAAAGATAAATAAATCCAGGCTTTTGTTGGGCATGTATTCGTACACCAATATCTTCTCTTCTTCTTCGATGCAGCATCCAAGAAGCTTCACAAGATTTCGATGCTGAAGTTCTGCGATGCAGATGACTTCATTCTTGAACTCATTGTTTCCTTGTCTGGACGTTTCAGAGAGCCGCTTGACAGCTACTTCCTGTCCTGCTTCTAGCACTCCCTGAAAACGTGCACTTACCATTAGAAGTTCCAAAACAGAAATGGAAATACTTTAATCATAGCAAAGAGTATCACTTGTGTTCCATTCACTGCTTGTCAACCTATGTTTTCGTAACATTTTGTCCACCAATCGACATCAGCAGAATTAGGCTCACGACTTCTAATCGTTCTAATGTAGCACTGACATACAATATTGATATTCGTAATGATAAAATAAGTGAACTGGATTTTCAAATTTTCAATATCCTCTATGCATTCTCAATATAGAGCACGTTTGATAATGATCGAGTGACATTGCTTAGCCCAACCAATGACTATTCATGATTCCTTAATTGAATTGATTCAATTTTCTCCCATGAACTATTTGTGTCAATGGATTAGTTTGACCCAAAAATTGAGATAACGAGTGTTATTACGTAAATAAAAGTTGCTTCTTTGTGGAAATTCTTACCTTGAAAACTTTCCCAAAGCCGCCTGCTCCAATCTTGTTCTCAAGTGAAAAGTTATCGGTAGCCTCCATTATTGTGGACAAGTCAAAGAGTGGTAGCTCCAATGCTTCATGACGAATTTGATTGTTTTTATCTTTGTTATTGTTGTTGTCCAATTTCCCTACAACATTTTTCATACAAGTCGACATTTCAGACAGCAAAGCTGAAAAGAAGAGCAAATCATAGCGAGAAATGACATTATCTACTTCGAATTTGTTGATGTTTTAGCTTACTTTTTTCTATGAGCATTGTTTCCGCCCTCTTTTTCTGTCTACGAAGAATCAGGCAGACTCCAACCACTAGAAGAACCGTTGTAATTGATAATGGCAAAGCAATTGCAAGTATAACACTTTTCTTTCGACTTGATCCATCGATAGGACCTGCAAAAGTTCCCATCCAAAAAGATTAGTTTGTTATTTAGTACCCGTTACGATAGCTTTAAACACAAACATCGATCAATCAATTCAATGGCATCAATGTCTTACTTACTTATCTCAGAAGCAGCCATCCTAATATAGATATCCTGTCCTGATTCCGATAGCTGTCTGAGGTCAACGAGCTCCCCAATCCATAGCAAGCACCCACTTCCTCCATTGCTGATGTCCAGACTAGTATATCCCATACATGAACAATTTCTCAAGCAAACTAACTTGCATTCATCGAGTGTCATAGTCTCGTTAAACCAAGAATCCCGAGTATCTGGCAATTTTACACCAGAATACTTTATAAATCCATCTTCTGAACAATTCAATGGATGATTTCGGACACAACCACTTGACCAGTCAGCTCTGTCCCAATCATCCGGATGTTTTGGAACAAATTTATCCAAACAACGACACACAGGATCGCTAAAGATTGTGCAAGTGCCATATGCACCACACAATTTGTAAGTGTCACAATGATCTGCATCTGCGGAATGGTAATTAACCCAACCCTCTCTCTTTTCTAACCAAATCATACGCATCGCATCACCATTAGGCGTTAGCACTAAAGTAGTAAGCACGGATTTATTTACTAGTTCGTATTTGTAGTAAATTTCTTGATTGTTCATGACTAGCCCGAAAGAGGTGATCGAGTTGTTCACCATGTTTGGTGCTCCACTCCATCTAAGACCATTCCATGGCCCGGCTCTATAAACTACATTAGGACCTTTTCTCATAAGGTCCTGTGGATAACCTGTAGGATCACAATGATATGTATAATCCCCTGGAGCAGGATCATCGTCGTTTTTCCATGACCTAAGATACCTGTTGCAGACATAATTAAACTAAGTAAATAAAAGTGTGTTCTCTCTAATAGCTTGACATTTTTAGATCTAAAATGATCACAAACTCAACGTTATCAAAGGGGTCAGCTGCCATGGGCTCAAGTCTCATGTAACAGTCCACAAACCACTGGCAGTTGACCTCGAGAGGGGTTCACCCTAAAACTTGCCTTATGCAAATCCCACATTGCAAATGTGAGGGGAAAGTTTAGGATTCAAACGTTGAGGTGCCGTTTTGGTTAAAGCCAAAGGAAACAAAACTGTGATGCACAAAAAGTCTTGAGGTTGCCTAGAGGGTCGGGCTAAAGCGGACAATTAAACAAAGTAAGCAAAAGTGTTTGCTCTCTAACAACTTAAACTTTTAGAGGTCACACAAAACTTGGTACTGGAGCAGGCAAAGGTCGTGAATTCTAAGTCTTATATAACAAACTTTCATTAGGCAAATCCCACATCAAAATGAGCTAGAAAGTTAGCTATCAAACGAAACGGTCACACAATTCAAACTTAAACCTTTCCAAACCAGTAACTGAGCCATAAGGCTCAAAAAGCCTTAAGGTGGCTCGTAGGGTCCGTCCAAAGTAGACAATACCTTAACAATTATATCTTACCCATTACAACCTCAAACACCGCCCATTATCAAAAAAACACCTTACACATACTCAGACATGTTGAAAATATAATTAAGTAAATAAAACAGTGTTCGCTCTAACAACTTAATCTTGCATCTTTTAGACGAGACAATTCACACAATTCAAAAACTTACCTTTCCAAGCCAGTCACCCAACCATAAGGTGGCCTAGAGAATCGTGCCAAAGCAGACAATACCTTGATAGTTGTGCCATTATAGACTCAAAAACCACCCATTATCCTAAAAAGAAAAAAAACACTTACACAAAGCATACTCACTCTAACAACTTAATCTTTCATCTGTTAGACGAGACGGTTCACACTATTCAAAAACTTACCTTTCCAAGCCGGTCACCCAACCATAAGGTGGCCTAGAAGGTCGCGCTAAAGCAGACAATACATGGACAGTTGTGCCATTACAAACTCAAAGACCAAAAAAGAAAAAGCACTGACACAAACCGTACTTACTCTCACAACTTAATCTTTTAAACGAGACCATAACACAATTCAAGAACTTACCTTTCCAACCCAGTCACCAAATCTCTTCCAAGTTTCATACTTGCTAACAAAGTATCACTAGGATAATCAAAACTCTGCCACAACAACAAATCATCATCATTTGCATCTTTAACCACAAAATTCCCTGTATCCAACAACTTAGCAACTGGATTTTTCACACTTATTGAAAAATTAGTACTCCAAATAGTGTCATTAGTAGCATTATTAATCAAAACAAGATAACCTGGTTCAACAATTTTCAAGATTCCAGAAATACCCTTTACTGGAATTTGTCTATTTGCAACCCAAATTGGTGTAAAAGCTGAAATCTTGTACCAAATACCAATATAACGATTTGTTGATGATGATGACCTATTTTTGCCTGCAGAAAAAAATCCCAATTCAAATGTTCCATCTGATGAAATTATTGTTTGACCATCTTTGAGAATTTGTGAAGTTGTTAATGTGTCACTTTGAGAGTTAATTTTTTGGAATAAGGATAAAATTGTAAAGAGAAACAAGAAAATTTTGTTCATATTTTTTGATGAAAATCAAGATTCAAAATATGAAAATTTTGTTGTATTGGACAGGTGTTTTGTAGTAGTAGTACTGTTTTTTGGTCTTGTTGTGGGACCAATTGACAAGTATTATGGTCAAGAGTAGTTAAAAGTAGGTGGGTGTTCGTGAGTTCGGATGAGCTCAGTAGCTTTTTCGTAGACCTAATAAAATTGATTGACAGTTCAGTGGTAAAGAAGGAATCGTGGAAATATTTTTCACGCTAGATTTAGAACCCTCAAATTCTTAATTCTGCTTCTGCTTCTGCACATGGGGCACAAATACAATCTATTTCACTATTATTATGTGTGAATACAGTGTATTCTATTACTTCCTCCGTTTAAAAAAGAATAACCTCCTTTTCTTTTTAGTCTATTTAAAAAAGAATGACCTCTTTCTTTTTTTGGCAACATTTTAATTTCAGCTTTCCACGTGGCATGTTTAAGGCCACAGGATTAAAGGACAATTTTGTACATTTGACATAACTTTAATTTATGACCACAAAATTCAAAAGTCATCTTTATTTTCTTGAACTCCGTGTTAAGTCAAACTGGGTCATTTTTTGTGAAATAGAAGGAGTATATAGATATTGTATATGCATATGGATACAATATATTTTGCTATCTGTTAAAAGATATAATACATAAATATGTCATTTAACTTGACTTCAACTGACATTCATATTCTCCAACTTTGAGTGTACACAAGTAGACACTTAAACTTGTATAAATTTGAAATACACGTAGAACGCTACATAGGAGACAAAATTGTTGTGTAAGATGCCACGTATGATGAATGTGTTTATTTGTTCAATTTTATACAAATTTAAGTATCTACTTATACACACTCAAAGTTGAATGGCATAGGTGCTAGTAGAAGCTAAGTTAAAGGACATATTTATACATTTGACTTTCGTAATTAAGCAAAATCTCATCATTGTCTGCAAATTTTGAGTGAAAATAACACTATATTTTTTTAAAATTCTCTCGACTCAAGAATTGCATGATAATATAATGTTTATTACTAAATGGTAGCTAATTAGTCACATTTTACATTATAATTTATCACTTAAATAATGTAGTTTGGTGCAAATATTGTGTGTTAGTATGTTTCAATTGTTCATATAGTGATCCTAACAAGGGACAACCTTTTTTTTTATTTGGTATCTACTATTGGCTTTTCGAATTGATTAATTTAAATATATGCCGAGAAATTTCACTTTTAGAAGAAAGTGTTTTTTATATTAAAAAATAATAATTTTATTTTCAAATTCGAATATCTTTGTTTGATTTGGAGGAGTAGGGGTGGGGTTAGAAGGACTGACAAAAGTCAAATTGCAATATTTTTGTGGGTCCAATTGATAATTAAAAATGATTAAGACTAATTAGGCAATTCACACAACAAAAGACCATTCGGCAAGAAGCTAAAATTTTAAGTTAAAAGATTATTAATTTTAAGAAATATATATATATATATATATATATATATATTATAAGGTATAAAATAAATAATTTGTATATATTTAATAAAATTTATAAATATCAAATTCATTGAATTGGCAAGTAGAATGGTAGCTCTACACATGTCATAGATTTATCTCGGGCAAACTTAGACGTTCAATAGAGTTTTAGAAATATTTGTCTGTGAGCTCAATTATTCTTGTATGTTAACTTTAATTTGTTATAAAAATTTATAAACTTTAAATCACAAATCAATTTCTAAAGAATAAAAAGATTGAAGAACAAACTAGAAAATGATTACTATTTAGGATAAATACGTATATAATTGATTATGAAACCGTTTTTAAGTCATGCCTACGTTTATAAAATTTTATAAATCAATCCACATCTAAACGAAATAAACGCAATGACTAAAGTTAGGCTTTGTCAAAATCACATTTATTCATGCGTTGAATTAGCACTAATTGCACCAAAGGATTCTTTTTTTACTAAATAAATTAATTCATATTCCACTCATGATAGCAACGTGAATATTAATTAATATCAATACCTTTTTAACCATTTCACACAAATGACAAATATAATATTAATTAATATCAATACCTTTTTAACCATTTCACACCAATGACAAATATAATATAAATAAATACAATAATTTTCTTTTTCTTTTGAAGAAAACATGACGAACGTGATTACGGGGAATTAAATTAAATAATTAATAGTGTGCCAGAAGATTTTTGTTGAAAATTATCCACCAAATTACCTTGACTTTGATTTGGTCAGTAAACTTGGAATTAATATATGCTTTTCATTTTTTTTATATATATATTTGTGGAAAACAGTTGATTCAACATGAAGTAAAAGCTTTCCAATATTATAAAATAATCTAATCCAAAAATCCTAATTAAATCCAATGTTGAATTGCAAAATGTAATTAATATTTGGTGATAGTTTAGATAAGAAATTCATATACATATACTTGATAGATCAGATATGAAAACTTACAAATTCGGGATACTTGAGATGTGTTGTTGATCCTTCACTAAAAAAAATTATAATAGTTTGGAAGATTTGTGGTTTTTTTTTTTAACAAAATTAGATATAAACACATCACGACTCGTATTATCAATTATCGAAAATGTTCATGAAGTGAATGGATTTCCTTTTTCCACTGTTCAAATATTCTTGCATAGCATATTTTGTGGTTAGAGCTTAGGATGAGAACATGCTAATAAACTAAGGGAATTTTACATAAATTTCATAGTATTGAGAGCTAATTATATCACATCCTTACTCTTTTTCAAATTACAAAATTTTTTAAAATTTGGTGGAATCTGTATACATCCCAAAACGTTTTGATACATCGTGTCCTGGTTTCGGATACATCCTTCAACGTTCCTATACATTGCATCTCAGTTTCAGATTCATCACTCAACGTCAAGATACATCGTGTAAAGTGATGTATCCGATCGATACAGCGTTCTGATACATCACGTACGTCCCGATACATTGCATAAAGTGATGTATTCGAGAATATGCATTTTTTTATTTTATAAGATGGTAGAAAATTTTAGAAAATATGATCAAATAAGTTGTTTCTTTATGTAATTTTCCATAAATTAACGGACTAATTAGCATCTCTTATATCTTATAGATGAATCTGATTCGATAACTATTTCCAACGACCTCGAAAGGGCTAATTAGCCCCTCTTTTCTGAATAACTGATCAAGTGAATTTTGTATATTGAATGATTATATAAAAATAAAAATAAATTAATTTTTTTCAAAAAAAAAAAAAAAACTTTCAAAAGGACGAAAATACCCCTAATAGTTAGGAAAGGAACAAAATATTGAAATTGGGTGGCAATTTCTTCATATCAAAAAAGCAACTTCGCGTTAAGCTCACTGTTTCTTAGTTGTATTCCCGTGGCTTTTCCCCTTCCCAGAAGCTCCTCTAGACCATCCAAATCTCTCCTATATATATATTCTCCAACACCCTTTTCCTCAAACACAATCAATTCTTCATTCATTTCTCCAATTTTCACTTTCTTCAATGGCTAATTCTACTTCAAGAAAATCCAATTTCAATGATTGTTTGCCAATTATGGCTGAAAAACTTGGTGGGGATGGTTTAATAGGTGAGCTATGTAAAGGGTTTCAGCTATTAATGGATAGGGATAAAGGGGTCATCACATTTGAGAGTTTAAAGAAGAATTCGGCTTTGTTAGGGTTGCAAGATTTGAGTGATGATGATCTTAAAGGTATGGTTAAAGAAGGGGATTTTGATGGTGATGGAGCTCTTAATCAAATGGAGTTTTGTGTTTTGATGTTCAGATTGAGTCCGGAGTTGATGGAGCAATCTCAGTTTTTGTTAGAAGAGGCTCTGCATCAAGAGTTTGTTGATTCTGACTTTTCATTCTAACATTTAAATATAAAGATTGTTACTTTATATTGTTAACTTTTGTCTTTTATACTTAACTCTAATGTATACATTGCAAAAACATATACAGAAAGTTGAATTAATGGAGAAACAGCTTGTTTAATCAGTTCTCTTCGGAGTACTTTTCAAGTTTTCCTAATTATTGTAATCAAGTTCAACTATTTGTTGTGTATTATGGATGAGAAAAACTAGGTGGGGATGGATGGTGATGGATAGGGATAAAGGGGTCATCACATTTGAGAGTCTCAGTTTTTTGTTAGAAAGAATCTCATCACCAAGAAATCAACTTTTTGTTTTAACTTTTGTCGTTTTATACTTTTCTCTATGTGAACATGTAATACATTGCAGAAGTGTTTACAGAAAGTTGTACTAATGGAGAAACAATAGGTTTAATCAGTTATCTCAACTGTCTCTACTGATGAGTATTTGTTACCTATTTTGTCTGAGAAATTACGTGGGGTTGGTTTGATAGACGAGCTGTGTAAAGGTTTCAGTTATTGATGGATAGGGATATACAGAAAGTTGTGTCTATGGAGAAACAACTTATTTCATCAGTTCTCTCTACTGTCTCTGCCAATGGGTCTTGTTACTTGTTTCCTTATAATTTAACCATTCAATAGCCGAAGCTCAATTTTCCATAAATTCTAAGCTGGAACTTTTCTTAGAATTTTCTGGTAATGCACATGATGAGGATATGAAAATGAGCTTTAATGAAGAACTGGGGATTCATATAGCTAACCACTTGTTTGGGATTGAGGCGTAGTTGTTGTATGCAAAATCTTTCTCTTTCTTTCTAGTTTTGATGCTTCTTATGAAAAATCACTAGTATTGCAAGTCAATGACATTTATTTCTCAGCGTGTGGAATATTAGTATATGTAATTGGAATGAGTTGAGAGTCAATGAGTCAGTATCTCACTAGTCACTATCCACAAAAGTAAAGAACAAGCTTACAGTAAAGACCAAGTCAATGGAATTTCATAGTCGTTGCATTGATGAACTAATAGACATGCCAGTCAAGAATAACACTGCTGGTTTGATAAAATGATAGCTGTCAATTTTACACTTCAATCTGATACAGTTCTACTCTAAGTGACAGCAAAATCTTGTGGCTATTATCTCATTGAGATAAGAGCAGAACCGCACATTTTATGATAAAATTCTTATAGTTATACACTGAATTATTGTAATCATGTTCAACTATTTGTTGCCTAATATGGATGAGAAAAACTAAGTGGGGATGGTTTGATTGACGAGCTGTGTAAAGGGTTTCAGTTGTTGATGGATAGGGATGAAGGGGTCATCACATTTGAGAGTCTCAGTGTTTGTTAGAAAGAATCTCATCGCCAAGAATTCAACTTTTCGTTGTAACTTTTATCGTTTTATACTTTCGTCTATGTAAACATGTAATACATTGCATATCGTTTCATATGGCTGACCACTTGTTTGGGATTGAGGCGTAGTTGCTGTATGCAAAATCTTTCTTTTTCTTTCGAGTTTCGATGCTTCTTCTTCTTCTTTCTTATGAGAAATCACAAGTATTGCAAGTCAATGACATTTATTTCTCAGCGTGTGGAATATTGGTATAATTGGAATGAGTTTAGAGTCAATGAGTCAATATCTCACTAGTCACTATCCGTGGAAGTTAAAGACCAAGTCAATGGCTAGTTGTTGCATTGACGAACTAATAGACACGCCGGTCAAGAATAACACTGTCGTTGAGTAAAATGATAGCTGTCAGTTTTACACTTCAATTTGATATAGTTCTACACTAAGTGACAACAAAATCTTGTGGCTATTATCTCACCGAGATAAGAGCATGACCACACATTTTATGATGAAATTCTTATTAGTTATACACTGATATGTCCTAAAAGTATGCTCAGCTTTCAAATAGTCTTATTTACTAGAATTCTTCACTTACTTTCATTGAGTAATCATTAACAATTCTGTTACTATTAGACTTATTTGAATCTGTGTATTGTGATTACATAAAAACTCTTTTAACACGCTAAATGCATAATCTTATAAAGATTTCAATCCAATTTCGAACTACTATTCTTGTAAGTTGACGTTATAAACCCATGGAAGTTCTTTGGCTTATTTCCTATTGTGCTTGTTCACTCTGTTTACTGGGGAGAATATGTGCAGTGTCCCATTGCATCAGGCGATCTCAAACTCTAATTGATGGCGAGAGTTTAGCTTCTGAAGGGGGAACTTTTGAACTTGGTTTCTTTAGTCCAGGCAGTTCAACACACCGGTACTTGGGCATTTGGTATAAGAATATTCCCATCAGAACTGTTGTTTGGGTGGCAAACAGGAAAACCCCAATTAAAGATCGTACCGGAGTATTCACGATAAACAGCACAGGCAGTATTGTGGTTACCAGTAGGACTAGTGGTGATATTTGGTCAACAAATTCATTCAAGGATGCTAAATCTCCTGTTTTACAGCTTTTAGATTCAGGGAATCTTATCCTAAGAGATGAGAAGGGCACTAACTCAGATTTCTATCTGTGGCAGAGCTTTGATTACCCTTCTGATACACTGTTACCTGGAATGAAGCTTGGGTGGGATTTACGAACGGGTCTTAATAGACAGCTCTCTTCGTGGAGGAACTCTGATGATCCCTCCCCTGGAGAATTACGTAATGGGATAGAGCTTCATGAATTTCCCCAGGCAGTTATGTGGAAGGCCTCCAAGAAGTACTTCCGCAGTGGTCCATGGAATGGAGAGCGATTTAGTGGTGCTCCTGAATTGAGGGTGAATCCGGTATTCAATTACAGCTTTATATCTAACAAAGATGAAGTGTACTACACCTACCAGCTGAAGAACAAGTCTGTCATTTCAAGGTTGGTTTTGAATGATACAAGCTCTTCTCGACAGCGGTATGTGTGGGTGGAAGCTGATCAAGCCTGGAAGCTCTATGCATCAGTGCCACGTGATTATTGCGACACTTATGACCTTTGTGGTGCGAATGGAGTTTGTGTGATCAGTGACTCACCTGTTTGTCAATGCTTGGAAGGTTTTGAACCAAAATCACCAGATAGCTGGAACTCGATGGACTGGTCGGAGGGATGCATTCTTAGCAAGCCATTTAGCTGTCAGAATAAGGAAGTTTTTTTCAAATTCTCTGAGCTGAAACTGCCAAATACCACCAAATCTTGGGTAACTGGTACTATGAATCTTCAAGAGTGCAGGGAAGCATGCTTCAAAAATTGTTCGTGTATGGCTTACTCAAACTCAGATGTTAGAGGACAAGGAAGTGGATGTGTCCTTTGGTTCCACGATCTGCTTGATATTCGGCAGGTTCCAAATGGAGGCCAGGACCTGTATATACGAATTGAAGCTTCAAAACATGGTGCGTGTTGTTAATAAAGTCTTTTTCCTTTTCTTTTCGTGGATCTTGTGTCAATCTATTATTATACTAAACCTATTTTTCTCTTTAACAGCTGGAATACATGTGGTTAATGCAGTTTTAATTAGTCTAATCACCATGGCTGTTTTTTTTCGGTTGGTTCTCCTCTGCTACTATCTTTCTTGGAGGAAGACGAAGGTTAGAGGTGCGTACAGTAGAGCTACTTCAGCACAGTTTTTTTTTTTTTTAAATAACAAACTGGTTTACACTAGAGCATTAGTGATGGAACTTACATGCTTGTTTCTTATGTTTCTAAGCCAGGATCCTATTCCAAAAAATTGAATGATATTTTACCAACCACTGTTTTGGTAACAGGGATAAGTGGACAAGTTGATCGGACCAGTGAAGGCCCAAAAGAAGACCTAGAGCTACCCTTTTTTGACTTGGCAACAATGGCTAATGCTACTAATAACTTTTCATTAAACAACAAACTTGGTGAAGGAGGGTTTGGACCTGTTTACAAGGTAAACTTCCAAATTTGAGAGTTCTGGTTGGCAGCATTATGGCCTGAACTTCTGGTTTGGAGGCTTGCTTAGATGCAGTGTTTCTTGTTCTCTCGCTCTTCTGTCTACCTTCTTTTTATCTGTAGAAGAAGGGCTTGGGAGTCTCTATGTGTGAGACATTGGATTGAGAAATTCGTCGGGTTTTTCTAGTCGAAACTTAAATTGGGTAGTCAGTCCTCACTTTTCCAACATATTTGTTGCATTTGACTTTCTTATAGGACATTTATTTTGTGTTCTCCAAGGGAACAAAGAATTCTCAAGAACTTAATATAATC
This sequence comes from Solanum pinnatisectum, assembly GCA_035578085.1. NCBI lineage: Eukaryota > Viridiplantae > Streptophyta > Magnoliopsida > Solanales > Solanaceae > Solanum > Solanum pinnatisectum. The sequence goes on along the minus strand of CM069085.1, from coordinate 1,802,003 downwards.
TGATTTTGGACCTTGCCTAGGGAATACTAGTAGATGGACAGGAAATCGCTGTGAAGAGGCTTTCCAAGAGTTCTGGACAAGGATTGAATGAATTCAAAAATGAAGTGAAGCTGATAGCAAAACTTCAGCATCGAAATCTCGTAAAGCTCGTTGGAAGTTGTAGTGATGATGAAGAGAAGATGTTGATCTATGAATACATGGCTAATGGGAGCTTGGATTCTTTTGTTTTTGGTTTGTATCTTTAGAGAAGAGTTCTGATATCTATCCTGTTAACCCTGAATGAGAGTTTTAGTTAGAGAATTGGACTAACTTAACTCTGAACTGTTAGATCAAACAAGGCGGAAACAATTGGGCTGGTCAAAGTTCTTCCAGATCATCGATGGCATTGCACGTGGGCTTCTCTACCTTCATCAGGATTCAAGATTGCGAATTATTCACAGAGATCTGAAAGCAAGTAATGTGTTGCTTGATGCTGAGCTGAACCCAAAGATTTCCGACTTTGGTTTGGCAAGAACCTTTCAAGGAGATCAGTGCGGAGACAACACAGAAAGGGTTGTCGGAACTTTGTAAGTTTAAACAGGCCATAAATTACATCCATGACACATCCATATCTGTCATGTAATTTTATTAGCTGATCATTTGCAGTGGCTATATGGCTCCGGAATATGCGCTATATGGTCTATTTTCAGTAAAATCTGATGTCTTCAGTTTCGGTTTGCTATTGTTGGAAATCGTAATCGGAAAGAAGAATAGATGCTTCCTTCATCCACATCATCATCACGGTCTTATAGAATATGTAAGATTTGAAGAAGTTGCAGTTTCTTCGTTGTTTGAATAATTCATAAGTGGGAATAAGTACTCCAACTTTGAGAGTACACATCTAGACACCTTAATTTGGTCTCAACTAACAACTTAACACTCCAACTCATCCTCACTATGTCTTGTGCATACCCGATGTTGACTGACACAATGTACACAACTTGAAATGTCTAGATGTGCATACACCAAGTTGGAAGGCTTAATCGCCAGTTGAAGCCAAGTTTGAATGTTTTGTTTTTGTAATATGCCTTTTCTTCTTTATTCCCTTTTCAGGCATGGAGAATGTGGTCGGAAGGGACACCCCTCGCGTTAGTTGACTCCTCGTTAAAGGACACAAGCTCTATGTTGGAAATATCGCGGTGCATTCATGTAAGTCTGTTATGTGTCCAGCAGATTCCGGAAGACAGACCAAATATGTCGGTCGTGGTTCTGATGTTGAATGGAGAGAGTACACTACCACAGCCAAGACAACCTGGTTTTCTGAGAGATGTGATGCCAACTGAAGTTACTTCTATCAGGTCTGATACTGACTCTTGCACTGCAAATGAAATTACATTTTCCTCGTTCGGGGCTCGTTAGAGAACTTCTAACGTTATTAAAACTTGTTATGGTTTCGTTTTTACTTTATTTGATAACGATGATGACATGAGTTGAGCTTAAATGAAGCAGTAAAGATTCATATAGTCGATCCCAAGGATATTCAAATTCTAAATACAATCTTCCATTTATCTAAATTTTCAATTGTTGTTATAGATTCAAGAAAGTGGAATCAACACTCTTACCTTTGGGTGAAAGTTATTTTCCTCATGGAACGTTGCTTTAAAAATCAAATTCCCTCTTCAACTTCGAACAATAGGTCATTTCTAATATTTTTTTTCCTCTTGAATTTTACTTTCTTCATCAAGAAAATCCAATTTCAAGGACTTTATTTTAATGTTTCAATGATCTCATATGACTACTTATCATTTGAACCAAAGGAAATTACTCTTTAAAGATTTCATGTTTTATTTACATTTATTTGGTGTATTTTTTAGTAATAATCTCCTAGAAAAAGAAGTATAATTACAATAACATTTGTAATGGATTATAAAATCAAATTTCTCAATCAGATTGAATTTTGTGCCTTCAACATTACAGATTGTGGTGGAATAGATAGGATCCCTCCACGCTACAAAATGTTTTTTTTCTTTAATTTAATTTATTCGACACAAAGTAAAATTAATAAGAACCCCAATACGAATACTACACTCCAACTGAAAAACTCTTTCACTTAGAGTTTCAAAAATGCAGACTTTTCATTATAACTTTTGTCAATACTCTTCAACAAGGTTAATGGTTTAAAATGCACCTAAAATATCTCAATTTTTGAATTTTATATCTATACTTAAGTGTATGAGTTTTCTATCTAAACTATCATAGACGATAATCAAAACACATATCAACAAATCACTTATTTTCTTTTTCTAATTGAAATATCACCATTATTCAGTAGTAAAAAAAGAAAAGAATAATTAATAAAGAAAATATAGTTTATAAATAATTGGTGATCCGCATGAAGCTCAAAAAGACTAAAATATAAAAATACTTGGCCTTTCGAAAGATTGACTTTTCATTGCAACTATTATTTTATAACTTCAATGTAAACATGTACATTGAAGAATACAAAAGTCTCTTTTGACTTTTCGAATAATAATAGCTTCACATTAAATTTCTCCGTCCAATTATATAATAAATTTTTTTTAAAAATATTTGGTGCTCTCCGGTTAATATTAAGGAAAAAAATAATTAAGTTTTTTATTCATGCATTTGATCTTTCATGTTATATTATATTAATTATTCTTTATAACGATATTTGCTATGATAATAAAAAAATATTCAAACAAACAATGCCATTATATCACTTACAACAATATTTCACGTAAATCAAGTTATCTATGAAATCAATCTTTCATTTATGTTATATTATATATTTTCTATAATAACAGTAAAAAAATATCCAAACAAACGACGCTAGCTGCTATATTCTTTATAACACCATTTCAGTTTCAACATTTGTATTCCTTTTTGAGTAACCGATATTTTAGGTTATGTTATATTATATATTCTCTATAAGAATAACTAAAAAAAGAAATTTTACACAAATTTCATAGTGTTAAAGAGATAATAAATCTTATCCCTATTTTTTTTTAAAACAAAAATCTCTTAAAATTGGTGGAATATGTATACATTTCAAAACGTCCTGATACATCACGTCCCAATTTCAAATATATCTCTCAACGTCCCGATACATCGCGTATCGATTTCGGATACATCACTAAACATCCTGATACATAGCGTACATTCAGATATATACATCGCGTAAAGTGATGTATCCAAGAATAGGAGATAATAGAGATTTTTGTATTTTTTCTAATGGCAGGAAATTTTAGAGAATATGATAAAATAAGTTGTGTATTTAGATAATTTTTCCTTAAAAATATCCGAATAAATAACGTCGTTATAAGGATAATTTCAAAAAGACAAATATACCCCTAGTGTGTGACAAGACCAACATTAGAAATTGGGAGGCAATTTCTTCCTCAGACTGTCAGGCTATGCCAAAGCAAAGGCAATTTCGCGTTAAAGACTGTATCTTTGCTGTATTTTCCATGGCGTTTTCTTCGAAACCCCTTTCTACCGTCCAAATTTCTCCTTTATATACAATTCTCCACAACCCCTTTTCTTCATCAATCTATTTTCTGACCAATTCCAACTTTTATTTCTTCAATGGCTACTTCAAGAAAATCCAATTTTAATGATTTTTTGCCTCTTATGGCTGAAAAACTTGGTGGGGATGGTTTAATTGGTGAGCTGTGTAAAGGGTTTCAGTTATTAATGGATAGGGATAAAGGGGTTATCACATTTGAGAGTCTTAAGAAGAATTCAGCTTTGTTAGGGTTACAAGATTTGAGTGATGATGATCTTAAGGGTATGGTTAAAGAAGGGGATTTTGATGGCGATGAAGCTTTGAATCAGATGGAATTTTGTGTTTTGATGTTCAGATTAAGTCCTGAGTTAATGGAGCAATCTCAATTTTTGTTGGAACAAGTTCTTCATCAAGAGTTCAACTTTTCATTGTAACTTATAAAGATTGTGACTTTTTCATCTTTTGTTATACTTACACATTGAAAATATATACAGATGATACTATTGTTGTTGTTACTGTTGCTTTTCTGAATGCACTATTGTTTTTCCTTTTTCATAACTATTTTGATTCGCTATACTTGACACGAATGGTCATTTGAAAACAACCTCTCTATCTATCCTCTCAAGACTACAAAAAATTTGTAAAACTTCACGGGATATATTGTTGTAGTATGTGATATTCTTACCTTTCTAGCATGTTTCAAACACGTAACTATGTTTGAGTAATAATTTTAACTTCTAATTTTTCATCTTACTCTTAATAAGATAAATTTATAGTCGGAGAATTGTTTGTAATTTGTTTTAAATCACAAGTTTAACGAAATTGTAAAATTAACAGATCATCGATCATATGGTGCAATGTTCAATGCGAATTCATGTTCGAAAGACATCATATCGAAGTCATATAATTATGACTTTGACATGGTTTATTTCGTTCTTTTATTTGAAAGTCTTCTACGACACCTATACTATAGATTGGAGGTATTTGATCGTCAAAATGGATTGCATTTTTTATTTTTTTTCTTAATACATTTTCCTTTCTTCTCATCATGCTACTCATTGAAAACATAAATGAGATATACCATCACATAAAATAAAATGAAAGAATATTTTTATTTAATAATATTAAAAGTATTTTACAAGTTAAAAAAGTCCAATCAAGAAAAAAAAAGAAGCTTTAATGAGTGAATAATTGAGAAGTTTGGTAATGTTGCAAGTGCAAGGCAATAAATCATGGGGCATGTCATGTATCCATACCTAAAGAATAGGGAAAAAGTCAATTATTGCCTTGTTTTTCCTCTTTGATCATTTTTAGACTTGGTTGAGCTAGTCAAACTTATTCACTCATCATTCCTTTTCTTGAATTTCCATATTCCAATTTGTCCACATTTACTTTAGATTAAGATCTAAATTAAATTAACTAATTAAAGTGGTAAATAAGTATAAGGATTTCCTTCTATTCAATTTTGTTCGTATAATTTTGACTTCACACGTAATTTAAGAAAAAAAATACGATAAACAAAGTAAAACAAAAAGCACCTATTGTCCGCTTTGGCCAAAAGTCGACCGGGTTTATGGAGGAAATTATATTCAATGATTTAAAAAAATGAATGATTTTGAACTTTTGATCTTATTTGCTCTATGTGCAACCGTGCAAACCTTCAAGGTCAAAAATGTTGTCTATGTGACAAAATTTATTAAATTTGAAGTTCTATTTACGTGCAAGTAGAATTAAAAATTCAAGACTACTCACTTTTAAGATTGTTCTTATAAATCACTCCGTCCATGCCATCTTTAAGCTCAAAAGTTCACGTATTGCATAAACTTCTATTATCTTTTATAAAGTTTTTCACTTTCCTCTCCTATTTCCATGTGTGATCACCTAATAACTTGTTTGGTTGGTTGTTACATATCGTCCCATAACATATCATGTTTTTTAATTGCATAATATTGTTCTGATAAATACAAATAAATTATATCATCTTTTATTGTTACATAATATCACACATCACCAATCTAAAAAATAAACTTACAATGTCATAAAAATAGGGTACATGGTAAAGTTATTATTAAAATAGTAGAAAACGGATAAAATAATTAAATAGTGTGATGAGATGAGTAAGATCTCGAGTTTCAACAATAAGAACGAAAAAGGTTTTGTTAAAAAACGACGCCCTTAAAAATGAATCCTACAATATGTCAACATAATTTAGTGGGATAGACTCGGACTATACAACCCCAAATTCCTAATCATGGCTTTGACGACACTTCCTATAAAAATGGATTCTGCAATGTGCGGATCGGATTTAATTTAGCAACTATAAATATAAATATAGAAACTGAAGAGACAGTTGTGGTTCTACAACTCTGCTCTCAAATCTTCCATCCAAATCGGAAATGGCTACCAAAATTTACATAGTGTAAGTAAATTTGTTAAATTTTCAGTTTTTTATTGAAAAAAATTGATAATAATTTTGTTTTCCATGTTGATTTTGTGTTTTAATCGGATTAATTTAGTGTTTTTAGTTGATTCGTTTTTTGTTGAATTCAATTTAATTACCGATTTAGCGTTGATGATGCTAATTACATGCAAATCATCGTTATTTAATTTAGAGTTTTAGTATATTAATTGAAGGATCAGATTTTAGCTTAGCTGCTGCTAAATTTTTGTGCATTGAAAAATTAATAAATTATTATTTCCTTATAGTTTGATATTAAGGGCAGATGTAGTAATTGATAAAACTGTGCATTGAATTGATTTAGTTTGATATTAAGGGTGGATGTAGTGTTTGAGTAGCTGATGTGGTTGCACTGTGTGCCTCAGCTTGAAATTATGTGTGAAGTGGCGGATCCGGGATTTTGAAGTTGTGGGTTTTGAGTTTAGGATGTTGGTTCTGGAGGATCCGAGATTTAGATGTTGTGGGTTGTGAAAGATCCCGGATTTAGATGTTGTGGGTTGTGAAAGTTCCCAGATTTAGACGTTGTGGGTTGTGAAAGATCCCGGTTTTAGACGTTGTGGTGGGTTCTGAGTTCAGAGTGTGGATTCTGGAGGATTGAGGATTTAGACGTTGTGGGTTTTGGAGGGTCGAGGATTTAGACGTCGTGGGTTCTAAGTTCAGAGTGTGGGTTCTGGAGGATCCGGGATTTAGATGTTGTAGGTTGTGAAGGATCCCGGATTTAGACATTGTGGTGGGTTCTGGTCTTCTGGAGGATTGAGGATTTAGACGTTATGGGTTTTGGAGGATCCGGGATTTAGACGTTGTAGGTTGTGAAGAATCCCGGATTTAGAGGTTGATTTAAACATTGGGACTCTGAGTTAAGAGTAGGGGTTTTGAAATATAAATTTAGCTGTTTCCCACGTATACATATTGGGTTTTTAAAAGGCACAGGTTATGCCGAACCTGTATAATCTTTCTGGATCCGCCAATGGATATACGGAGTTGAAATAAAATATTATATATGATAAGCTCCCTCACTGCCACAATGTAATAGCGGGTGTACTAGTAGTCATATTTGTTTGACATTAGTGATCTAAAGATCAATCTTAGAAAGTCTGGATGTTATTTTCTCTGGAGTAGTTCCTGGCAATGTTGCTCGGACTCTGCATAAATGTCACTGGGTGAGTGATGGATCCTCCTAAAAGAGTGCATTTCTGGAGGATCTGACATAGGTGCGGCTGTTTTTGTAGAGTTCGAGCAACATAGCTTCCTGGTACGTCAAATTGTTTAATCTATGTGGGGTTGGGCTACCCCCATCAACTCTTTGTTCCTTGCCCTAGGTCACCTTGACCTCTAGGTACCAAAGAAAATAAATGGACTGCCAGAAAGAGATTACTGTATATTCAACTAGTTCAGTGTAGTATTTATATATTATAGGACTCATCCAAGTAGTGAATCCACAAAAAGCTAGAAAACAAAAGAAGAGATTAGAAGTTGTTAAATTTTTAAACGAAGTCATGTGAAGTTAGATCTGTCAGATTATGGCTAATAGGTGTTAATCTGAGATTTAAAACCATCTTGAATCTAATTCCTTCTAACATTTTTGTTCGTTTATGGTTTTGGTTTCATTCAGCTTACCTGAGTGTTTAAAATATTTGCATAAACTTAATGAAATGTCTATCCTACAATTCTCATGTTTGGGAAAGAAACATTCTTATGTTTTCATGGGGATTTAGTGGTTTTTAATTTGTTGATCATTGATTTGATGACAGTCTGTACTATTGTGTCCACATTCAAGATTATCTTCCCACTATGTATCCCATTCTAATGCCAATGGAGTCAGAGTTCTTCAGAAGTTTATTCATGCACTCCCGAGATATGCCTTGTATCAAAGAGAATCTGGCTATAGTAAATGCTTTTCAGCCATGTGGTACAGCAATAATGTCAATATTTACCGAGTTTAGAACCTAAGGTTGTAGTCTTAGCTAAAGTTGCAGGGAGCGTTGACTAAGAAAATAGAGATGAATAGCATTTGGAGTAAAGGGTTCATGAACTAATATATGAAGTCTGAATGAGAGCTTTGATGCAATTCGATTTGGCAACATAACAAGTGTCTGGAGGACAAAACACAGTTTAATCTGATTGGAGGAGGGACAGATTGCTATCTTCTTAAAATTTACAGTAATATGAATTACTACAAGCTTTTTATTTCTCATCCATTGGATAGTAATAGCTGACATTTTATTTCAACAGATATTATTCAATGTATGGGCATGTGGAGAAACTAGCAGAAGAGATAAAGAAAGGGGCAGCATCTGTTGAAGGAGTTGAAGCTAAATTGTGGCAAGTAGGTGTTGCTTTGTCTTTTCATATCTTTCCGTTTGGAATGGAAAATATACATAAATCTCATCTCAAGAGAGTATCTGCAAGTCTTTATCATCTACAAATAATGAGCCAGGAAGTACAAGAAGTTGGTAGTCTTAGTTATCACTTTGTTTTGATTACCACCTGCCAGCTCTATAGAGGTTTTCTTACCAAGGTGGTTCCATGTTAAGATGAACCATTTTTGTCACTTGGGTCAGTTTTTTCCTACAGTTAAGAAGAGTATTTTTTATCCACTTTGCTAGTTGGAGGGCATTTTTGAGCCAAAAACGTAACTGTAGGGGAATTTTTGAGCCAAAAACATAACGGAGGGTAAAACTGAGCAATTTTGATTAGTTTAGGGGTATGTTTGGCCCTTTTCCCTTGATTTAAAAACTAAAGGGGAAGTATGAGAATCAGTTAAATTTGACTAGCTTTAAATCATCCTTGTTCTTTAGTATAAATGTTTTGCTATTGGAAGGTGCAATATTGCCATTGCTTAACTTAGCATGGCTCAGAGTTGTAGCTTATTTTCTTTTATATATACCTATAAGGGAATAAGCTTTATTGTGTGAAAGTTAATGTAATGGAACTCCATAAAGCGATCGGACTCGTTCTTCTTGAGTGGTTGTGGACAGGCTGTTTTGCTGAACCATGTAAATCTGATCTCTGGAAAGGAAACGTTTTCTCAACTTTCACGAAACTAAAGTGATGGGCTGAATGTAAGGACCGTATTTGAGTAAACCAAATTGGTGTAAGCTGATGAAGGAACAACTTGGTCTGTGCTAATTTTCAAAATTGTTTCTTCAGACTCTGGTTCATATTTATTTTTGGTTGTTTTCTCCCTTTTTCTCGTCTCTGTCAGTAAGGAACTGAATAAGGAGTAAACAAACATAGAAATTAGGCAAAGCTTAGAAAAGTCCAGTGCCAGTATTAAGGCGACGGAATGAATTGGCCTATGCAAATCTTTTACCAAGTTTATGTGCCAATACGAAGTCAGTCGTCAACCTTAGAAACTGCTTGTTATTGATTTTTGGAGATCGCCCCCTTTCATGTGAATAATAGCCATGGGATCATTTTCTATGTCCTATTACACGTTGGAGTCCCTAGGTTTGCACATTTCTTATTTATATTCTTCTGTTAATGAAACATACCATTTTGTGGTACAGGTACCTGAAACGTTGTCAGAAGAGGTGCTAGCGAAAATGAGTGCACCTCCAAAGAGTGATGTGCCTATTATAACACCACAAGAACTTGCTGAAGCTGATGGTTTCGTTTTTGGATTCCCTACAAGGTTTGGAATGATGTCCGCTCAGTTTAAAGCATTCCTTGATGCAACTGGAGGTCTATGGAGAACACAACAACTAGCTGGCAAGCCTGCAGGCATATTCTATAGCACTGGATCCCAAGGCGGTGGACAAGAAACAACACCGTATGATCTTATTTCACATAAATTCATATGACTAAACATGATAAACTGTCGTTCTCTTCCTTGGCATTGTTTTTAACCCGAGGTATATGATAGGTTGACTGCTATAACTCAGCTTGTTCACCATGGAATGATATTTGTACCCATTGGATACACATTCGGTGCTGGCATGTTTGAAATGGAAAACGTAAAAGGAGGAAGTCCATATGGAGCTGGAACATTCGCTGGTGATGGCTCCAGACAGCCATCTGAGCTTGAATTGCAGCAGGCACATCACCAAGGTAAATACATCGCTGCCATCACAAAGAAACTCAAGGGTGCACCCTAATTTCTCCTGCAAAGACATTCTTCTAATGCATAATTTATCTCTGTGATTGTCAAAGTCTACTTTTTTTAATTGGGTATGGAATCTGTATGTATCTGATTACTCTGTAATTGTGTGTGTCAAAAGTACCAAATATATATCTTTAATGGTTGCAAATACAACACAACTTGAATATTGTTTATAGTGAGTGATATATTGAATGTAAAGTCTCGTCTCTCGTGGCGTTTTGGATATGAACGAAGAGAAGTTGTATTTGAAGTTCAGAAGATGGAGTTATGTTTGAATATGGAAACAGAATTGAAGTTTTGTGAGTGAAAACTCGAAAAGGTAATTGTTTATAGTGATTGATTGATTGAATGTATAGTCTCGTCTCTCGTGGCGTTTTGGATATGAATGAAGAGAAGTTGTATTTGAACTTGAGAGATGGAGTTATGTTTGATTATGAAAATAGAATTGAAGTTTTGTGAGTGAAAACTCGAAAAGTGTTACCTTGTCCACAAGTTATGGTGGTTGGACAATAATAATTTCACCATCTTGCTAAACTGGTTACACTTTACAAGTCTTGGAAGAACTGGAAAAAACTTATTTGTGTTTATTCAATTGTTCACAAGTTTTGTTGGATTGATAAGACTTGGTATTGTTTTCATTCTACCTATTTTATTAAAGGGAAAAGACTTAAATATGTCATCAAACTTTGAGAAAAAAAGCTCATCTATGTCATCCGTTAAAAGTTTGGCTTAACTTATGTCATTTGTTAAAGTTTGACTCATTTATATCATTTTCGTTTGAGAAAAGGCTTATCCATGTCATTATTTGTTAATCGAAAATAGTTTCATTTTGCAAAACCATTTTTTACACGTGGTATGATTCGGTCACGTTATTAATTAAATTATTTTTTAAAAAGGAAAATACTCAAATATGTCATCGAACTTTGAGGAAAAGTTCATCTATGTCATCCGTTAAAAGTATGGCTCATTTATATCATTTTAGTTAAACTTCTCTATGTTGTTCAATGGACAAGACTTGTTTACTATTTTTTTTTTTATCAAAGGGTTGCACTTTAATTATCAACTCAGAAAAAGGACACTTGATTAAATTGGTATAATACATAAATGTAGCTTTTAATTTAATTTAAACTAATATCTATGTCCTTCAATTTTGAATGTGTATATAACTTGTATAAAGTTGAATAAAAAGGCATATCTTACATGACAATTCGCGTGAGAAACACTCGAACTGATTTGTATTATGTTATGAAGGATGCATATTATGTCATGTTGAACATGTGTCTACTTGTTTAATTATATACAATTTAAACGTCTTCTTAAGCATATAAAAAATTGAAGGGCATAGATATCTGTTGAGATAAGTTGAGGGGCACGTTTATATATTATTAGGGAAATAACCACATTTAAATGTTAAAATAAAATGCGGATAAAATACCCTAACATGTGAACCACATGACATGTTTAAGACTACATGATTAAAGGACATTTTGATACATTACAGATATGCATAATACATAAAGGTCCCTTTAACTTGGCCTTGACTGATATTTATACCCTCTAATGTGGGTGTGTATAAGTAGGTATTTTAACTTGTATAAAATTGAATAAATAGACACATGTATGTTACATGGTGTCCTACATGACAATCTGTTTCCTACGTAGAACGTGTATTATGCCACGTAACTAGGATGCATGTGTCTACTTGTCAGTTTTACACAAATTTAAGTGTCTACTTGTACAGTCAAAATTGAAAGACACTGATACCAGTTAAAACTAAATTAAATGACATATTTATATATTATGTGCTATAAATATCTTTAATTTAAGATTACAAGATTTAAACATCGGAGTAATAACTTTTAAATAGTTAACTAATATTTGATAGCAAAAGTTTAAAAATGGCTATTTACCTACTTCAAATCAATGATGAAGATTATAGAAAGGGGGGATTTTTGTGGAAAACAGCAGGCCATATATCCTTGGCCTTTTCTATTTTCTATACACATTTAATCAACTTTCATCATGATGATAATATATATCCTTTTCCTAATATCAAAGTAAAACCCTAAATTAATCATTAAAGAGAAGACCTTAAACAATTGCAAATTTCATAAATATTTATATATTAGAAGAAACAAATATATGTGTGTGTGTGTTGTGATGATGTCTGAATGAGGTGATCCTCATGACCAAAAAATAATAATATATTTTTTATCGGTCTCTAATATTCGACAAAATCTAGGTTCACATATTTAAAGCTTTTTTCAGGGGCAACACTTTTAAAAGGAGTTTTTCCATTCGCAAGGGCTCGAACCTAAGACGATATCTACAATTAAAAATAGAGGGATCTTAATCATCTCACTAGAACTCATATTGGTGATCAAAAAGTGTTATAATTCCTTATCTTCTATTTTATATGATACTATCATTTCTTGGAAAAAAGAAGAGAAGAAGTCTCTTCTTTTTGTTTAGAAGAAGTATCTTCTTTTTGTTTATAAATAGTATTTTAATTTTTTGAATATCAACTATCATGACTTATAAATTTTTTAATGTATTTTTAAGTATGAGAAATTTATTCAAATTTTTTAAAAGATTTTATGTCTGAATTCGCACCGACTAATTTTACCAATATTAGACAACCCAACCATCTATAAATGGTTGTCTTTATCATAGGTGAAAGCTAAAATTACCATTCTTGAAGTATTTTAGAAATCTTTTTTGGGCACACATGTTCTAAGTCCAAAATTTTCTTTCCACCAATTTTCTTATCATTAATTTCTTGACATATTACACAATTTTCTTTTCTTCTACACAAATTAAGCATGAATATGAATATTGATTGACAAATAAATAGAATTTTGAGAGAAAATTATTTTCTAAAAACTAATCAATTAGGATGTCTAAAGTACCCCTGAGATCATATATATAGTTTTCTTTTATACATACACTTATAATATAATTATTATTGCGCTATCAGATCACATAAAAATACAAGTATTATTCATAGTAAGCGGAATTTATAACATGAACAATAAGGTAAGTAACACACTCCGCTACAACGAGTAATTCAAAAGAATTCTCCGTCTTTTCCTCAAATTATATTCTATTTTTTCCTAGATATTCGATTGGACATATTCTTTGCTAGTTCAATTTGCATCTATTTTTTTTAAATGAAGACTCTTATTCATATCAAAATCTTTATAATTCGAAAAATAAGTTTACTTTACGCACATTTGCACTAATCATAAAAAAGGTATAATATTCACTCTTAACTTTTTAGGAAAAAAACATTATTTGCAAAATTCAATTTTAATAAATTTAATTGATAAAATAACAGTCTCCACTCTCTCCACTATAGTAGATATTGTCAAATCAATTTTGAAGTACTTAATGGTTTGAAAATATCTTGGCCTTCCTTTTACTTAACAAAAGTCAATAGCTACTCATTTATTTTTAATCAGATCTCTGAGTTTAAATTTTGAATATTGAATCATATATGATAAAATGTAATTTATTCTTTTAAGTAAAATTCTCAGCATAAATTTAAGGCATAATACATAAATATACCCAGTATCTTGACGTCGACTGGCATGTATGCCTTTCAATTTTGATTGTGCACAAGTAGACACTTAAAATATCCAAAAAGTTGAACAAATAAACATGCACATCGTACGTGACAATGGTGCGTCTACTTGCTTAACTTTTGAATAGTTTAAGTGTCTAATACTTATACACACCTAAAATTGAGAACATAAATATCAGTTGAAGCCAAATTAAAGAACATATTTACGTTCTAGGCCTAAATTTAATTTTTTATTAAAAGAAACAAGAAAAAACATTAGGTCTTATAAGGTGTACGTTGAAATCATGAGCTGCGTGAATGTGATAATAAACAATGAGGTCCTATAATTAATAATTGCCGGTCAACTATATGACGGTGAATTTATTTATGAAAATTGTACGCATCGACCTATTTGCAACAAATTTTAAACATCTATAAAAATTGGTTTATGTTCGAAGTTGTTATCATACGAAGAAAAGTGCATAACATATATTGAGACAATTATTGAATTTTAGGTCATGTTAAAGATAATTTGAAGACACAAAAAAAGAACAAGGAAATTGAAATTATCTAATTAGACAAATATTCCTATCATATTTATTAATTCTTTATATAATTTGAAATAATTATATATTGTCTCACTAATTAATAAGTTCATATCAGATTTCAAGTTAGATACACATATATACATGTATTTTTGCTTTCAGATACACTAAAATAGGAAGGGAGGAGAGCGAGATAAAAGGGACACGAATAAGATTCACAATATATGTGAATCAAGATACATGCATCTGCAATACTAGATACATGTATCTTGAATACCAGATATATGCATGGAGGGAGGGAGAGTCGAGAGCGAGGAATAGCGAGCAACATAGGAGAGAGACGAGCAAGACAGTCATATACATGTGAATCAACTTGAATAAAGTGTATTAGATCAAAATACATTTAATTTTTTGAGATATATATCTGAACGTGTCAGATACATGTATCAGAACTCCGATACGCGCCAAAAAAATTATAGGGAGAATGTTGGAGTCGATCAGGCTCTGACTCAGGTCTTCAGTGTGGGGCCCAATAAGCGTGCTACCGTGTGAGGTCCATTCTTTGACTTGCAACATTTCAAATCCTAAAGTCAAAATATGTAATTCTAATATTATTAAAAAAAAAAAAAATTAGACATGAGGTATTAATGACGAAATAAATAGTAACTTTGTTTTTTACGAAGGGTGAGTTGATGAGGACGGAACAAGCAGAATTAACAGGCTTCTAGGTTGATAAGTTTTTGAAGATTCGACCTTCATAACAACTTAGACAAATTTTACATTAATTACAATAAAGTAGGAAAATGAAAAGTTTTAGAAGGTAATATGTCACAAGTTCACACGCTCTTGAGGGATAAATCTGTGTTGCCTAAAGCTCAAAGTGGACGATATATGAGTCAAACAGGATTGATAAACTTCTAAATTGACAAACATCTGAAGCTAGGACCATAATACCTTAGGGCAAATCTCATATCAAACTGAAAAGAAAAAAAGAAGTGTTTTAGGCACTTTTGAAGCTCAATATAACGTAGCCTGAAACATAAATTTGTGTTGCTTTATAGGTCAAAACAGACAATATGTGTCATGAATTTGTCTCGTAACCCTACTAATTATTATTGAAGAGTCTGATTAATACTCCTTCTCCCTCTTCCCTCTGTACATTTTTACTTGTCACAGTTTGACTTGACACACACTAAGAAAATAATTATTGATATAGGTAATATTTTACCAAACTATCTCCTATTAAATGATGTCTTGGAAAATAATTTAAAAAATAAGTATTTAATGCTGAGGGTAAAACATGGGAAAAAAAAAATTATCTCTTCTTGATATATCTAAAATGAAAATCTAGTTTAGAAATAAATAACAAATAAAAGTGAACGGAGAGAGTAATAGTTTCTTTGATCACAATTTTTTTCAAATATTTTTAATTTAAAATTAACCCCCAAAATTTTCTTCAGAAAAGATAATATGGACACTCTTTGGAATATCATTATTCGTTAGCGGATTTTTCTTTAATCCAAACCAATTGACATCTCTTATCGAAAATTTATACCGTATAAATAGTTTTTTTAAAAAAAATTATTTTTTATATATAAATATGGTACACATTGAATGTTATTGACTTTTTTCATCTATTTATTTTTACATTTTTAATAAAAAAATTTGATTTCGTCGATACTATTATTGATGGGGATACATTGTCAACTTCTTTGAGAACTACTAATATTATGTCTTCTATGGACTCAAATTTAGTGGCAAAAGATATTTTGCATTGACTTCTTCCACTATCCTCAAAAAGGAATAAATTATTGACTTGTTAATTTATAGTTATTGAGATAAATTTAAAAAATTACAAAAAGTTTTGGCCATAGTAAATAGTGGTGAGTTTTAAATTGATCCTTTTGACAAATTATACACTTCTTGCTTTTATTTATTCCTTTTGATCCACTTTAAATATAGTTTAAGATTTAAATTTCAGTTATATATGTTGACAATAATATATAGATTTATAGTTAATTTTAATCTGTAATAACGAGTTAGTAATCATTTTAAGGGAAATCCAATTATTGTTTATCAAGAATTTTGTTATAATTACCTAATAAAAGTTTAATTTATATATATTAATAGTATAAAAGTTTATACTTTAGATTACCAAAAGAATACTTACTATAATTTTAAAAATAAGATAAATTATCAGCGATAATATAATATGTAACTTGACATTGATATTATGTAATATCAGACAACATGTTTTGTGGATATGACGTGTAAGTTCTTGTCTTCAATTATCAATGGTCTATTGGAAAGTCTATTTGGAATTGTAATTATTTTTATGATGCGTTCGATGTTTATTTTGAAATTGTATTGGAAATTCTTACTTTAAAAGTAAAAGTTTCTTACCAACATTGACTTTATATCCCAATTTTAAATTTAAAGTATATGATTAAGAAAAA
Organism: Solanum pinnatisectum; assembly: GCA_035578085.1. Lineage (NCBI taxonomy): Eukaryota > Viridiplantae > Streptophyta > Magnoliopsida > Solanales > Solanaceae > Solanum > Solanum pinnatisectum. The sequence goes on along the minus strand of CM069085.1, from coordinate 1,785,375 downwards.
AGAAGCGGTACTATCACACCATCACAAATATTAGTTAGGTTAAAACTAGGGATAAAACTATTAGCTTTTGAAACTATACCACATTATTCTTCATGTTGGAGAAAATTAATAACAAAAGAGTCAAACTAAGGGAAAAGACAAGACTTCTTTTGAGCATATACAATTATATATAAGAGTTTAAATTATATATAAAGTAGAGTCAGAATTTAAATTTTAAAACAATGACTAATAAATAATAATTGTGTTTCAAAGTTAATATATGTATATATTGAATAAAAGAATTTAACGTAACTATACTATTTGAATAAACATTACAAGATTCAGTTGAACCCAATATCTAGACTTCTATCAACTTTTATACGTTGTAATATATAGTCATCTTATTTTTAAGATTATAAATTTTATATTATAAGCAAAAATTATATATATTATGCAAAGCTAAGAAACGCCAACAAGTTCATATCTTGTTTGCCATAGAAATATGTGTATATACAAGGTTAAATTTCATATTATGTTTTCTATATGTATATACAAGGTTAAGTTTCATATTACATTTTATATTTTTGGTGTATTTTCTTTTTTATATTTTGTATATTTTAAATGAAAATTCTAGCTACTACATACAATGAATATTAACTTTTGAAAAGATAATAGTAAATACCATCAAAAAAGGAAAAAAGAAACAAAGAAGTAATTAATTGATGTGTGGCTAAGGATGGAATACAATATTAATTATTTCCTAAGAAAGAAGTCTAATCACTCATCAAAAGTCAATCAAAATTTTGGTCTTTTTTCAAAGTCTTAAAAAAATTCAAAATAATTTCATACTATAAATAGCCACATGAATTGAAAAGATAAACAAAAATTCATTTCAACTTTTATTTTATATGTATAAAAATAACCAAAAACCACAAGTGTAAAGCAAAGAGAGAGTTCCAGAATAAGAATCTTGATTCAATACCACAAAGAAAAAAAAAAAAATAAAAAAGGTAACACAAAAAATTTTCTCCTTTCCTACACTTGTTTTATTGTTCTTTTGTCATTTCTTGAAAATCGCGAAGAGAATTTTTTGATCAGAGGAAAGGGAGAGGAGAACTGCTATTAGTATTGGAAACGTTCTTTTTGCTATGGCGGAAGAATTTCAACTAGGGGGAGGGAATTGGTGGGAAAATAATACGTCCACGTCATCAAGAGATAGGTTCGATAGTAGTGGTTCATCCATTACACCTACATCTTCCACATCGGCCACTACTATTAACTATAGTAGTAATTGGCCGATAGAAACTGGTCATGTGGACATCAAACCTAGGACTTTCTTGGATTCTGTGTCGGTGTCTCAATCTTCTAGTCATGATGATAGGGGTGGAGGAGGAGGAGGAGAAGGAGGAGGTGGCGGCGTTTTATCTTCTCAAGATTCAAATTTCCAAATTATGGGTTTAGGCCTTACTTCTCAACCACATGATTGGAACCACCAATCTTTACTGTAAGTACTATTAAATTGTGTGATCGTTTAATTTAAAAAGTATTTTAAATTATTATAAAAAATATGTATTTAATTACTTAATTATATTATGTTTTAATAATTTTCTAATTTTGTTTTTTTTTTCCTTTTTAGGAATTATGACGATTCCTCATCACAAATGAATATTAGGGGTTTTTCATTAGATCAAAATAATTCAATATTTAGTCATTCATCAAATTATGAAGTAGCTGATAATCATCAAGTGTTGCATTCGTCTACGACGAATTCTTGGTCTAAATTTCCTCAATTTCTCCGAACATCGCCTTCATCGGAACAACCTCCACTTCCGCCACCGGCACCGCCGTTGCCACCACCTCACAGCCAGCTACATTTCTCAAATAATACTCCATTTTGGAATGCAAGTGCAGCTTCCATGACTGATGTTCCATCAAGTTTATTTCCTTCTAATTTGCATAATACTCCACAACTTCCCAATAACACAACAATTGATGAGAAAGCAAAGGTAATTGTAATTACATTTTTTTTTTTTTGGCTGTGCGCGGTATCTATTTTGGATTTTCGTCCAATTTGAATTCACCGCATAATTGTAATTGCATAAAATGCTCCTTATTATTTTTTTCATTCATATTGTTCGAGTCCTAGAACTCTGATTATATCTCATCATAATCCTTTATGATAACTGTAATTACTTAATTATACATTATTATCTCAAGACGCCCCTTCATGATATATGTCTAATTCTTTTTCATGAACTAAATATGTGATTTTTTAATTATTATTTTTTAGATTTTTAGGTGGGAGTTATTAGATATTGAATCACTTATCTGTTCTGATATCATTTGTTGAATTGTGAAATCATATCACTTACTAATAAACTGTAAAAGATATAACACGCATTCATTGTTATGTCTCAACATTAAGTAATTTCATACTCTAAAGTTAACGGATTCAGAATACATAAGTATGATCTATTATATATTTACGTATATTTTAATTTTAATTTTTTGATACTATAAGTTATTTGACTTGAAAATAAATGATTCAGTTGAACTTGTTATAAATTTAATAGTTGTATATAACCATTAAATTTGATTATTTAGGGAATGATTGTTATTTTTATGGTTGATTAAATTAATACATGAAGTATGATTTTTATTCTTACACTAATTTTGCAACAGAATATGGGAGAGGTTAGAGATATAAATAAAATTATATCAAAGAAAACCACCAGTACTGAAACATCAAATAAAAGACCAAGGAATGAAACTCCAACTCCTTCCCCGGCTTTTAAGGTATATACACTGACAGTATAATTTTTATTTTATATTATTGAAAAATTTTAACGTGCGATAACAAGTCACTTATTATTATTATTTTCATATTATTATTAGTGCGCGCTAGGTTTTAAAATAATTTTATTTTTATTGTACCATATGTTATTTTTCTAAAAAAAAGTTAATTTATTTTTCAGGTGAGAAAAGAGAAAATGGGAGACAGAATCACTGCACTTCAACAATTAGTCTCACCTTTTGGAAAGGTAAAGCACTGAGATTCATTTTACACTATTTTATTTTTCATTTTAAATCTTAGTACTAAATGAACGTTTGGACATAAAAATTATTTAATATTTTTATAAATTTAAAATAATATTTAAAATTTGGAGTTAGGTTTAGATATGAATATACAAATTAGAGACGATTTTAAATCTTTATGAGTGATTTGGAGTGAAAAAAATATAAAATCAACTTTTTAATGTTTTTCAAATACTGAAATGTATAATAATTTTATGTCCAAACAGTTTTCTATGATAATATTTTTTTAAAAAAAAGCACTTCATTTTAATAAATATTTTTTTTGTTCTTCCAGACAGATACAGCTTCTGTATTATCAGAAGCAATTGAGTATATAAAGTTCCTCCATGATCAAATTGGTGTAAGTTTCTCAAGAGCCTATTATTTATTTATTTATTTATTTATTTATTTATTCCTTTTAAGGGTGTGTTTGGTACGACGAAAAATATTTTTATTTTTTATTTATTTTATTGTATTTGGTATGTAAATAAAATATGTTTTCTTAAAAGTATTTGTTTATAATCTTGACAAATATTTTAGGACGGAGAGTAGGGTGAGGGGTGATGGCGTATATGGGTGGAGCCGCCTTAGGCTAAGGATGGTCTGGTGCACACTCTTCACTAGAAATTAAGTGGTGTACGGATATTAAATGTTAATTATTACGAGTGTATATTTGATTTTGCACACTCTTAACCTAATTGGAAAAAATATTTGAACATTCTTCGTCAAATTATTGACTCTGCCACTAAGTGATGGGATGGGGGCAATATAATGTAGGTGGAGGTAAAGATCTATTATGTGTGTTGGAGAGTAGAGAAAATACGATTAATGTAAAATGTTATTTGTAGAACTTATTTTCACTACATTGTTTAGAAAAATATTTTTAAGGTAATTATTTTTCTACAAAAAATACTTTTTAAAGATTTTGATCAATCAAGCATAAATTTAAAAACTTCTCTACTCCAAACACACAAGTTTCTCCCTATATATATATATATATATATATATATATATATATTTATTATTATTTTTTTTTTTTAAGTTTATTAGTGTAAGTTTGATATGTGCGATCACCTCATGTAAAAGCCATAATTATTAGTAAGTTATAATTTTAATTATTTATTATTCTATCAAAACATGAACCAAACACGTGATTTTTCTCTTTTTATGTAATGCATGAGCGGCGATGATATTCGAATCCAATCCCTCTATCTTATACTATGATATTACATTGAACTATATGATTGTCTCATCTAAAAATCGAGCAACTAAAAATCTTCTTTTGAGAAAATTATTTAATTATATTATAATCATTGAGTATTCTTGTTAATTTCTCTCTCTATTTTTTTTTAATGTAAAATTACAGGCATTAAGCGCCCCATATATGAAAAGTGGAGCATCCATGCAACATCTTCAGGTACTTAAAAATATATACTTAATCAGATCGTTTATAAGATAATTAAAATAAATATATATTATTAACGTGACGATAATGTAAAAAAAAAATTCAAGTACATTATATATGTTCCTGATATATATATATATATATATATATATATATATATATAACTTAAATCTTTAATTACCGTTAAGGATTATGACAGTTAAATCGATATACAGGATCTTTTTTCGTTCTTAATCAGATATTTCGAATTGTTACAGAGCGATAATAAATCCAAGGATGTTGGAGAAGGAAGAAATAAAGATTTGAGAAGTCGAGGATTATGTTTGGTACCAATTTCAAGTACTTTTCCAGTAACTCATGAGACCAATGTTGATTTATGGACACCTACTTTTGGATCAACTTTTAGATAATTTAATTCCGTCGATGAATATTTCCACTGGAAAATTCAACGAAAATGTTCGTGGAGGGAAATGAATTGACATACTAGACGGATTCAGAATATGAAATTGGCGATGCATTAGTTGACATCTAATGTTCATGGCATTAATGGACTTGTTGAGGTACTCCTCGAATTGCGGATTCAAAAGTTTTTTTTTAAAAAAAAATAGTGATTTTTTTCTTGTACATTATTTGGACTCTTCAAAAATGTTGTTATATTCGTGTTAAATCGAATACGTAGTGACAACATTTTTGAAGAGTGCAAACAATATAGATTTTTTTTTTTTAGTTTAAGTTGTATATTACACCATCAATATAAGGAATAAATTCTACATTATCGAATCATTTTTATCTGTTACATAACAGGTAACATGTCTTATTGATAAGATTATAAATTCCATATAGATAAGCAAATTTACTTGTGAATATCATTTATGAAAGTATAGAATTTTATTTATACTATTGGTATATATATATAGCTTAATCTTATATATATATATATATATATATATATATATATTAAGAAAAAAGGTGAAAAGGGTGATGATGAGAGGAGATTAATTAAAGTAAATGGTGAAAAAAGAATTAAAGAAAAGGAATGACACTTTAAAGTGATTGGACCAATTTCAGGCAAAATGGTGCAGCTTTTGGCCAGTATTAAGGACCATTATAGGTATATATATTATTGTATTACAAAAGTACATGTCAGTCTCAAACAAGTTTAAAGAAATACTATAGTAAAAAATTTTATCGTCAATCGATTAATTTTATGTTGTTTTATCTGTCTATTATAACAGTGCAATCTTTTGCTTTTGTGGAGAGTATTAGAAAAATCATCACAACTTAGTTGATTCTATGTTGGTTTTGTATTTATCTGCTAATTATAATCTGAAATACTTTTATTTATTTCGACTAAAATTGACAATTTGAGCAAATTTACACCAACAAAATTATAATACTATCTTCTTGTATAACTAATTGAAGAATTATGATGAATTGATGTGAATTATTTTAGTAGTTTATATATAGAAGAAGTTTAATTTGTTGTTTGTAGCTAATATTATAGTTTGAGATGATTGGCATAATAATATAAAGTAGCTTTACTTATTTTCCCTTTTTTGCATAAAGGAAATAAAGGAATAATAGAATTTTTCACAGAATAAAGTTGTGTGTGGACTTAAAGATCAATTGATTGGAAATCTACAACTTTTTATAATTGTTTATATGTTTGGAATATGTTAGTGGAAGTCAGAAGATTTGGCCCCATCTCAACCCACCCCCACCCCCACCCCCACCCTCCTATTAAAATTAATATTATTTTAGTTATTTAGTTGGAAAAAAAATGTTTTTTTAAAAAATAAAACTAATTGTGTAATGATCGATTTGGTGCGACCATATTATTATTAACTAACTTTCGCACCATATTATTATTAACTAACTTTTTATTTCTCAATTTATCTTGGCCGAGTGTTTAACGATCTTATTTTATCCTATCTTTTTATAATCTTTCTACTTCATATCCTATTTCTATTTTTTCTTTTCTTGTAGGTTTATCCTTCAAATTAATAATGTACGACTCTTTAACGACATAAACGATACAATCTATGCCGGCATTGAATTCACCAAAACAACACAATATGATACATCATGTGTGACATTCTTTAACGACGTAAACGATACAATCTATGCCGACATTGAATTCACCAAAACAACACAATATGATAGATTATGAAACGATATGTAACAACTATTTAATTTCCACCAACACTTCAATTCATGAGTTTGTTCCATTGCATGCTTCTAGGAACCCATTTCGGACACACGGACCGAAGTAGCTCAACACAACGATCAAACTTTTATTTAGGTACATAATATATGGAGCATAATCCTGTTGGTGAAAATTCTGCCTCTGCCACTGTCTGTGAAGTAAGTATCCACGGATAGTTCAATTCGTGCTGTTCCATTGCTTACTTCCAGGAACCCATTTCGGACACACGGGACTGAAGTAGCTCGACACAACCCTCGAATTCAATAGCTCAACATGTGGTGCAAATTTAACGCACCGCGGTGTCTTGTATTGGTTAATGGAAGCACCTAGTAAGCTAGTACAGCAATAGTCCATGAGCTTGTCAAAAGTACCTGTTTCCACTATCCTGATTTCAAGAGGCCCGATGGATTTGTCAGACGTACGACCCTGGCGGTAGACGCTGTTGAGAGATTCTTCAATGGTGAGGCAACAGTCTTCAAGGACTGAAGGAGGAATCGGGGAAGAGGCGTTGACGTTTAGCTCCCAGAACAGGACATAATGACCTGGAATAGTAGCAGTATCGGCATAGCTGGTGTAGTCGATTACACATGCATCGAATGACATCAGATTGTTTGCTGCATTTTTCACTGCATTTTGTAGCTCAATTTCATTAGTCTTATCAGAATCGATGCTCAAGATCACATTTTCCCGGCATACAAAGTTGAATTGAGGTGCGTTGTTCTTGTATCCAGCAACCCGAAGCACATCACCCACCCTGTATCTATACAGTCCTGAAAGGATACATCCAAGAAAATCTAAACATTAGCAGACATGGAAAAAAGAACATTTCATTTGGCAATTGAAAATTACCAGAATATGTGGTAACAACGAGCTCGTACTCCTGGCCAATCTTCACATCAACCAAATCGACCAATTGTTGTCCGTCTTTCTCATTAAGCGGCGTAGAAATGGGGATAGAATCGATGAATTCATTGCTCCTGTGAATCGGTAAGAACTCGAAATAGCCCATGGTGGGAATGAGTGTGTAAGATACTTCAGTGGGCTTACAAAGGGGGTTCAAGTTGATCCCAAAGGAACATTCCGAGGAACCATACGCAATACTGACAAGAGGGAGGCTATTGCTGTAATAGTCAAGCATTGGTATATATTGAGACATGGCTCCAGTCACGATTAAGTCCATGTACTTGGTATTAGGCCACAGCCTAGTGATGATCCCTTGCCATGAATCCTTGCTGCATTCGGCCTCGATGAAATCAGCCAACTCCGAGTCTGGTTTGAGGATTTTCATCACAGCCTCTCTTACTGAAGGATCAGTAATTTTGTTGTTAATGGTTCCTGTTCGGATATCGTTACATAGTAGAGACCAGTGATCCTCCAAGAATCGCATAGCACGGATGAAGGCGGATGCAAAAATAGAGCCAACACGGACGACTTCTCTGTTTTGGCAGAGACCACAAAGCATTTGGGAGTACATGCTTTGGTAAGAGTCTAGGCAGAGAATGGCTTCAATTGGACTCGTGTAGGGCGACACACGACTATTGCTGTTTTTGAAATGACTACTCTTGTAGACACTAGTTAAAATAGGACGAGCTAATAATCCTCCGGGGGTCTTGGCTTCAGACTTTATGAACATGAAATACATTCCTTTGCCATTTCCCAAATCTGGAAAAAATTGGCTCACCACAGACATCATAAGGCCGTAAAGTTGATGTCTCCTCCCGTTCTCTTCCTCTGTTGTTGGTATCAATTTTCTCTCCCCTCCCGACGTCCCAGAACTGCACATTAAAATGCAAATATTAGGAATCATGCAAGAACCACAAAACCATAATTAGATACTCCTGTTGTTCCACTTTTTGTGATACTCCTTCCTTATTAGTCCGTTACAAACTGAATGACAACTTTGCATATTGACAAACAATTCCACTTTGGACTTCTCATTGTACTCTTAACGACAAAATGTCAACGACATGTTTAAAACAACAAGTTCCAAGATGCTTCGTAACTTTCATCAGACATCAGCTGTCAAATACCATCATATAAAACGAAACTGAATCGAGGGAATAGTAATCTATTTAGATAAAGTATTCTCATTTTTCATCTGAAAAGTAAAAGGAGCATAAGACCTTGTAAAGAATTCAGATACGGGCTGGGAGCATAGGATTGGAGATCTATCGCCATTGGCTATACGGTTGATATCGGACTGAATATCTTCGTAAGTGATAACAGGCACGACTTTCTTGAATGTCTCTCTATCAGTGTGACCTTTGAGATTAAGGCGCTGCAAGTACTCTACGTTGGCATTTCGAGTGAGGATTTCATCAAGAACTCTCTTTTGGACCACATCAACATTGATGGTCACCTCTTCAATAAACTGAAGATTCTTCTTGTTTTCCTCTGTCATGCTTCCTTCCATGTTTAATAAAGACCTGTAATTGTATCGATCACATTAGCACCTTACGGACTTCTCTACGTGAACCCGAATTTAGTCTGGCCCCAATGCTGGTACCAGACACCGGATAGGAAACCAAAAAATAGAGTTTGTGCACAAAAAGAGATTAAGCTGATCATTGTGATAACTAGCAATCAAAGATCATCTCAAGTAATTTTTTTGCATCAAGTCAAGGATATTGGTGATCTCAAGTGCTAGTAATTAGGTTTGAAATTTAATTGGCGACTCAACTAAGATAGATTCAATATCGATAACAACAGAGGTGAATCTAAAATTTGAACTTTGTGTGTTAGATTCTAGTTCATGATTCTTATCACAACTCATTTGATTTACTATGTTCGAAATCAATTGCTTGTGCTTACTTATAGAGAAACTTTCAACTCATACACAAGGTCCAAGCTAAAGCTACTTAGTTCGCATAAACCCATAAGTCACACTCTAAAAATTACTCCCTCTATCTCATTTTATATGAGATCATTTGACTTGACACAGTATTTAAGAAAAAAAAAAGACTCAAATTTTAAAGTTAAATTGTTTCAAACTATAGTACTATTGACTTTTTTTATGGGGCAGACTAAAAAAATAGGTGTCACATAAAATGGAACAGCGGGGTAAATAATAAAATAAAAGCTAAGTTCAAGATCTGTTTCCATCTGTCCAAGTCTTGATAGACAGAGTTAGCAGATCCAAACTGGTCTGAAAAACACGATTATAAAAGAATTTTTAATAAAAGATCAACAACATATATACAATGTAATTTCACGAGTATAATAAGAGAGTAGAAAATACAATAAAGCAGATCTAAGAAGAAATAATAAATATAATGTACCTAAACACAGAGTTCACAACTGATCTTCAAATAATGCTGTAGATTTCAAGTTAACAACAAAATTTAATTGAGGGTGGTAGTTTTTTATTTTTAACTAAGAAATAAGTAAAGAGATTTACCAGGAAACTCTAATGGTTTTGCATTAAACAACTTTTTTTTCTTTGCAATGAAGTGGTTGGTAAAGATATTATTATGATTTTCTTGCAACGTGGACTACGAGTAAAACATCCACATCTCATTGACTTTTTTAAAAGATTATCTTTAATTTAAATAAATTATATTAAAAAAACAGGATGCATATAGCATTCTGTATTAGTAAGATATGAGGAATGATTGTATATAACATAGACAATCTAGTCTAATACAAGTATTAATGATTGATTTTACGGTTTGAATTTATAACCTAGAAATTACACGGAGGCAACTTTACTGTCACTGCAACAACAACATATCTTCCAACGTGGTCATCTTCCACCCAAGCAAAAGCATATCAAAAAATTATGTAAAACAAATATAGTAGCAAAAAAGTCACGTTCAAAACAATAAATTAAAAAGCAAATAATACATACCGATAAAAAATAATATAATAACTGAAACTGAAAATAACAAATAATACTAAAATTGATGAATGAAACGGTAGGTGCACCGCTAAAGGAAAAAATGTATATAATAATGTAAGTGCATCATTAAACAAAAGAAGGAAAATATGTAACAAAGTGCACCACCGCCCTTTAGTTTTCTTGTAGCATAAATTTCACAAATAATATTATACAATTTTAATATAATATAATAAGTTGATTATTTTTGTTAGTTAATTAGTTCAAACAAAAATCATTCTCTTTATAATTTGAAAAGTTGGTTGAACTCATTTGTTAAGCCATAGGAGATTTTTAAGGCATATTGCCGCATTTACGAGCCAACTTTTAGAAATTACGCAATTTTTTGGGTTTTTAGTGTGTATAAGCCCATTGATCTGGCGCCTAAGAGCACTCAAAAAAAATTTCTGAAAAAACTTTATGAGGACCTTCGTAATGAGTTGGGGAAGCATTACGTACAGTTCGACCACTTTTTTCAGGCGTATTTTTACATTTAAGAGCCAACTTTTAGGAATTACGCATTTTTCTTCATTTTTCGTGTGTATTAGTCCATGGATTTGGCGCCTAAGAACACCCAAAAAAAATTCTGAAAAAACTTATGAGTACCTCCGTAATGAGTTGTAGAAGCATTACGTAAAGTCCATCATTTTTTTCAGGCATATTTTTACATTTACGAGCTAACTTTTAGGAATTACGCGACTTTCTTGGTTTTCGTGTGTATTAGCCCATGATCTCGCGCCTCAGAGTACCAAAAAAAATTTCCTGAAAAAACTTTATGAGACCTCCGTAATGAGTTAGGAAAACATTACGTACAGTCCCACCGTTTTTTCAGGCATATTTTTGCATTTACGAGTCAATTTTTAGGAATTACGCGACTTTCTTTTTTTTCGTCAATATTAGCTCATGAATCTGGCGCCTCTGAGCACCCAAATTTTTTTCCTCAAAAACTTTATGAGGACCTCCTTTATAAGTTGCTGAAGCATTACATACAGTCCCACCATTTTTTTCAGACATATTTTCACATTTTCAAGCCAATCTTAGGAATTACGCGACTTTCTTGATTTTTCGCGTGTATTAGTCCATGGATCTTTCTCCTCAGAGCACCCCAAAATTTTTTCTTAAAAAACTTTATGAGGACTGCTGTAATGAGTTGTGGAAATATTACGTACAGTCCCATCATTTTTTTCAGGCATATTTTCACATTTACAAGCAGACTTTTGGGAATTATGTGACTTTCTTTATTTTTTGTGTATATTAGCTCATGGATCTGGTGCCTCAGAAGCACCCAATTTTTTTTTGAAAAAGTGAGGACCTCGGTAATGAGTTGGAGAAGTATTACGTACCGTCCTACCATTTTTCTCAAACATATTTTCGCATTTACGAGCCAACCTTTTTCGTGTGTATTAGCCCATGGATCTATCGACTCCGAGCACCCAAAAGAATTTTCTGAAAAAAATTTATGAGGACCTCGATAATGAGTTGGAGAAGCATTACGTACAGTCCCATCATTTTTTCCAAGTATATTTTTGTATTTACGAGCCACCTTTTAGGAATTACGCGACTTTCTTAATTTTTTGTGCATATTATTGGCCCATGAATCTGGTGCCTCAGAGCATAATGTGTCGTGAACTTATAGCACATTCGACGCCCAAAACAAAGTATTATCGCAAGAAATTAAGCATGTTTTTATAGATATGAAATTGGAGCAAAGTTGTTGAAGATTGAAAGCTAAACGAGTGCACCAAGTGTGACTGAACGGACCGTGAAAATTTTCACAGGCCGTCTTGACAGTAAAAATATTTAAAATTTTTGAAAAGAAATAATAAAGTCCAAAGTTACGACCAACCTTTTCTTTAGTCATCATACAACTGTTGACACCAAATTTTGTCCCTCCTTTCTTCTAATTTATTTCGTTGAGCTTCTAAATTGCTAAGAAGTCGAATACTTTATAATTCACTATTATTTTCCATTTATCACTATTGCTATCATAATTATTTATATTACTTTAACTTTTATTATTTTTTATGATTATCATATTTTTATTATTAGTTCCACTATTTCAAAGTTATACCTTTTTATTATCAACGTTACTATTAGTACTTTAATGTCGTCTTGTTTAAAATAGTGTGTCGTTACTTTATTTAAAGTTTCTTACTTTCTAAACTTTTTACTTAATATATATATATATTATTAGTTATTAAATTAGAAGCGGCTATGAAAGCCTATCCATTTATGAGCTCAAAATCAAACAAAAAATTCGGCCCAAACAAAGTGCAATTCTGCTCAATTAATTCAGCCAATTTGGCTATCCAAATGCAGCCCATTTTTTCGCTCAAAATAGAGTTATATTACAATGTACTTTATAGATTTTGGGTACTGCTGTGATATACTAATCTCCCTTTAGGTTGTTGAAAATCTGATTATAATGTGTAAATGGAGTACAACTCTATGTTCTGATAGATTTAAAATTACCCCATACTAATGCTTTGTCTAAAAATGATAAGTTGACTACTTTTGGTTTAGAATTAGATGTGCTAGAATGTACAGAAACCTGTATTTATTAACACTATGATCTTGAACCATGATTTGATATAATAACAGTGAAACGATAATCTGTAGGTTGTTGCATTATCTTTATAGGAATGTTTTGTATATTTAGTTCTTGGTATATATAGATGAGAATGTAATATGTTCTTAGGGATGATTAACAAAATTTTTGAATGACTATTATCCTCTTTTAGACATTGTTCAAGAATCCGATTTCTCCTCTAACTTCTTTTCCCCTTTGCATGAACACCGGAGTTGATGAGTCCTACGAGTTCAAATTGCTCAAGAGTGCATTATAATAATTTTATTTAAATTCATGCATCTAGACACAATGGTTCAAATTCTTTGGGATATTAAATTTTATATCCCATCGCTTTTCTATTCATATAATTTTTAATTAAAAAAGAGTGAACATACCCTTCTAATTACTGCATTACTAACTAATAAAATATGAACTTAAATTCAACAAATGTTATCAGAAAATGGACTAAATACGCCTATTAGTTTTGTGTAGTAAATGCTTGAGGAAGTTATTCATGTACCAAATGTGGATAATGAAGAGTCAAAAAATAACTTTTGATTTTAATTTATAATAAGTGGGGGTAATGAAGAGCCTATCAAAGACGCTCACCAACAACATTATATATATATATATTTTTATTTTTTTTTTAGTTGAAATTTTATCTCTATCATTGCCACTGAGAAACAATTACAATTGGAGAAGGAGGACTAGACCTTGCCTTCTTGAAGGTTACAGTAGCAATGGGCAAAAAAAAGTTGCACAAAGGTGGCAACTAGCAAAAAGACTTCTCAAGGAGGGTCATAGTAAATCAGGGAAGGCTTCCTTTTTTTAATCCTAAAGGATGGAAATTGCCATTTATCTAAGTTGAGGAGTCCCTTAACATGTGCTTGCAGATCGGATGTGTCGGTAAGAACTATGGTGGTGTTGGTTAGATGACTATAAGAAGAAAGTTTGTCAGCCACTCTGTTGGCTTCCCTATAGCAGTGATCAGAGGATCAACTCTCTGATTTCATCCACCATTTCTTTCATCCTCCAAGGAGTAGACCATAAATTGAGTATACTATTTAGGAGGAGGAGGGAATCAGTTTCAACTGTAGTAAAGATGTGTCCATTGGCAATACACCACTTCAGGCCAATGAGAAAGGCTTTTCTTTCAGCAGTATTGCTGGTTCCATTTCCCAGGGGAAGAATAAATGCCATAATGCAATTTCCATTTGAGTCTCGCACCACTCCACCTCCTCCACTAGATTCTCCAATACAAGAGCCATCAGTATTCAACTTCATGGAGTGATGCGAGGGTCTCGACCATTTAACAGTGGTGTGGATAGTGTCTTCAAGTTGTATTTCCATGAGCTTAAGTAGGCTTTCCCAATTCTCCGGAAGGTTAATGTTGGAGAAAACCTTTTTGGTTAAGTGGCAGATGTTGAAGGCGATCAGAGAAATAGGTCTTTTGGTGGATGGTCTCTCTTCCTCATATCTAGAGTTGCACCTTGATCTCCATAATTCCCAGATAATGATTGGAGGGATGATACTTAAAACATATTCAACGACGGGATTTTGGATGTGGAATTCCAGCATCTTTGGAGCAATTCTCTGAGATTTGTGTGCATTGTGATAATGCCCATTCTGCCAATTATGGAGCTCCAGATTCATTGTGCGTAGTTTCCTTTGCAAAATAGGTGTTCTGAGGATTCAAGTCCAGGGTTCATACCTGTAGCAATACAACAAACACATTTAGAAACAATGGTTATTTTAAATTTATCGACAATCTTATCATCAGTAGGCATTCTGTTATGAATAGCCCTCCATGTAACACAAGACATTTTATATGGTACATGTTTGTGCCATATCTTTGCATCAATAAGAGCAAAAGGTACTGAGAACTTCCCAGATTCAGCAGCGGTCCAGAGAGGAATATCGTCAAGATTATTTGCCAAGTTGATGTTAAAACTGGTAGTGATATGTTTGATGTGATCCGGGGGTTGGGGGTTGAGAACATTCCAGTTCCAGTGACCCTGTTGAAAGACATCCTTAATAGGAATATGTTGGTAAATAAGGGTGTTCTCCCAGAATTCGTATAACGGACCATGTTCATTCCATTTATCGAATCAGAAACTAGAGTTCCCCCTGTTAGTTTTCCAAAAAAATATTTGTTCCACCACTTCTCTAATTTTCAGCATTGCGTGCCAACTATCTGACTGCCCTGGTTTCCGGTAGGGTGATCATCACTACAGTATTTGGCCTTCAAGAAATTAGTCCAAAGAGATTCAGTAGTTCTGAATCTCCACCATTGTTTAGCCGTGAAAGCCTTGCAAGTGTCTTCGAGTTTTCTAAAATTTGATCCCCCCTCATTATACGGGTATCTAAGATTTTCCCAAGACACCCAGTGATATTTCTTATCTTCCTCATTACCAGACCAGTAGAATCGAGTAAGGTACCTCTCAATCACCTCAAGAGTGCCTTTATGGGGATGGACTGCTGCCAAAGTATGAACATTTAGGGCAAGCAGGACATGCCTAATGAGAGTCACTCTTCCTCCTATGGACAACAATTTAAGATGCCACCCTTTAATTCTATTGGTAATTTTGCAGATCAGATCAGTGAAGATTTCGAGGAGTTTCCTCCCATTATATATGGGGCATCCCAGATATTTAATAGGGATATGCTCGTATCTCATACGAAGAATTTTTCCAACCCTTTTGATAGAGATAGGGGGTGGGGGGTGGGGGGTAGGAGCCATGGTGTAGGAGCATTTGTTCTTGTTGATTGATTGTCCAGAGACTCTTTCATAGCTTTCCAGAGTTTTAAGGATAGCTTGAAGAGTGGCTTTCCTTTCGCTACTGAAAACGATAGTGTCATCTGCAAAAGAAAGATGGTTAATTTGAGGACCAAATGGATGCATGGAAAACCCTCTAAATGCAGGGACTCTCTACAGAGAATTAAGCATCTTGGAAAGTAATTCTGCCGAGAGAACAAAGAGACTAGGGGAGAGGGAGTCTCCCTGTCTAAGACCCCACCCGGATTTAAAAAACCCTGCCTACTTCCATTCACAAGAACAGAGTACCAATTATTGGAGATAAACTGTTAAATAAGATCAATCCAACTTTCAGCAAAACCAAACCTCCTCAAAATAAAGCACAAGAAAGACCAAGAGACTCTATCGTAGGCCTTAGACATGCAAAGTTTAATAACAACATTCCCCCCATAATTAGATTTGCAGATATCATTGACAATTTCTTGGGCGAGGAGGATATTTTCAGTAATAGCTCTCCCTTTAACAAAACCACTTTGGTTGGGGCTAATTATATTAGGAAGAATTTTGGAAAGCCTATTATTGATCAATTTAGCAATGATCTTACACGAAGTATTACAAAGACTGATAGGCCTAATCTTAGAAAAATCTTGAGGAGAATTAACTTTAGGAAGCATCACTATACAAGTATGAGAGAAAATTTTTGGAAGGATAGCACCTTGAAAGAATGAAGTGATTGCTGCATGGAGGTCCGCTGCTATGATTAGCCAGGTTGATTGGCAGAATTTTCCATTTAGTCCATCTGGTCCAGGGGTGCTGTCTGAGTAAATTGAAAAAATAGTGTCTTTGATCTCTTGGAGGGTTGGCAAGCTGTTAAGGTTGTTGTTGTCTTCAATGGTGACAACCCTCTCTACGAGATTAAAAATATTACTATCTTCCTCAGTGGGCTCAGCTTTGAACAGATTGGTGAAAAAATTTACTGCTGCATCAGCAACTTGTGTAGTTCTTTCTACCCAATTACCCTCTTGATCTTTGATTTTGTGTATTGAAAGCTTTTTTTTTTTATCCTTGATTACCCTGTGGAAGAAAGCAGAGTTAGTATCACCATCTTCAAGCCATTTAATCCTAGCCTTTTGGCTTAGGACTTTTTCCTGAATTTTCAAGAATCTAGTGAATTCAGCCTTTAGCCTTAAAAAGGTTTATCCTGTTCTCCGGAGTATTATTGTTGATGAAGCTCTCTTCCAGGTCTTTAATAATATTTTCTAGTCTCTTAGGTTCTTCATGGAAGTCTCCATAAGCTATTCTAGACCATGCACTAAGAGCTTTGATAGTGGCCTTGAGTTTTTTATGAAGGACTTGTAGGGGGTTTCCTTCCTGATCTTGAGACCAAGCTTCCTGTACAACACCGAAAAAGTCATCATGTTCAGTCCAAAAATTGAGGAATCTAAAATATTTAATAAAGTTAACATCTACAGGACTACAATTAATTAAGAGGGGGGCATGGTCAGTGCAAGTTCTAGAGAGATGAGTAATCGTGGTCCCATTAAAAACATCAAACCAGTGGTTGTTATAAGCAAGTCTGTCAAGCCTTTTCCAGATTGTATTGGGCGGGTCTCTATTGTCACTCCAAGTGAACTTTGGCCCAAGATATCCAGCATCCTGCAAATCACAATCTTCCAAACAAGATATAAAAGCAAGACTTTCTTCAATTCTGTAAGGCAGACCTCCTATTTTTTCTTCTGGACCTGTGATAACATTAAAATCTCCTACAACCCCCCAGGGGCCAGAGATTCTATTAGAGATGTGTCCCTAAGCTCATTCCAAAGAGGAATTCTGTGGAGCTCATGACATTTAGCATAGATAACTGATATGTGAAAGTTAATAGGCTCGTGTTGATGCGAAATATGGATAAGATCATGTTGTTCTCGATCTTCAATAATGTCGATAGTGTAATCTTTAGACCAAAAAATCCAAATCTTGTAGGAGCAGTTATGAAAACAGAAAGTGTACCCTAATTTCCTTTTGAATTTGTCAATTTTCCTCGAGTTCACCATTGGTTCTTGCAGGAACATGTACGGAAATTTATGTTGACGTTTGAGCGTTTTAAGTCTCTTGAGAGAACCTTGGGATCCTATTCCCCTAAAATTCCATGATATAGTGTTAATCACGGGAAACAGTTGGGGGAAGGGATAATTTATTTTGAAGATCTTTTCTCCCTCTAGGAGAGAGGTTGTTGTAGTATTCTACCTTGTGGTGCACCTGGTTAGATTGATCAGCGACTACACAAGTTAGAGAAGGTCTGTCCCCTCTGATAGCTTCATCGTCAGAGAGGGCTGTTGAGTATTCTTCCTCTACATTGATCATGTACAAATCTTCCTCACAAACTTTTAAAGTCGAGTCTTCGTGAATCTCATTGTAGTTTGGAGTAGGATTTCGCCTTGAGGAACCTTGTTCCTAGATCTAGGGTAATCAGGCAAGCTTAACTTTTCTTTTTCGTTCGCCTTCCTCCCTGTAATATTTCCTAATGAATTTTGATTCAGTCCAAAAAAGGGAGCAGTTGAGGAGTTGAGTTGGTGGATCACTACTGAGACAGAATCCTTGTTATCGAAGACTATATATGGGGGGATCTGCACAATGGAGGGAAATTTCTTTTTCTTGTTGAGAGTCTTGGTTTTTTCAGAGTTAACCACCTCAACAAGTTGACTGGTAATCTGATCATCTAACTTAACTTTCAAGTAAGCAGTTTCCTTGTTGTGTTTCACCTTCATAGTGTTGTTTTTGATGATTTGAGGGTGTTGTGCTTTCCTTTCTTTTCTTTCAGCTTCTTTTTCCTCTCTTTTAGTAGGGATTCTCAAAGTGTTGCTCTTGGAACAATTCATTTCTGTTGGTATCATTTCATTTTGAGTAGTAACTTCCATATCCTCCGTTCCTTTATTGGTGGGTTCGGAAAGACATAGGTTTACTATTTCACTACTGATGCTGGAAACCCGCATGTTGCTAATTTCTGAGCTGCTACTTGTTCCTCTATCTTGATTTGTTTGAGATATCTTTCCATTTGAGTTGCTCTTGTTGATGCATTTTCCTTTCCTGTTGGTCACTGTTTGCCATTCTTGTTCCTCATTGATTTCGTCTGGGCTCTCCTTTGAGCTTTGAGTTGTGCTATCCATCAAATTAGTGGTATCTATTGTAGCTTCCACATTGGTGGTAGCTTGCATTGTTTTTTGCTCACTGAGTGTATTCTCTGCCTCCTTGGGATGGAGCTGTCTGCACTTTTCATCTCTATGACCTTGCATTTTACAGTGCGAGCAGAATGCTGACATGTTTTCATACTCAATTCTTTGGTTGATCATCTCACTCCGCCCATTCCTGTTAGTAATTTCCAACATCACTTAGAGGTTTGGTCAGATCTATTTCCATCCTTCCTTACCTTCGCAATGGTGGGTTCGACAAATGGCATCCCACTCAAAGAGGGACCAGGAAGAATCTGGTTTGGAGGAACAAAGTTTTGTTGGTTTTGGAACAAAGACCTTTGAGGGAAACTGATCTGGATATCACTACTAACTTGTGTTTTCATACACTCCAAAATTTTCCAACAACATTATATATATTCCCTTCTTTCTTTCGTGATCATCTTGCTTTATGTAGATTTTTGTAAAAAAATGATTATCAATTTGTAATCATAACAATCCTTACTAATTCTTGTATTTGTGTTCTGTATAATTTTATTCATCTTCTTTTTGTTTAGAAATATGTGAATCGGTATGGTTACAAGATGAAAGTTCATCAAATACAAAATTGTAAGTGAATTTTTATTTTTCATATCTCCATCTTTTTGAATTTTCAAATATAACTTTGTAATTGGTTATTATACTTTTGTATTCTTCATTTCTTTTATCTTTAGGAATAAATATAATAAAACTAATCCCAATTTATATTTATTATTAACTATTTTGATGATAAGCTAATCATGTTGAATCTCCCGGAACATTTTGGTTGCCTCAATCGTTTCTGAATAAAGTAGCTATCTTCATAACAGTGATTTTTTAATTGTTCCTACTTATGATAATTCCAAGTGAATTTTGTTTCCTTCTTATAGACAAAACAAGTACTTATAATTTTATCCAGTCATATGCATCATTCAAAGAGAAAAAATTAACAAGTTAAAACAAATTATTCTTTGAAACTACCGTTATTTTATATGAATAGTGGGAATACATTATAAGAATTTGCTCAATTTTTCCATATCATTTTATACATTTACAAACAAAAGGGTCAACAATATTCTTACAATAACCAATACTTATGTTTTTCAATTACACTAGCAACATATTTGATAGTATGTTGATTTAAACAATTTTGTATTAAAAAAAGTAATCATGGATTAAAAAAAATTGTGAGTCTCTTAAAATTTACACTTTAAGTTTATGTATGGTTGTTACTAAAACACAGAAAAAAGCAATATAATTTGATTATATTAGTTTATAGAATTGGTCGAACTCCATTGGCATTATATTTCTATGACACATCACATGCCTCTATTTATATAGCCTCGCTCTGAAATGTGAAAAAAAGTAAGAGAAAATTACAAGAAATGAAATGAAAGATTTTATATACCTATAGATTGTAGTTATTTTTTTCTCTCTGTGCATTTCTCTATTTAAACACTCTGAATTTATAGGAGATAATTACGAAAGTAACTTTAGAATATTTTTTATTTCAAAATCTATAATATATAAAGGCAAGAACAATTCTCCTTGATATATATTGGTCGAGTGTCTTCATCTCTTTTGAATTGCTTTTTCAGGATGTATTTTAGTTAACTTATTGTGTTGTTTTAGCTTCGAAAGCACCATAACTCTTTCACCCACTATACAAATTTTATATAGTAGAAGCGGACAAACGTGCAAGCACGTTCCTAGAACTAGTTTATAAAAACATATGAAACACATGGAGTGATGTCAGGAAAGAAACACATGTATAAATAACGAAACACGTTAAGAAACAATACGTAACAACCGTCCAATATCCACCAACAGCTCAATTCATGTTATTCCATTGCTTGCTTCCAGGAACCCTATTCAGACACACGTGACTGAAATCGCTCTACACAACAATCAAACTTCTCTTTAGGTATATATAGTAGATCACGAACGTAACCCTGTTAGTGAAAATTCGGTCTCTACCACTGCTTGTAAGTATCCACAGATAGTTCAATCTGTATTGTTCCATTGCTTACTTCCAGGAACCCATTTCGGACACACGGGACTGAAGTAGCTCGACACAACCCTTGAATTCAATAGCTCAACATGTGGTGCAAATTTAACGCACCGCGGCGTCTTGTATTGGTTAATGGAAGCACCTAGTAAGCTAGTACAGCAATAGTCCATGAGCTTGTCAAAAGTACCTGTTTCCACTATCCTGATTTCAAGAGGCCCGATGGATTTGTCAGACGTACGACCCTGGCGGTAGACGCTGTTGAGAGATTCTTCAATGGTGAGGCAACAGTCTTCAAGGACTGAAGGAGGAATCGGGGAAGAGGCGTTGACGTTTAGCTCCCAGAACAGGACATAATGACCTGGAATAGTAGCAGTATCAGCATGGCTGGTGTAGTCGATTACACGTGCATCGAATGCCATCAGATTGTTTGCAGCATTTTTCACTGCATTTTGTAGCTCAATTTCATTAGTCTTTTCAGAATCGATGCTCAAGATCACATTGTCCCGGCATACAAAGTTGAATTGAGGCGCGTTGTTCTTGTATCCAGCAACCCGAAGCACATCACCCACCCTGTATCTATACAGTCCTGAAAGGATACATCCAAGAAAATCTAAACATTAGCAGACATGGAAAAAAGAACATTTCATTTGGCAATTGAAAATTACCAGAATATGTGGTAACAACGAGCTCGTACTCCTGGCCAATCTTCACATCAACCAAATCGACCAATTGTTGTTCGTCTTTCTCATTAAACGACGTGTGACTGGAGATAGAATCGATGACTTCATTGCTCCTGTGAATCGGTAAGAACTCAAAATAGGCAATGATGGGAATGAGTGTGTAAGATACTTCACTGGGCTTACAAAGGGGGTTCAAGTTGATACCAAAGAAACATTCTGAGGAAGCATACATAGTACTGACGAGAGGGAGGCTATTGCAGTAATAATCGAGCATTGGTATATATTGAGACATGGCTCCAGTCACGACTACGTCCACGTACGTGGTATTAGGCCACACCCTAGTGACGATCCCTTCCCATGAATCCTTGCTGCATTCAGCCTCGATGAAATCAGCCAACTCTGAGTCTGGTTTGAGGATTTTCATCACAGCCTCTCTTACTGAAGGATCAGTAATTTTGTTGTTAATGGTTCCTGTTCGGATATCGTTACATAGTAGAGACCAGTGATCCTCCAAGAATCGCATAGCACGGATGAAGGCGGATGCAAAAATAGAGCCAACACGGACGACTTCTCTGTTTTGGCAGAGGCCACAAAGCATTTGGGAGTACATGCTTTGGTAAGAGTCTAGGCAGAGAATGGCTTCAATTGGACTCGTGTAGGGCGACACACGACTATTGCTGGTTTTGAAATGACTACTCTTGTAGACACTAGTTAAAATAGGACGAGCTAATAATCCTCCGGGGGTCTTGGCTTCAGACTTTATGAACATGAAATACATTCCTTTGCCATTTCCCAAATCTGGAAAAAATTGGCTCACCACAGACATCTTAAGGCTGCGAAGTTGATGTCTCCTCCCGTTCTCTTCCTCTGTTGTTGGTATCAATTTTCTCTCCCCTCCCGACGTCCCAGAACTGCACATTAAAATGCAAATATTAGGAATCATGCAAGAACCACAAAACCATAATTAGATACTCCCGTTGTTCCACTTTATGTGATACTTATTCCTTATTAGTCCGTTACAAAATGAATGACAACTTTCCATATTCACAAACAATTCCACTTTAGACTTCTCATTGTACTCTTAATGACAAAATGTCAACGACATGTTTAAAACAACAAGTTCCAAGATGCTTCGTAACTTTCATCAGACATCAGCTGTCAAATATCATCATATAAAACGAAACTGAATCGAGGGAATAGTAATCTATTTAGATAAAGTATTCTCATTTTTCATCTGAAAAGTAAAAGGAGCATAAGACCTTGTAAAGAATTCAGATACGGGCTGGGAGCATAGGATTGGAGATCTATCGCCATTGGCTATACGGTTGATATCGGACTGAATATCTTCGTAAGTGATAACAGGCACGACTTTCTTGAATGTCTCTCTATCAGTGTGACCTTTGAGATTAAGGCGCTGCAAGTACTCTACGTTAGCATTTCGAGTGAGGATTTCATCAAGAACTCTCTTTTGGACCACATCAACATTGATGGTCACCTCTTCAATAAACTGAAGATTCTTCTCGTTTACCTCAGCCAGGGTTCTTTCCATGTTTAATAAGGACCTGTAACTGTGGTACCGGACACTGGGTGAGAAACTAACAAAATAGAGTTTAGTTGATTGTGATAATAGAAATCAAAGCAAGTCATAGACTTGATCTCTTCATGAACTTGATTAAATATATATTTAAAGAAATAATGTACCTAAACACAGAGGTCAATAGCTGTACTAACCATTTAACTAATCATATCACTAATATAATACTAACGACTTGTAGAGCAGTTAACCCACTCAATTAATACACTACACTAACTACCAATAACAAAATAATATTTTATCTGAAATATGCCATAAAATTTGTGTCTATAAAAACTTGTAGTTAAGGTGAAGAAGTTTAAGTTAAATCAGAAGTCTCGGGTTTGAGCCTTAGAAGGGAAGAAATCTTGTTGGGAGCGCCCCCCGAGAAATAGGGCCTATAAATTGCAAATCTGGTTTTTGTCAGGCTCCAATATTGGTACAGAACACCGGGTTAGAAGGGGAAAAATAATGTTGAACACACGATAACATGAAACACATGTAAATGATTATCTGACCATATCTTTTGTCATAACTTAACATGTATATTTAAAAAAAAAAAAAAACATGTCAGACGGATGGGAAATATTATTATTATTATTATTATTGCAACTTTCTGCAATTAAGTAATGATCTGGCCATGTTGTTTTTTATTCTTTGTTGATTTGTACATTTCTTTTCTTTTTGATAATCGAAAAAAATTTCGAGGGTCAATGACATATGGTTAGAAACTTGGTGGATAATAGGTTCACCCCTCTATCTTTCTTCGGTCATGAAAAGGGCAGGTTACCATAGATCAAATGCAATTCAGAAAGAAGAAAAAAACAGAAACTTTCTGTAAATGGTAACATACTTCTAGTGCATAAGGCATTAGTCTACTGGTAAGAGCACAACGCGTGGATGTATGAGCACATCGCATCACGAAATCGAACCTGCTAAATAAATTAATGTTATATTAATTAACTAATAGTTCACATTTCAGAATCCAGTTGTACCTGAGAATAAACATAAAGAAAACAAGATAATTGAGACTTATGAGCACAGATTTAGGTTACTTTTGATCCAGATCCAGATCACAATTATCAAAAAGAAAATTTATATATAGTGAAACATATTTTGTATTATCAGAGACAATGCTCAAAAAGGACAGACGTGATATATTTATGAGTAAATACTAGATTCAGTTGAACCTATATGTACATTTTGTTCACCTTTGTAACAAAACATTTACTCAGATAGGTCTTTAGTAATATGGAAAGAATTCTACCTGAGGTACCAAACAGCTTGAAGAAGGCCACTGATTGTAGTATCGCGGAGTTAAACAAGAAGTGTCTTCAGTTCATTGAAGAGGTCATGACCAACGTTGATAAGGTCCAAATTTGTTATATGCCAATTTGTTCCAGATTTGGAGAAGGGCAAAGGAATGTATTTCTTGTCCATAAAGTCTGAAGCCAAGACTCCAGGAGGATTACCAGCTCGTCCTGTTTTAACAAGTACTTACAAGAGTCCTTATTTCCACGACAGGCACCATAACCCCTATGCGAACTACACTAGTCCCGCTGAAACCATTCTCTGCCCAGACTCTTACCAAAGCATGTACTCCCAAATGCTTTGTGGCCTCTGCCAACACAAAAAAGTATTCAGGGTTGGCTCGTACTTTGCATCCAGCTTCATCCGTGCCATCCGGTTCCTAGAAAAACACTGGTCTCTACTTTGTAAAGATAGTCGGATGGGAACCATTAACACTCAAATTCCAGATCAGTCAGTGAGAGAGTCAGTGATGAAAATCCTCAAACCTGACCCAGAGTTAGTTGATTTCATCGAGGCTGAATGCAGTAAAGATTCATGGCAAAGGATCATAGCTAGGTTGTGGACCAATATCAGGTACTTTCAAATGCCAAACAAAATGCTCGACTCGTTTCTTTTTTACAATTTGTCTGTCCAACATGTCTGCTAATGATTATTTTGCTTGGACTTGTGCCATTTCAGGACTCTATAGATACAGGGTGGGTGATGTGCTTCGAGTTTCTGGATACAAGAATAATGCACCTCAATTCCACTTTGTATGTCGGGAAAATGTAATCTTGAGCATTGATTCTGACAAGACTGATGAAGCTGAGCTACAAAATGCAGTGCACAATCTGATACCATTTGATGCAAATGTAACCGAATACACCAGCTATGCCGATACCGCCACCATTCCAGGCCACTATGTCCTATCTGGGAGCTCAATGTGAATGGCTCTACCCAAATTCCTCCTTCCGTCTTTGAAGATTGTTGCCTCACCATTGAAGAATCTCTAAATAGCGTCTACCGCCAGGGGCGTGCCTCTGACAAATCCATTGGGCCTCTGGAAATCAGGATAGTGGAAATTGGGACTTTTGACAAGCTCATGGATTACTGTGTTAGCTTAGGTGCTTCCCTTGACCAATACAAGACACCGCGATGTCTGAAATTTGCACCCCTTGTTGAGCTTTTGAATTCGAGAGTCGTGTCCAGACACTTCAGCCCCACGTGTCCAAACTGGGTTCCTGGTAACAAGCAATGGAACAACATGAATTGAATAGCTAGTTTGGTGTTTCAGACCACAAGAATTATAATAAAGACTTAGCTTCTCTTTATTGATCTTATTTTGTGCCACTGTCTCTTTGCTTTTGCTATAGTCACAACACTCTTGAATGAGAAACATCTTACTTTGTTTCATCTAATTTTTCTTAGCTTTGTTGTTCAGATGTATGTCTTGCTATCAAAAATGCAATGAAAAATATATATTACAATAAAAATTCTGTTTCTCACAAACTTTTCTTTAAAATAATTCATCATCAATTTAATCCATCTCTTGTGGACTTGTGATCAGATGACAAGTTTGTATGGTTTTCAATATGGTGTCAGGATCCATAGTAGCATCAACCTTAAGTATCCCTTCTGCTTCATCAATCTGTAGCAAATCCAGGTGGGTCTGCAAGAGCTTTGCAGGCATGAAATGCTTTCCCTCAGCTGCTCTCTTCACCAGCCGAGCGGCAAGCACTTCAGCCCCAACATCCAACAACACGAATTTAACAATACTTGCATAAGAACCTGGTTCATAATTTGGGTCTGCAGATCTAAGGATTTCCCTGTACCGCTTTTGCAGAGCTGAGCAAGCAAGAACCAGTGTTTCATTGTCAACTAATCCTCTTCTCAGTGTATTCCACAATGCTTCAAGCCATGGAACACGATCTTCCTCGGAAAGAGGTATCCCATTCTTCATCTCCTCTGTTTTGATCAAGCAAATCATCAATAAATGCACCCCTTGGGAATATGCTCTCATTGATCAGCCATGATTTTAATTAAAAAGTCATGATCATAGTCCTTACCTTTGTTAGACTCTGAGTGATAATCATCCACATCAAGAAAGCGGCCATGAACAGCTCTTCCAAGCATCTCACCAATTGTTCTGAGCCAGCATGCATAAGAATTACTTAAAAAGTTTGGAACTTGAAAATTGAACCACAGAGACGTATTGCATTACAGTGATCCAAGTCATTTCTCCTTGCCAAGTAACAGGATATCTTTGCTTCTATAATCTTGAAGTTCTTTGTTAAGATCTAGTTTGACTATACAAGAAGTTAGAAACTGATACATGACCTATACAATTCTTTTGGTTAAACCAAATTAGTTAGTAACTTGAAACCTTCTGATTTTCCAGCTCCGCTTACACCCACAAGTACAACAGCTTTTCCTGTGAGGTAAGACATTACATGCAAGAGGAAAAAATGTCATCATATCATCCATAACAATTAAAAGAAGAAAGAAGAACAAGATGGAAGGTGAACACAAACCTTTGTAGTCAGATGCCATTTTCGGAAAACTTACGAAGTTTATTGCCAGTGCTTGATGTCGAAAGGATTAGATGATTAAACCCTTCAGATATGAAAAGGTTCTGGCCTCTCTCAGATCCTAAAACACAGGAAATAACAGCAGTACATCAAGAATTAAGATTCAGATAAGCTCTAGCCTTCTCAAAATTGCCACGAAAATGATGTACTAATATCAGTAAGTCAAAATCACAGTTGTCAAGAATGTTTTGAATCTGATATTTTTAGGAAACAAAAGGAAAATAAAAGTAGCATTCTCTCAAGCCACCAAATCTAGATTGTAGAAATATACTCGGAAAAAGACAAAAATCCTTCTCCACACTAAGGATTTCATGCATTGCACTCCCACTAACATATGCAACAATGTCACAAACACCTTCTAGATGGAGGTTGAAACAAGAAAATATATGCAATAAATGTTTTTTTTATTAATAACCGTGGAGTCCGGACCAGCTTGTCCATACCTCAGACATATCGAATAACTCTATGAATCCTGAGAACTCATCGTTCTAAACCCACTTTATTGATCACCAAAACCTGTTGATTTTCTGTACCCAAACTTTAATTTTCTACTTGGTGCAGTTCAAAGCTACTAGCAACAACAACATAACCAATGTAATCCCACAAAGTGGGGCTAGAGACAGTAGAGTGTACGCAGACCTTACCCTACCTAAGAGGCAACACATAATAACAAAAACAGCACATAGTAACAAATAATATGATTATCGAGCTACAAGGAATCAACATATAGTAAAAGAAATCTAAGGACAAGAAACTAACTTTGCCAAAATTTCAACTGTTTCAACTTCAATGATCAATGAAATCATGAAAGTTCTATCTTTTATGGTCTTAAATTTTTCCGATGAAAAAATTGTCAGAGAACTTGTTAACATGATAAACAGATAATGATGCATTTTAACTTGATAAAATCATTAAATTAATCATAAAAATTGAATTTAATGGTTTCTTATGCAGAAAAGTTAGCAAAAAGAGCTGAAACAAAATCCATAACTCGTGTAAAGGAACTTACAAACTTAGCTGGAAAATGAACGGAGATTAGTTCGCCGGAAAAGGAGAAAAGCAAGATCATGTATTTCGCCGGCGAATACAGAAGAAATATGAAATTAATTTATATTTCTGGGTCCTGTTTCTATCTAACTTGGGCCTACTACTTAAATCCTATTGGAGCCCACCAATATTAAGACGGTGCTTACTATTCGAGCAATCTCTTTTGTCAAATTTCACAAAAGGCTTAATATTTTTGTTGTTATAGTTAAAGTGTCTTAATTTGATTGAGCACAGAGTTTAAGAAAAGCATCATATATAAATATGTTCTTTAACCAAGAAATAAGTATAGAGATTTACCAACCTTTTTTTCTCTTTGAATTGAACAGACTTTGCAATGGTACATACAAGGAAGAAAACTCAACAGCTGAGATTTCAATAGCTGTACAAACCATTTAACTAATCATCGCAAATCTAATACTAACAACTTGTAGAGAAGTCAACCCACTCAACTAATACTCTACATTAGCTACCAATAACAAAATAATATTTTAGCTGAAATATGCCATAAAATTTGCGTCGATAAAAACTTGTCGTTAAGGTGAAATGTGAAGTTTAAGCTAAATCAGAAGTCTCGGGTTTGAGCCCTAGAAGGAAGGAAAGAAATCTTGTTGGAAGCAACCTCTCCCCACCCCCCACCCCCCGAGAAATGGGGCCTGCAAATCGCGAATCTGGTTTTTGTCAGGCTCCAATATTGGTACCGATCACCAGGTTAGAAAACAAAAATCAAAAAAAAAAGTTCCACATGTAAATGAGTCATACCTAACATGTATATTTTCAAAAAAGAACATGTTAGACGGATGGGAAATATTATTATTATTATCATTGCAACTTTCTGCAATTAAGTAATGATCTGGCCATGCTGTTTTTTATTCTTTGTTGATTTGTACATTTCTTTTCTTTTTATAATCGAAAAAAAAATCGAGGGTCAATGACGTACGGTAGAAACTTCGTGGATAATATAGGTTCACTCCTCTATCTTTCTCCGCTCATAAAGCATTTCAGAAAGAAGAAAAAATCAGAAACTTTCTCTAATTGGTAACATACTTCTAGTGCCTAAGGCATTAGTCTACTGGTAAGAGCACAACACATGGATGTATGAGCACATCGCATCACAAAGTAGAATCTGCTAAATAAATTAATGTTATATTAATTAACTAATAGTTCACATTTCAGAATCCGGTTGTACCTGAGAATAAACAAAAAGAAGAAAAGATAATTGAGACTTATGAGCACAGATTTTTAGGTTACTTTTGATCCAGATCCAGATCACACTAATCAAAAAGAAAATTTATATGTAGTGAAACATATTTTTGTACTATCAGAGGCAAAGCTCAAAAAGGACGGACATATTTACGATTTACTGGATTCAGTTGAACCTATAGTCAATACACTCATCTGTATCTGGATTTAGTCTCCCTCTATATATACATTTTGTTCACCTAGTAACAAATCTTTGACTCAGACAGGTCTTTATTAATCTGGAAAGAACCATACCTGAGGCATCAAAGAGCCCGATGAAGGCCACTGAGGGTAGTATAGTGGAGGAAAACAAGAAGGCTCTTCAGTTCATTGAAGAGGTAACGATCAACGTTGATGAGGTTCAAAAGAGAGTTCTTGCTGAAATCCTCTCTCGAAATGTCAATGTTGAGTACTTGCAGCGCCATGATCTCAATGGTCACACTGATAGAGAGACGTTCAAGAAAGTCATGCCTGTCATCACCTACGAAGATATTCAGCCTGATATTAACTGTATAGCCAATGGTGATAAATCTCCAATCTTCTGCTCCCAATCCATCTCTGAATTCTTGACAAGGTTTGTCTTTCCGGAATGTGCATCTCCATCTCAATAGTGTACTATTATAAAGTACACAATTCACATTCTCTGTATCACATTAAGATCTTCTCGTTCTTGCGTGTGTATTCTGTCTTTAATTTCCGCTGAAGTGCAATCTTTATGTGCAGTTCTGGGACGTCCGGAGGGGAGAGAAAATTGATGCCAACAATTCCAGAAGAGATTGGGAAGAGATTTCAGCTTAGCAGCCTAGTGATGCCTGTGATAAGCCAATTTGTTCCAGATTTGGAGAAGGGCAAGGGAATGTATTTCTGGTCCATAAAATCTGAAGCCAAGACCCCAGGAGGATTACCAGCTCGCCCTGTTTTAACATGTATGGCCAAGAGTCCTTATTTCAACAATAACCGTTTTAGCCCCTATGCAAACTACACTAGTCCAGCTGAAACCACTCTCTGCCCAGACTCTTACCAAAACATGTACTCCCAAATGCTTTGTGGTCTCTACCAACGCAAAGAAGTCCTCAGGGTTGGCTCACACTTTGTATCCGGCCTCATCCGTGCCATCCGGTTCCTAGAAAAGCACTGGTCTCTACTTTGTAACGATATTCGAATGGGAACCTTAACACCCAAATTACAGATCAGTCAGTGAGAGAGTCAGTGATGAAAATCCTCAAACCTGACCCAGAGTTAGCTGATTTCATCGAGGCTGAATGCAGTAGAGATTCATGGCAAGGGATCATCGCTAGGTTGTGGCCTAACACCAAGTATGTGGATGTTGTTGTAACCGGAAGCATGTCACAGTATATACCTACCCTTGATTATTACAGCAACGGCCTCCCTCTTGTCTCTACCACGTATGGTTCCTCAGAATGCTTCTTTGGAATCAACCTGAACCCCTTTTGTAAGCCCAGTGAAGTCTCTTACACCCTTATTCCCACCATGTGCTATTTTGAGTTCGCACCAATTCACAGAGACAATGGAGTCATCAATTCTATCTCCAAGTCCAAGTCGCTTAATGAGAAAGAACAGAATCAATTAGTCAATCTGGTTGATGTCAAGATTGGCAAGGAGTACGAGCTGGTTGTTACCACATATTCAGGTACTTTCAAATGCCAAACAAAATGCTCGACTCGTTTCTTTTTTACAATTTGTCTGTCCAACATGTCTGCTAATACTTTGCTTTGCTTGGACTTGTGCCATTTCAGGACTCTAGAGATACAGGGTGGGTGACGTGCTTCGAGTTGCTGGATACAAGAACAATGCACCTCAATTCTACTTCGTATGTCGGGAAAATGTAATCTTGAGCATTAATTCTGACAAGACTGATGAAGCAGAGCTACAAAATGCTGTGAAAAATGCAGTGCACAATCTGATACCATTTGATGCAAACGTAACCGAGTACACCAGCTATGCCAATACCGCCACCATTCCAGGCCACTATGTCCTATTCTGGGAGCTCAATGTGAATGGCTCTACCCAAATTCCTCCTTCCGTCTTTGAAGATTGTTGCCTCACCATTGAAGAATCTCTAAATAGCGTCTACCGCCAGGGGCGTGCCTCTGACAAATCCATTGGGCCTCTGGAAATCAGGATAGTGGAAATTGGGACTTTTGACAAGCTCATGGATTACTGTGTTAGCTTAGGTGCTTCCCTTGACCAATACAAGACACCGCGATGTCTGAAATTTGCACCCCTTGTTGAGCTTTTGAATTCGAGAATCATGTCCAGACGCTTCAGTCCCACGTGTCTAAACTGGGTTCCTGGTAACAAGCAATGGAACAACATGAATTGAATGGCTAGGTTGGTGTTTCAGACCACAAAAATTATAATAAAGACTTAGCTTCTCTTTATTGATCTTATTTTGTGTCATCGTCTCTTTGCTTTTGTTATAGTCACAACCAGTGTTTTGGACGGTGAGAGGCGACAAGGGCCTGCCTCGCCACGAGGCGAGGCAAGCGGAGAGGTGCACGCCTTTTTGAATTAAGGCGCCAATTAATACCAAAAATTAAAATTTTTACTGCACATATAAATATCCAAAATCTTAATAACAATAACATATATTAGCAAATATTTAAATTTAAAAACTAATAGTGAACAAAGCACCGAGTGAGTGAACAACCCTGTTCACTACCACACTGAAAATAGAGCACAGTATTGAATGAAAAACAGAGTAGTGAAGAAGAAGAAGAAAAGAACAGAAGAATTAAAAGAGAAGAAGAAGAAGAAGAGAAGAACTGAAGAAGAAGAAACGTACCTGGCAGCAGTCACGAAGCGGCGAAGGAGCAGTAGTCGCGAAGTCAGTTGAAGAAGAAGGTCGCGAAGTCGGTGTTTGCAAAAAGTAGGCAAACACGAAGGGTTTGCGATTGAGGAGAAGAGGAGGCAATCGCAAATGTGGAATGTTTGCAAAAAATACCCCAAAAAAACCCTAATTTTGGCTTTTAATTATAAATCAGACCTTTAAAAAAAAAAAAAAAAAAAAGGCGACGCCAGCCTTGTCGCAAAAGGTCACCATTTTCAACTCGCCTCGCCTCGAGGCAAATAGGTGAAAGGTGAGCGCCTTTCACAACACTGGTCACAACACTCTTGAATGAGAAACATCGTTACTTTGTTTCATCTAATTTTTCTTAGCTTTGTTGTTCAGATGTATGTCTTGCTATCAAAAATGCAATGAAAAATATATATTACAATAAAAATTCTGTTTATCACAAACTTTTCTTTAAAATAATTCATCATCAATTTAATCCATCCCTTGTGGACTTGTGATCAGATGACAAAAGTTCGTATGGTTTTCAATATGGTGTCAGGATCCATAGTAGCATCAACCTTAAGTATCCCTTCTGCTTCATCAATCCGAAGTAAATCCAGTTGGGTCTGCAAGAGCTTTGCAGGCATGAAATGCTTTCCCTCAGCTGCTCTCTTCACCAGCCGAGCAGCAAGCACTTCAGCCCCAACATCCAACAACACGAATTTAACAATACTTGCATAAGAACCTGGTTCATAATTTGGGTCTGCAGATCTAAGGATTTCCCTGTACCACTTTTGCAGAGCTGAACAAGCAAGAATCAGTGTTTCATTGTCAACTAATCCTCTTCTCACTGTATTCCGCAATGCTTCAAGCCATGGAACACGATCTTCCTCGGAAAGAGGTATCCCATTCTTCATCTTCTCTGTTTTGATCAAGCAAATCATCAATAAATGCACCCCTTGGGAATATGCTCTCATTGATCAGCCATGATTTTAATTAAAAAGTCATGATCATAGTTCTTACCTTTGTTAGACTCTGAGTGATAATCATCCGCATCAAGAAAGCGGCCATGAACAGCTCTTCCAAGCATCTCACCAATTGTTCTGAGCCAGCATGCATAAGAATTACTTAAAAGTTTGGAACTTGAAAATTGAACCACAGAGACGTATCAAATAGGAATAACATGTTCAAATAAGCTTCAAGTTTTTTTTTTTTAAAAAGGTCTCCTAGGAAGAGTAAGCCATTGACTATCATGTATTGCATTACAGTGATCCAAGTCATTTCTCCTTGCCAAGTAACAAGATATCTTTGCTTCTATAATCTGAAGTTCTTTGTTAAGATCTAGTTTGATTATACAAGCAGTTATAAACTGATCAATGACCTATACAATTTTTTTGGTTAAACCAAATTAGTAAGTAACTTGAAACCTTACGATTTTCCAGCTCCGCTGACACCCATAAGTACAATAGCTTTTCCTGTGAGGTAAGGCATTACATGCAAGAGGATAAAGTTTCATCATATCATCCATAACAAATGAAAGAAGAAAGAAGAACAACATGGAAGGTGAATACAAACCTTTGTAGTCAGATGCCATTTCCGGAAAACTTATGACACAATTGCAAGTGCTTGATGTTGAAAGCATTAGATGATTAACCCCTTCAGATATTACAAGGTTTTGTGCATCTCTCTGATCCTAAAACACAGGAAATATCAGAAGTACATCAAGAATTAAGATCCAGTTAAGCTCTAGCTTTCTCAAAATTGCCACGAAAATGATGTACTAATAACAGCAAGTCGAAATCAAAGCTCTCAAGAACATCTTGAATCTGATCTTTTTAGGAAACAAAAGGAGAATAAAAGCAGCATGCTTTCAAGCCAACAGGTTGTGATAGTACAAACAAACTTGGTTAAAAAGACAAAAACTCTTCTCCACACTAAGAATTCCATGCATTGTACTCCCACTATATATGCAATAAATGTTTATCTTAGTCACAAACACCTTCTTGATGGAGGTTGAAACAAGAAAAAAATGCAATAAATGTTTTTTAATTAATAACTGTGGAGTCCGGACCAGCTTGTCCACACCACAGACAAATCGAATAACTCTATGAATCCTAAGACCTCACAGTTCTAATCCACTTTATTGATCACCAAAACCGGTCGATTTTCAGTACCCAAACTTTGATTTTCTACTTGGTGCAGTTCAAAGCTACTAGCAACAACAGCATACCCAATGAAATCACACAAAGTGTGGCTAGAGACGGTAGAGTGTATGACCCTACCTAACAGGCAACACATAATAACAAAAACAGCACATAGTAACAACATAATACGATTATCGAGCTACAATGAATCAACACATAGTAAAAGAAATCTAAGGACAAGAAACTATGGTTCAAAGATTCTAGCTTTGCCAAAATTTCAACTGTTTCAACTTCAATAATCAATTAAATCATCAAAATTCCATCTTTTATGGTCTTAATTTTACCGATTAAAAAAATTGTCAGAAAATTTGTTAACATGATAAACCGATAATGATGCATTTTAACTTGATAAAATTATAAAATTAATCTTAAAAATTGGATTTAAACAAAATCCATAACTCGTGTAAACTAACTTACAAACTGAATTTCGCCGGTACAATGAAAGGAGATTAGTTCGCCGGAAAAGGAGAAAAGCAAGATCACGTCTTCGCCGGCGAATACAGAAGAAATATGAAATAAATTGGTATTTTTGGGTCCCCTTTCTATCTAACTTGGGCCTACTACTTAAATCCAATTGGAGCCCACCAATCTAAAACGGTGTTCACTGTTCGAGCAATCTCTTTTGTTAAATTTCATGAAAAGGTTTAATATTTTCGATGTTATAAATAAAGTGTCTTAATTTAATTGAATACGAAGTTTAATAAAACATAATATATAAATATCTTCTTTAAATTGATGTTTTCAATTTTTAGTGTCTAAATAGGCACTTAAACTTATGTCATAATATTTGAGGAAAATATTTTACTTTATAAAGAAATATGACATATACTCATAAGTTCTAAAAACGATAGAAGTTTGTATTATCATTTTATAATAAACATATTCCGTGAAAAGCCATAACAGTGAACACAACTAATATGAATCTGAAAAAAAAAAATTATTAATTTGTATAAAAAAAAACTACTATTACTAGTTGTAATTGAAAGTGAACTTGGAGAGCAAGCTCAAATAAAAACAATACAAATTATATATGATAGATATTTTATAAAATATAAAAGTTTGGGATAGTTATAATTTTTTCTAGTATTAGAAATTTGAATTTTTTACTAAATAATGATAAATTATATTGACAAAAAATTCATGATGAAATACCTAACACCATAAAAGATATCAAACCAAAAAATACAAAACACTTTCTCTCTCTCTCTCTTTCTTTCTCTCTCATCATTTCCATCATTCATGGCTTTTCTTCAATATTATCATCAATTTCAACTTATTTTACTCATTTTCTTCTTGTTGTTCATCTCTTTATCACATTCTTCACCTATGTCCATTCATGATCTTCTAAAATCCAAAGGCTTACCATATGGTCTTCTTCCAAAAGAAGTAAAATCTTATAATTACTCAACAACTAATGGGCTTCTTGAAGTTTATTTAGATGGGCCTTGTTTGACTAAGTTTGATACAATTGCCTTCTATGAAAGTTACTTAAAAGCTAATCTTACTTATGGTAGCCTTAATGGTGTTCAAGGACTTTTACAAGAAGAATTATTTGTGTGGCTACCTGTTAAAGGAATTATTGTTGATGATCTTAATTCTGGGATTATACTTTTTGATATTGGATTAGCTCATAAACAACTTTCACTTTCACTTTTTGAAGATCCACCACATTGTAATCCAAATGGTAAAATTCTTCCTCCCTTTGCTTCTTTTCTTGTGGTTATAGTCTAATCCGAACTGTTTGAGAATGAGATGTAGTTGTTATTGTAGTTTATCTATTTTATTACTTAGAAAATAGTTGAGTTTGACATGTTTGAGACCGACATGTAGTTACCGTTGATGTTTATCTATTTACCTTAAAAATAAGATAGACAACTTGCTATAATGAGTCAAGCTATGATGATAGTTAAAAACCGATATGATTTTATATTCTATGAGTTAAATTGAATCTAGTTTTTTTTATATATATATTGGACAATGCTTCAAATGCCCTCAACTTATTTTCTCCTTTATGAGTCTAGATTTTTTAAGTAATTTTGATCATGGTTAGTCAAGAAATTTAATTTGAACTGAACTTTATATGGTAAATTCACAAATAATTACCACTTTTGTATTCGAAAAATAATCACTATTATGAAGCATAAAATTTCACATGTTGTCGTGGAATTTCACAAGTAGAATTTGAAACTTCGTATTAATATTATTTTTCATTTTATCATTCAATTAATTGTTTTGCATTTGACTAGTACAAATTGATTTTATCTCATGTGAACTATTGTTTATTCACGTGAAATAATACTATGTCACTTATTTCGAGTTTTTTTCTAAAAAAGCTTCTAGTCCAATTGGCTAGTCAATTTTGTGTCTTTTTTATGCTACAGACTGAACATACTGCATTTTGTTGAATTTACAGGAATTTTGAAAAAGAAAACTGAAACAGGACAGAGATTTGAAGCACAAAGATAGAAAATGTTGTCTTGTGACTTAGATATTTACTTATAATAATAGTAGTCGTGTTTCTCGTCTGATGTTTGGTATCTATGTTGAAGAAAATTTCATTACGAGGGTAAAATATTTCCTTCAAAAACAGACTTCATACCATGACTCGTACTCGAAACTTCTGATTAAAAATGACGGAGTACTTAACACGCCACTATAATTTTTTGGTAGTGTATTAGTTACATATTAGTTTCTTGAAATTGTAGGATAAGAGTCTCTATTTAGATGGAAGGTTGTAGAGAATTTGGGAATCTAAGATCTATTGTTGATTAGATGGAGATATATGCAAATCTTCTAAGTATTAACTTTGTATATCTTTTGTTTATTTGTTTGTTAGGAGCTTTAATAGATAGATTAGATAACTCCAAAGCAAAGGATCTCTTAAGATCCTACACTTAACAATCTTTCCTATATAAATAGTTCATTTGAAATTTACCAATAAGATTAATTTAAATTCACATCAAATAGATAGATTGTCTAAGGGGATAAGTGTTCCCCACCAATAAGTATTTTGTTTTTCAGATTCAAATTCGAGATATTTGATGAAAGATAGAAAAATTTCGACCATTCCACCACATCGTAGATTGCAACCACTAGATTGGTACTATGGACTTTTAAAACCTACGGCACTACAAACAATAAGTATGAAATTATTGTTATTCCTTTATTTTTTTTATCTGAGGTTTTGAATTCGAATCTTGAAATATTTTAATAAGGATCTCACTTTACCTCTTTAGTTGATTAATTCAACACAAATTCAATTAGTCTGGTCAATAAATTTCGATCGATAGATTATTAATCCAAAAAAAATAATCTAAGCCATTAGTAATTGTATTATGTGAAAACATAATTATCAAAACAATGCAAGTAGATGTTGCACTAGT
Organism: Solanum pinnatisectum; assembly: GCA_035578085.1. NCBI lineage: Eukaryota > Viridiplantae > Streptophyta > Magnoliopsida > Solanales > Solanaceae > Solanum > Solanum pinnatisectum. The sequence goes on along the minus strand of CM069085.1, from coordinate 1,747,497 downwards.
ACAATTTGAGTGTAATTTGTTCAACAAATATCATAGGATGCTTTGTACTAAACATTGGAGAGTGATGTATGGAACTATAAGGACCAACATTCACATATATGGTTGCTTTTTACAGAAGTGGTTGATAATTACATTCAATTTTTATTGGACCAACTTATTATGTGGCTGGACCCTCTCACCTTGTAATTTTAAAAAGGGGAGTGCACGTAAATTTTATTTCTATCTTGAGTAAAATAAAGAGGTTGTTTTTTATAAGATCCTCAGTTTAAGAAAAACATTTTCAAAATAGGTTTGAAAATACAAGAGTAAAAAGCTATAATTAAGGAATGCGATAATACTAACACAATAGAGTGAGAATGATAAGGGGAAGAGGAACCAAGTAAAGTGTTCTAAACCAGCGTCAAGCTCTCCCACATAACATAAACAAAACGCACAACTGCCTACTAATATTCTATTCTAATCCTCAACCTTTACGCGCTCTCTTATCAAGTGTGATGTATTCAATAAATTGAAAATGTGTCATATCATGTACCTCACAACATTATTTCTTCGGTCTATCTCTCCTTAAACATATCACTATCAATCTCTTGTACCTCCTCACTAGGACATTTGTATTCTTCCTTTTCATGTGTTCGAACCATCTCAGTCTCATTTTCTACCCCTTATCCACCACGAGTCATTCCCATATTGTCATGTATCCACTTATCTCTTCTAGTATGTCCATTACCTCTCCTTAAACATATCATTATTAATCTCTAGTACCTCCTAGTTAGGACATTTGTACTTCTCCTTTTTACATGTTCGAACTATCTCAGTCTCATTTTTACATCTAGTCCACTACAAAGGTCATTCCCACATTGTCATGTATCCTCATATCTCTTTCAGTATGTCCACACATCCATCTAAGCATTTTTATTTTCGCTACTCTCATATTTTGAACGTGTGAGTTCTTGATTAACCAACACTCTACTCCTTAAAACATAATTGGTCTAAATAAGCACTCTATAAAACTTACCAAAATACAAGTTTGAATCAAAAGTTATAACCTGTCAAGCCAACAAAACTTCGAACAAAAATGTTGAAAAATTTCTTACACAACTAATTTGTCAAACTTCAGACTCATATACAACTTGAGACATGAATAATTTTTAACTCTATTCATGTAAGTCTTGAACTTGATTCTAAATGGCTAAACTTACAAAAAGTTATATACTTTGGCTATGACTTAAATAATGATTAAATATTTCCGTGAGTCTTGAACTTGATTCTAAAACGGTTAAACTTACAAAAAGTTATATACTTCGGCTATGACTTAAATAACGATCCTCAAATTGTCTATCATCCACTTGCTCCTTATCAAAGTGGAAACTAGTATTGGGCCATTGGGCTCAAAATAATTCTTGGACCAAACATACAAAACTTTCTTAAGCCCAAATCATAATTAGGGCAACACATTACCCTCTAAAAACCCTAGTATATCATCTTCTTCCTATCAGTCTCCTCAAAACCCCTCCGGCGAGAGAGTGTAGAGAGAGAGAAGAGAGAGAAACCGGCGAAATGGGTCGTGTGATCAGAGCACAACGTAAGGGAGCTGGGTCGGTTTTCAAATCCCATACCCACCACAGGAAAGGTCCGGCCCGATTCCGTACTCTCGATTTCGGCGAGAGAAATGGGTACCTGAAAGGAGTAATCACAGAGGTGATTCACGATCCAGGGAGAGGTGCACCACTTGCACGAGTGACATTCCGTCATCCTTTCAGGTACAAGCATCAGAAGGAGCTGTTCGTTGCCGCTGAAGGGATGTACACTGGACAGTTTGTGTATTGTGGGAAAAAAGCTACTCTTATGGTTGGTAATGTGTTGCCGCTTAGATCTATTCCCGAAGGAGCTGTTGTTTGTAACGTTGAGCATAAAGTTGGCGACCGTGGTGTTTTTGCTAGGTGTTCTGGTGATTACGCCATTGTTATCAGTCACAATCCTGATAATGGTACCACTAGGTATATATTATTACTCGTTTTGTTTCAATTGTATATTCTTGAACCCCTTATAGATGCTTATGTTAGTATGATTGAAAAAAAATGATTCTTTTAGCTAGTTTAGGATTGATACAGTGGCGAAGCTAGAAATTCCATTGCGGGTGTTGAATATTTAATCTGTACATACTAAAATATAATTTGACCTATATACTGGCTACCCTTCACTGTATGCGGCTACGGCACTCGATTGATATGGTGTAGTTGGTTGATTAATTGACTTGAAAAATGCTTCTATTTATATGATTAATTGATGGTTTGATTGCTTGATATAGTTGCTGTGTCAAGATGATGGTTAAGTTAAACAAGTGGGGGAAAATGGTTCAGTTTTGACCAGTATTTTTCAGTAATATTGCCTTTGAAATATGTAATTGCTTAAGAGTACTTTGCTAGTGTAATTTGACGAAGATATGGTTCGTTGAAGTCAGGTTGCTATCCTGAGTTATCTGATCCAATGTTGTGTTATTATTCAATATGTGGATAGACTAGTGTAATGTGAAGTCCGTGCTGTTGGAGTTGGGGAAGAGGTTAACTGTATCAGATTATGTTGGAGTTGGGGAAGAGGTTAACTGTATCAGATTATCTTGTCCTAGTAATGAAGCTTTTTTTTACCCAAATCATATCCATTGTGTTAAACTAGTTTGTAAGTTTGTCATTGAGGTGCATTGTAGTGGTGATGAAGAAAGACTCAGAATTGTCTTGTGAAACCTGATTTTGTATATGTATGATGCTTTATCTGGAAAAAGAATGTACTTTCTAATATGTTTAATGGTGATATACTTACCTTATAGTTGTGTAGTTCGTAAATGCTTAGCTTAGTTAGATTATTGTGATTGCTGCAATGACGGTGTTTGTTGTCATGCTACATCCAATGTCTTTATCTATTATTTCTAACAGATGTTAGTTTTACGGAATGTGGTTATATACTATGGCCATACTGTCTGTTAGAAGTATTTCAGATGTTATGGAATGTGATTAATCAAATTTGAACTCTCGACAGGGTCAAGCTCCCATCAGGAGCTAAAAAGATTGTGCCCAGTGGCTGTCGTGCTATGATTGGTCAGGTTGCTGGTGGAGGACGAACTGAGAAACCAATGCTTAAAGCTGGTAATGCTTACCATAAGTACCGTGTGAAGAGGAACTGCTGGCCTAAGGTTCGTGGTGTTGCTATGAATCCCGTGGAGCATCCCCATGGTGGTGGTAACCATCAACACATTGGTCATGCCAGTACAGTCCGTCGTGATGCACCTCCTGGACAAAAGGTTGGTCTTATTGCTGCAAGGAGGACTGGTCGTCTTCGTGGTCAAGCCGCTGCTACTGCTGCCAAGGCTGACAAGGCTTAAGCCATTCACTTGTTACTTTTCTATCTTGTTATTTTATCCTGATCTATTTTTGAGTATTCAGTTAAAAACCATTTTGTAGTGAAGTTGTAACATGCTAAATTTTGTTGGGATGTTTAGTTAGTTTTGTTTTCATGATCCTTGTTTGGTGCATTTTATTACCTATTCCCCTCATGTGCTTTATTCTTGGACTGTGACTTTACTCTGGTTTTTCGGAAACAACTTCTCTACCTTTCATGAGGTAGGGGTATGATTTGCGTACATTCTATTCTTTTTAGACTTCACTTGTGAGGTGTGAGGTATTGGGGGAACGGATTTACCTCGTATTATGAATTCTTTTATTTAGAATCAACCAAATCTCCTTAAATAGACTCTTCCATCTATGTTTCTTATTTATATATTTACTTGTTCATTCAGCCTTGTAATTACTTGGACTTGTTTAAACAAGTGAATTTATTTATTGTCTAATATGCAAGTAACGAAGGTTTCTTTATGTGAACATTTAAGCATAAACAATATTTTGTAGATGAAAATAATTAGCCATGTTTCTTTCGGATTTATTGGTGATAATAATGGATACCCACTTACTCAATATAAATTATTATCTTGCACTTTTATTAATTTAATTAATTAGCTTTCTTGACTTTCTGTCGGCCGGCAAAGTTTATATATAATTAAATTTAATGTTATAATTACACTTACTTTTTCTTTTCCTTTGTTCCAATAGTGGTATTCAAGTCAACTTGGGCACACCTCAGTTATTTTATCGGATGTTTGTTATCTCTCATTAGAACAAGCACTAGAAATCACCATGTTTTCCTTTTTAGTCGGTTAGAAATCTCATATATTTTATTTATGTATCTCTAACAAAAAGAATGATATAATCATACGACTAAAATATTCGCAATAGACCATAAAACATATACCACCTCTAAAAAAATTATTACGATAATAATGCAAGTAATTCATAAATAATGAATAATTTATCCGCGAATTTGCAGCAAAATCTCTCTTACACGCTAACGTGTGTCAAAACTATGACTAAAACACTCCATTTTATTACTACATGACACACAAAAGAGACACAAGTGCATAGTTAAGTGACGTGTATCAAGAGTAATGTTGCTCGAACTCTTAAAAAGTGTTAGCCCCACAACCGTGTTGGATCCTCCAAAATGCATTGCTCATCAAGGATCCAACACACATCAACAATTCTGACGAGTCCAAGCAACATGGTAAACTATGTATTAAGCCAATAATTTTACACCACAATTAATAATATTTGGCCATAATAGTAGGAAACTCACCAACCATCCTTGTGTATAATGTCTCCACAATTCTCGCAAAACCATTTGAGCCAAACTAACATAAACATTTCCCAAATCCAAACATAGAGAGAGAGAAGAGAGCGCGTTGTACAAAGAGAGTCGGAGGGTGGAAAAGAGACGTAAACAAAGAGATCTATAGAAAGAACGAAAGAAAGGAAAATACACACATTTACTTCTATCTTACACATTTTATCAAACACTTTTCCGGCAATCTATCATACACAATTTTATCAAGTATATATATCTTTCTGGCAATTTATCATAAGACATTTTATCAAACACCTTTCCGAGGTAATCTATTATACGCGTTTTATCAAACACTTCTCCAACAATCTATCATACACATTTTATCAAGTATATATATCTTCCCCGCAATCTATCATAAGACATTTTATCAAACACCTTTCCGAGGTAATCTATTATACGCGTTTTATCAAACACTTCTCCAACAATCTATCATACACATTTTATCAAGTATATATATCTTCCCCGCAATCTATCATAAGACATTTTATCAAACACCTTTCCGAGGTAATCTATTATACGCATTTTATCAAACACTTTTCCAACAATCTATCATACGCATTTTATCAAACACTTCTCCGACAATCTATCATAAGACATTTTATCAAACACCTTTCCGGGATAATCTATTATACGCGTTTTATCAAACACTTTCCCGGGCAATCTATCATAGGCATTTTATCAAACACCTATCATTCAATCTATCATAGGCATTTTCTTTGGCAATCTCAGACGCATTTTATCAAACACCTTTCAGGCATTCTATGATGCACATTTTATCAAACATCTTCTGTGCAATCCGTCACACACATTTTATCAAACAACTTTAGCACAATTTATCTTCGACATTTTATCAAACACCTTACGTGCAATCATTATTTCTAAGTTTATACACATACATACCTGGTAAATATGAAGTTTTTCGTTGAACTGGTATCGTGTTGTGGCTGTTCATCAAAACGTGCACATCGCACTGAAGAGGAAGAGGAGATCCTTGTACCTACAGCTTCTGTAGCATCGTCCGATATTAACAACATTATTATGTATAAAAGGAGGCGACGGAGGAGAAGAGGATCGGCGAGATCAGCTGGTTCATTCCCTGAATGGAAACCGTCTCTTTACTCCATATCGGAAGATGCAGATCATGTTCTACCGCCGAGAATGGTGTCAGCTAATTCCGGCCGGAATTTGAAGAAGAAGACCGCGGTAGATGCTTCGCGGCCTGTCAATCAACTCCCTCATCATCGTCATCGTAAATCCAGGTATAGAGGAAGTTGATTGAAATTATTTTATACAGAATAGAACGCATTTGATATATATGAATGTTGCAATAGAAAAAAGTTATGACCGAGAAATTCGTGTAGAGTCAATCAATGAAACTAACAACAACTATTGAAACTCGAAATAATGTGCACATTTCTTTATCCTTCTTCATTTAAATATATCGCCTAGTTTGCACGTGGTATACAACTTAAGTTACGAAAGGGGACACAGACATTACGCTGTCGATGGAGTTTGTAACAGTAGAAAATCGAAAACTCACCAAATGAGCTACCCTCAACTCCATATTTCGCGTTTGATCTCTAAACATCATGACAAAGATCACTTTATTCTTTTAATTCGTCGCTCTCTGATAATTAATTTCACTAAATGTATCGGATCAATGATCTTCTCTTGTATTTTTCTTTAACCTAATTAAGCACACCCAAAAGAGAATGATGATGGAGATATATTACGGCTTTCTCTTGTTCATCTTATCTTGGATAAATATTAGAGTAAATTTCGATGATTTTCTAATTTTACATGTGGTTGTTTTTTTTCCATTTTAGGTTAGCTTGCCTTGCTGCAATGATTCCAGCCCCTTTCTTGATTTGATATTTGGACTAATTAATCCGCCTCCGGCTCTCTTTGTTATTGTAAAATTTCATTTTAATTAAAACTCTTGTATAATATTATGGTGTAAAGTTTTTTTTTTTTTTTTCCTTTAATAGAAATCACTCTCTCTATCTGTTTTAATACTAAGAATGTAATATTTGAAGGGAAAAAAAAAACTCCAAAGCTATATTGGTTATAAATAAACCTTATTGAGAATATATTTGTTTAATAAGTAGTGGGTTGTGACTAAGAGTGTACATAGGTCGGTTTGGTTTGGTTTTTCATTAAAAAAAACCTAAACCAATTATGTTGGTTTATTAAATCTAAAAATCAAACAAACCCCGCAAAGTCAGTTTTTTTGATTTCGGTTTTAGTTGGTTCTTTCTGTTTTTCAGTTTTTTTAGTTTTTACAACTATACGGTATTTGAAAAAGAGATCAAATATATTTTCACTTATCTGTGTGATAAGCTAAACTTAAGAAATGTTAAATGAATAGAAATTTTCATAAACACGGTAAAATTCACATGAGTACAATTTTTTTTTAAAAAAAATATCAACGTTCATTATATTAAATTAATAAGATTAAAGGATATAGTCAAACTAAATACAAAACGAAATTTTTACAAAGTAAATTGTTAACATTGAATTTGAAGCACTATAACAATATAATTGTAACTTCAGATCTTAATACAGAATAAAATATTTACAAATTTTACAAGCCCAAATTTGAAATAAAATATATAAACATTGAAAGTTATAAACTAACTAAAAATATATTAACAAAGTAGATTAAAAATAATATTTTTTATCTATAAATAAAATAAAATTATATATATAATATTTACAAAATCTTACAAGCCCAAATTTGAAATAAAATATATAAACATTGAAAACTATAAACTAACTAAAAATATATTAACAAAGTAAATTATAAATAATATTTTTAACTATAAATAAAATAAAATTATATATATATTATGTCGGTTTGGTTTGAGTTCGGTTTGACTTTTTTTCTTTTAATACCAAACCAAACCAAACCAAGAGTGATCATTTTTTTTTTCAACCGCCAAACCAACCAAACCAAACCAAACCACAAATCGTTTTTTTTTTTCGGTTTGATTTGATTCGTCGGTTCAGTTTGAATTTACGGTTTGACTTGTACACCCCTAGTTGTGACTACAAAGAATATGGTGCAGCCGATTGAGTTGTTTTGTTCATCAGTTAATTAAAGATTTTGAATTCAAGTTTTGAATATGAAAAAACAAATAAGTGCTTTTCCTGTGAGTGGATGTAACAACTCAAGTTAAATTAAGAAATGAAAACAGCAAGCAATTAACAACTAACGGTCCTTAAAATGAAACAGAGAATGTTAAATGTTAACTGAACGGAAAGAAGATCAGGAAATACAGAGACAAATAGAAGGGGATGAGAAGCTCAGACTAATAATGGACCCTTTGCTTTCACTTATCTATGACGTTGCACTTATGACTTATGAAAGATAATACCCTGCGTAATCATGTACTTAACTTGTACCCTTAAAATGTGACTTCACACGTGGATTGATGGAAGAATTATATATACTTGGATATAGTTATTTGATATTTATGTTGGTGAAAGATAATAGATACTCAATGAAATTATCACAATTCATGCAAGCTGGACCGTCAGGAACACATATAAAATGTCGATTACAGATTTACCCAATAACTTTAATTTAAATTACAAATAATTATTTGCATACCCCCTTAATCAAATGAATTGTAACAATATCCCAAACTCAAATACCATGAATTTCACGTAAAATTAGGTGAGATAGTTTTTTATAACAAATGTAGTTCAAAATAATCATTTTCAATGCGAAAAATACATTTTAGACAAACACACCCTCTGTTAAAAATGCATCATGCTAGAATTTTCTGCATTTCTGTTCGAGATATATAAAAAGTGTATACAAATGGTCCTTCATATATATAAAAAGTGTATCATTTTGGTCCTTTATATATCTTCATACACTATTTATATATATGAAGGACCATTTGGATAAGGTGCTATATATAAAGGACCATTTGGATAAGGTGCTATATATAAAGGACCAAAATAATTCAATTCCTATACATCAAACACATCATTTTCTCTTGTTGTTATCATCAAAATTTTCAATTAAAAAGTTATACTACTAAATAAAAGAAAATTTTACTCATTTCCCAAAAAGGAAGAGTCTTTTTGGGCCGGGTCAACCCGTTTAAGGTCCAATCCAATAAAAGTGTTGCTTCCAACTCTATCCAAAAGACCAAAATTCCCTTATTCTTAATTACCTAAAAGCTTTTTTTTTTGTTCAAAGATTTGAAGAACTGGTGGCAATGGCAGCTCTTCAGAGCTCATTTACTTCTCTTTCTATCTCTTCCAACTCATTTTTGGGCCAACCCTTTTCTCCTCTTCCTCTCTGCTCACCTCTGGTACTCTTCTTTACTTCACTACTCTTTCAAAAATTCATCCTTTTCTTCAATTAATGTTGTTTATTCATAGTTTACTCTTTTAATTTTGTTAACATTTGTAAATGTTTGCTTAATTTTGATTAAGATTTTGTATAATGCACTTAAGTGTGTGGCCTAGTTGTCAATAAAATGGGTCGAGAATCACGAGGTCTTACGTTCAAATTATAGCAAAGGCAATGGTTTCTTGATATATGTCCACACCTTGTTGGTGTGAGTAAGCAGATATCTCGTTGAATTAGCACTAGAGTAGTCAAGATTTTCACTATGGGGTGTGAAAATATAAAGTAGTAAACTCATGAAGAAGCCAAGGGGAGTCTATACTTTTTTAACCTAGCTACACAGTGTAAATTTCCGACAAAGGATAAATTAGTGGAGTTGTGTGCAAGTTGGCTCGGCTACTCACTCGATGACTGAAGAGACATCGGGTGGCACCGTGGCAGAAACTCTAAACTCTTAAGGGTGGTGCATTTGGTATGGATGGAGGAAGTTTTAGAGTGTTTGGGGTATAAAAGTATAGGTGACACATACTTATGTTTTACATGTTATAGGATAGTATATGTAGGTTGTGTTTCCAAGTGTTAATTAAGCTTTGAAATTTTATAGAAGGAAAATGATCCCAATGGCATTGGTTCAATCACAAAGTAAGTACAACGTGATGTAAGGTAGGTATGTCATGGGTTCAATTCTGACTAATGAATTTAAGTAGAGAAAGGTAGAGAGACAGACGCATTACTCGTTGAGCTTCGAAGCTGAAAATAGCTGATTCCTCCATTATATAATATGTGTGTTTGTGTAAAAGAATATGACTTCCGCCCATGTGTGACATAAGCTCTGTCCTCATTTCTCTGGGACTAGGAAAATATTAGTTCTACGAGATTTCACCATAAGGAAACAATTGAAAACGTTTTCCTAGAGGAAATGTTTTCTGTAATAGCCAAACACATTTACTAACCCATGGGGGGGAGCACCGAGTAGTTTACCGGACAAATTGAGTTGTGGGGACTATACCTTTCAACATCGGAAATTCTCTTCTCCAACTAGGATATGGAAGAGATCACTACAGAGCTAGATGCAAGATTGTTTAGTCAATGAGTGTGAATTTTCACTACACTTGTAACTACTATGTGATAGTGGATATGAACTTAGTGTGTGCGTGTATTTTAAATTGGTCAATTAATGTATAGTTAATTGAGGGTGGTGCGCCTGCCACACCACATCTTACCTGGGGTTAGTGATAGTTTCACGGATTACTTTTAATGTAGTTCGATCTATATGTTCTGATGCTTTTGTTTTGTGAGTTTCAGAATGAAATGTCTTTGTTTCAATTTTACTTCCCTATGATTAATCCTCTTCTTTCGTCTTCAAATATTGATATATTAGGCATGCATTGACTGTCCTATGATTATGTACTTTTTGTGCTAGAAGATGTAACATTCTTCACCTTTCTGGTTTGCCTTCTGAAATGCGGAAAATTGCTGGTAGATACTTGAACAGAACAGGCTGTGTTATCCTTATAGTTGGTAACAAACAGCTTCTCTTGAGCCCATATGCAATATTGCGGAGGTGCTGATAAAGTTGCATTACTACTACGTGTATGATCATATTAATAAATCTGAACGTGTAGTTGAAGAGAAGGAACACTTTTCTAAGTGAAGAAAACGCCTCTCTAAGAGAAGAACTTTTTATTTGAAGAGAACAACTTCTATGTGGAAGTCAATAGTCCAGAATGTACATAATAGTAAGTTCTTAAATGAAACTAGTAAACATCATCAGCAATTGAAGCAAAATATAGACTTTTGAATGTCTTCGTTGTAATACGGACTTGTTGTTAATAGGTTAATGCTCCTTGTTGTAATTGCTTACTAACCCTCTTTTCGTATATTGTTCACATGACCTTTTTTTGTTCACGCGTCAAGCTGCAACAAGATTATTTGCTTGTTCAATTATGACAGTTTTCAAGTGATACTTAATTTGCAGGTCAAATCAACACAAACTCCAGGATCCATTGTAGCCAAGGTTGGTATCTTTTGATCCGTTTCTGGTCTTTTTACTTCCGTCAGGTGATGAATATTCTTATGACCCAAATAAAATGTTTTAATGTTACTCTGTTATGAACATTCCATGTCACTTGCAAGGTAAATATAGTATCTAGTAGTTTGACTTCCATTTTCCGTACCAGGGGAATTTGTTCTGTGTAAAAAGGGTCTTCATTTTCATTGCTTCTGCAGCTCAAGCGATGGGAACGGAAAAAGTGTAAGCCAAACAGCCTTCCTGTGCTACACAAAATGCATGTGAAACTCGGAGATACAGTAAAAGTCATATCTGGCCACGACAAAGGTACGGTTGGAGAGATCACTGAGACAATCAAGCACAATAGCAAAGTTGTCATAAGAGAGATAAACTTGAAAACCAAGCATGTGAAGAGTAGGACTGTAAAAGTGAGGATGAACCGGGCCAAATAGTCAAGGTTTTTTCGATTATCTATCCTTCTAACTCTTTCCACATTGCCCGAAAGTTAATCTTTAGTCTCTCTTTTGGGCTATGTTGCTCGGACTCTTCAAAAATGCTGAAAGGTGCGTGCATTTTAGGAGAGTCCAAGTAACATACTTAAATTAACTAGTTCTTGTGTGAAAGTAAGTGTTCTTGTGTTATGCTTTCAGATTGAAGCTCCTATTCACAGCTCGAACGTGATGCTTTACTCGAAAGACCAGAAGGTAGCCAGTCGGGTGGGTCATAAGACATTCGACAATGGTAAAAGGGTCAGGAACCTCATAAAAACGGGGGAAATTATCGATAGCGTGGAGAACTGGAAGAAAGTTGTCAAAGAGAAGGAGAAAACAACAGAAGCAGTTGCTGTTGCTTCTTAGAAGGCTAGCTTGTGAATTCTAGTTATTGTATTTTCTTTAATTTGTATTTGTACCTAGTATACAAGTTCCATACCTTTCTTGAAAAAAACCATTTTTCTTGAGCCGAGAGTCTATCGGAAACAACCTCCCTACTCCACAAAGGTAGGCGTAAGATCTATGTACATCCTACCTTCCCCAAACCCCACTCATATAACTACAATGAATATTTTTGTTCCAAAGTTGATAGACAGTTGGTAGTGGCAAAGTTACGATTTTCACTAAAGAGATCTGAAACATAAAGTAAACATACGTAAGGAATTAAGGGGGTTCAATATTTGTTATATGTCAATAAAAACATTTTTGAGTTTATGAGTACTTGTTAAAATGCAATATAAAGACCGTGTAATAGATCCTTGTGTGATCTGGTTCTTTCTCGTTTTGTTTTTTCTTATTATTGAAATGCAATTTAAAATTGTTCATTAGCTACGCAATGAACACTTGAGAATACACAAAAAAAATCAATTTTTTTAGTCAAAAATGTCTAATAGTAATACTTTATCATATGTTTATGTATACTCAATCATAACATGTCATATTTCAAATTATCTAAATAAATTTTACCAACAAATTAAAAAAGTTATCGATCTATTCAACCAATTTTTTTAATCTCAACTAATGCAACCAAAACAGTCAACCCACCAAGGCGGTTAATACTACTTCCTTTGTTCCAATAAGTGTTGTTTTAACTTTTTCAACGTCCAAAAAAAAAAAAAATACAAAATATCATCATTTACTAAGTATCTAAGTTACTCCTATTAATCACTACTTAATTCTTTAATACAAGAGTATAATTAAAAACAATTACTACAATTCATTATCTTAAATTCCTAAAACGACCAATATTATAAAATATTTATTTTGAGACCAAAAGAATTTTCATTTTAATCATTTAATAATAATGGCAAACATATCGTAAATACAGTAAACTAATAAGGATATATCCGTCCCTAAAAAACGCCGAACTCTTCATCCTCGATCCTTCTCATCTCACCGTTAATTCCCATCTAATCCAACGGTTTAAAACCACGATCCGCGTGATTTACTCCTATTGGTCCAATTCAAAATTCCTCATCTATATATAAACTTGACAAAATCAACATAATTCTCAGTTCAATTTTTGCTTTCAAAATTCGAAACTCAAAAAAATCCTCCATTAATGGCTGGTAGAGGCAAAACCCTAGGTTCAGGAACAGCAAAAAAGGCTACTTCTCGTAGTAGCAAAGCTGGTCTTCAGTTTCCGGTTGGTCGTATTGCTCGGTTTTTGAAAGCCGGGAAGTATGCTGAACGTGTCGGTGCTGGAGCTCCGGTTTATCTAGCTGCGGTTCTGGAGTACCTTGCTGCTGAGGTTAATTTCGTTGTTTGACTATTTAATTGTGTAGTTTTTGTGTGAATTGATTGTTAGGGTTTGGAATTGTTTTGGGTAGATTGTTAGATCTAGCAATTTTAATTTCAGAATTTGCCTGTTTAAATTGATTTCTAGGGTTTGTAATTCGTTTGTTTTCGGTAGATTTTTTGCTCTGATAGTTTTAATTTTGCTATTTGCCTATTTAATTGTTTAATTTTTGTGTAAATTGACTGCTAGGGTTTGCAGTTCTTTCGTTTTAGGTTGAGTTTTAGCTCTAGTAATTTAAGTTTGTTATTTGCCTTTTAAATTGTTTAATTTTTGTATAAATCAATTGTTAAGGTTTAGAATTCTTATGGTTTAGGTAGATTTTTAGCTTTAATAATTTGGGATTTGAGCTCAAATTGGCCTAATTTGTGCTTAAAAGAGCTCACTTTAAAGGAACGGATGGTTTAGAAGCCAAAAAATTAAGTGATTGGGGTTCCAAATGTCTAATATTTGGTTAATTTGGATATTAATATCTAATTTGTTGAACTTCAATACAGAAATTGTTTCATTGGGTATGTTGTTGTTGAGATTTTGTTGTATAAAAGATAAATCGTTTGTCTGTCTCTTCATTGTTGCTGCTATACCTGAAAAATGTTAGATCTGTTTGCCTAGAACTTGCTATTGGTAGTAATTTGGTAGCAAATTCACTGATAGATAATTTGACAAACCAATGAGTTTTTCATCTTTCGTGTTTCTGATTTTCCAGTGTTTGTTATTTGCAGGTTCTTGAATTGGCTGGAAATGCAGCAAGGGACAACAAGAAGACTAGGATTGTTCCAAGGCATATTCAATTGGCAGTGAGGAACGATGAGGAACTAAGCAAACTTCTCGGAGATGTAACAATTGCCAATGGTGGTGTGATGCCCAACATTCACAACCTTTTGCTTCCAAAGAAAACTGGTGGTTCAAAGCCATCTGCTGATGAAGATTAAACACCTTCAAGACTTGGTTTTTCTTAGTTATAGCTCTGTTCTTCTTTTTCTGGAATAGTATTAAGGATTTGCTAGTGTTTTCTTAGCTGTTTAGTAGATTTTGGGGTTTATGTTTGTTTTTGTGTATACAAATGATTTGAGCAATGAATGAAAACATCGATGTGTTAAGACTCAAATTTCTTATTTCTAATTGATGAATGTGAACATATGCATCAAATTGTAAGAGTCAATGAAATTGAGCTTCGTTTGAGTGTGTATCTTGACATGGTTAATGGTTCTTGTGTCGATGGAGATCTCTCATTATATGGTGTTCATAAGAAAATTTGATTTGAAAGAGTGAATGAAATAGAACTTAGTTTGAGTATGTATCTTTGACAAGTTTGATAGTTTTTGTGTTGATAGATCTCTTGTTATTGCGATTTCATTATCCATCAAGTTTTTTGAAATTGCGTGTGACTTAAGCCTTGAGTTACAAGTCTCTTTGATTATATTATCCAGTGTTCACAAAAAAAATTGAATGGAAAGAGTCAATGAAGTAGAGCTTAGTTTGAGTGTGTACCTTTGACAAGTTTGATGGTTTTTTGTGTTGATGGAGATCTCTTGTTATTGTGATCTCATTATCCATCAAGTTTTTTGAAATTGTGCGTTAATCCTTGAGTTGAAAGTCTCTTTGATTATGGAAAAAGGTTTAATAGATAGTTTACCTCTTAAGATTTTACTTAAATTGCATTTACAAAATACAAAAAATTTGTAAAGGAAATTGAGTACGTCCTCAAAAGTGAACTTACGTTTTAAGCTTATAAATAAAGTATTAGCTAGATGGAGATTTTTGTGGTGTTAAATGAATTTGTCGTAACATACCGAATAAATAACAAAAACATAATGTAGATAGGAATATAGTCTACCTACATTAAAACATAACTAATTATAATATTATTAACAAAGTTGCCATAGAAATGGCAACACGGCAAAGAATCATCACTACAACTCTGAAATTAAAATGAATTCATACTTAAACCAAACTTTCTTGGAATAGTTATTTCATTTAGTGTGAAATTGAAATAATACTTACCAAAATATGATATAAATAATCATGATATTACCATAAATATTATAGTAATGTAACACTAATTTTAGTAACTTATAACTACCAAACAAAATAAATTTTCTACTTCTACTAGGATTAGGCTAAAAAAATAATCTATAAATACGTTACTCTACCACTAGTTTCTAATATGCAAAAACAAACTTATTACTTCTAACTACTTTTTTCTTTTCTCAAACAAGTGATTTTTATTATTAGCTTTTAAAAAATGGCAATATATGTTCCTACTGCCAATAATTGGCACTATGTCCATTTTCCCGTTATTGGATACGTACTGATGTTCATAATCGTGTTCAACCCCCCATTATTGGATACGTATCTTATCCTCATGATCATGTTCAATCCGTAGTTAGATATGTTAGACAAAGAGATGCCCCTAGGTACATTAGTTGGTCATTTCCTCCGTCCGGATACATTAAGATCAACACGGATGGAACTTTATGCAGAACTCAGGGTTAGCAGGATATAGAGGCATTGTAAGAGACGATAAAGGTAGGTGGTTAGGAGGCTTCGTGGGGCGATTAGGTGTGGTGACAATGTCATGCCTCACGGCGGAACTGTGGGCCATACATGGCGGGATGACCGTGGCGAAGAACTTCAACTTGAAGAACGTCATCTTCGAGACTGACTCTCGTGAATCATTGATGCTCATGAGTAAGGGACGCGCTGTCAACAATCACCTCGATCATGATGTGATAGAAGAGTGCCGACGTCTTCTGTCCGAACTTGGGATCTCCATGATGCATACTCTAAGGGAAGGGAATAGATGTGCGGATCACCTAGCGAAACTAGGAAGAATGCAACTAAATGAAGACCTCGTAATACTACATCGTCCGCCACATTCCATACACCAACTTCTTCTCGCGGACATGGCTCACGTTGCATACCATAGGTACCGAAAACATGTACGGTAGTTTAGTATATATAGCACAAAAGAAAAAAATATGAAAAATTGTACATAAACATTTGTTAATGTTGCAAAGAATATAATAGAATATATTTTTGTTAATTCATTGTACGATTTATGTTTATGTTTGGTTGTGTATACAAATGATGAGTAATCTAGGGAGTTTATCTGCTTGGAATACGATTTCAAGTAATTTAGGGAGTTTTGTGTTGGAGTGATAAGAGTGTAAGTTGTTTGGTTCATAGATTACGTGAGTTGTCTCAATTTTAAATTTTGAAACTAAATCCATAGCTAGAATTGGTAAGCGTAAAATCTATATACATTCTACCGTCCCTAAATTAAATGACTATAAGATTAGACTTGATTTTTGTTTGATACACTAGTGTACTTGACGGTCTCATCAAATTATTAAAATAATGTAATGTTATAACATTATGAATAAAATTATATGAATGAAGAACTTTACGTAAAATATTAAGTATGTTAACATAAAAATGAGGAACAGCAAGTACACTCAAAAAGGAGGAAGAAACAAAATCATATCTACTTCTATTAGGATTAGGCTAAAATACATATCTATAAATACGTTAATCTACCACTAGATTTTTAATATGCCAAAAAAAGACTTATTACTTCTAACTACTTTTTTCTTTTCTGATACAAGTGATTTTATTATTAGCTTTAAAAAAAAAATGGCAATATATGTCTCTACTGCCAATAATTGGCACTATGTCCATTTTCCCGTTATTGGATATGTTATTGATGTTTGTAATCGTGTTCAACCCCCCATTATTGAATACACATCTTATACTCATGATCATGTTCAATTCGTGGTTAGACATGTTGGACAAAGAGATGCCCCTAGGTACATTTGGTCATTCCCTCCGTCCGGATACATTAAGATCAACATAGATGGAACTTTTATGCAGAATTCAGGGTTAGCGGGATACGGAGGCATTACAAGAGACGATAGGGGTAGATGGTTAGGAGGATTCATGGGGAGATTAGGTGTGGTAACAACGTCGTGCCTCACGGCGGAACTGTGGGCCATACATGGCGGGCTGACCGTGGCGAGGAACTTCTACCTGAAGAACGTCATCATCGAGACTGACTCTCATGAAGCATTGATGCTCATGAGTAAGGGAGGCCCCATCGACAATCACCCTGATCGCGACGTGATAGAAGAGTGTCGACACCTCCTTTCTGAACTTGAGATCTCCATGATGCATACTCTAAGGGAAGGAAACAACTGTGTGGATCACCTGGTGAAATTGGGAAGAATGCAACTAGATAAAGACCTTGTAATACTACATCGTCCGCCTCATTTCATGCACCAACTTCTTCTCACGGACATGGCTCACGTTGCATACCCTAGGTACCGAAAACATGTACGGTAGTTTAATATATATGGCACAAAAGAAAAAGTATGAAATTTTTTATGTAAATATTTATAACGATATTATATTGAAATATATTTTTGTTAATTAATCTCGAAAGTTGTTATGAATATCATTTTGGTAATTTCTTAATCAGTGCACTATCACTGATGTTGTCCGTGAATATTTCTTATTTCAAATGTGAATGTAATACACCTTTTGTTATTAGATAAAACATTTACAATATGATGAATAATAAAGGTACCATTTCAATTTGGGAACACCATAGATAATAGATAATAATTAATAGAGCTATTTTGTTCAATTACGTATTTTTTATAAAAGAAATATCAACTGAACTTGAATCTCATTTTTATATCGTCATTTTAAGTAACTCCAACCACTTTTGCTGTCTCAAATTGAGATCATTTTGTTCAATTACGTTTTTCTTTTTTTTTAAAATAATACCATTCTTAGCTCTAAAATGATATTTTTACAAAATAAAGGAGTGGTAAGACTACAAAAATATTAAGTACAAGAGAGATTCTCCAGCGATATACTTTCTCCGTTTCAATTAGTTTGTCTTACTTTTCTTTTTAGTCAGTTTCAAAAAGTTAATTATAATTCTCAAATGATATGTTTAACACCACAAGATTAAAGATCGTTTTAGTATATTCTACTATCTTTAGTTTAAAACCACATATCTTTGTAATCTTAGAGGAAAAAATGAGTATGTAGGAGCAGGGGTAGACTCACTCTTAGCCATGAGGTGTCAATCGATACCCCTTTGTCGAAAAATTACAATGTATATAAGGTTAAATTTTCAATTTTGGTTTAACAAACATATATATGAGTATTGACATCTCTTAACACAAGTTAAATATTTAATCTAGTGATTAAGATATTGCAAAAATTTCTTAAGGTCGTCTATTCTTATCCTCATAATTTATTTATTTTACTACAACTATTGACATGGTAATAAAGAATTAGGAGTTCTTTAGCAGTAAATAAAAAGGATGTATTTGATCATATTTTGAAAATTCAAGAATTGTTTTGTAGTTAAGTGAAATATTATAGGATGTAACGAAAGTTAAAATAAAATAATAAAAATAATATTTGGTTAAGTAAAAAATAGATTGGATTACATGCATATATATTTGTCACTTTGTTCTTTATATTACACCTCTTTTTCTCCTTCATTCTCAACAAGCCATTTTCCCCCTTTCTTCTTCACTTCGTTACAATCAAGAAATAGTTGAAACAATCCATTTTCATCTTTCTCCGATCACCCATTTTCATCTTCTCCGATCCCGTCCTCGTTTTCTCCGTTGCTAAAACAGTTACAGAAAACAGAGAAATCAATCAACAAAATTCATTTTTCTAACTCAAACCCTTAATTTTACTCTCAATTTCAGTTCAATTTGAAATTATAACCCTACCCGTAACTCCGGTTCAATGTAGAATCATTTCCGTCCCTGCCTTGAATAGAAGACGAGGTTGATCGGACAGTAAACAATCTTTGTATCAGGTATCCAGTTATTTTTTCAGTAATTTCAATGAAGAACAGTCTGCATTGCTTTCTTCATGTAAATGTAGCGAAATTCGAGTGAAAAGTTTTGATTTTACGAATAAAAATGTTGATTCTAAAAGTACAAATTCGAGAAGGTGGGTTGTTTCTGATGGGATTATTTGTATAAACAAAGAGTTAACTTCTGTGGCTTTAATTGGATCAACGACTGGATTTACGTCTGACTCGTTAAGGGATGACGAAATTGAAGTTTGGGTTGTTTATGTAGTTGGCGGGATGGAATAGTATAATTACATTTGAATTAGAAATCACGTTATTGTCAGATAACTTTAAAATGTGTGGATTTGAGTGACGAAGATGTGTTTGTTGATGTTATACGTGAACGCCGTAGTGGGTTATTGGATTCGACGTTGCTTGTTATGATATGGGTATTTTAATTTTTGGGTGGCTTTGACAATTAAGGACAGGATTTCAGCTGAGCCAAGTAATGGCAGAGTGATTGTTATCGGGGGCACGTCTTGCTGGGTTTGCGGCTGCGAGGAAACTGATGTCATTTGGCTTTGAAGTTACTGTTTTTGACGGACGAAAGCGTGTAGGTGGAAGGGTGTACAAAAAAAAATGGAAGGGGGAATAAGGTGACAACTGCTGATTTAGGAGGGATTGTTTTGACAAGTACATAGGGAATCCGCCTGGTCTATTGGTACGACAATTGTCATACACACTTCATAAAGTGAGAGAGACTAATGTCCACTCTATTGTGCTGATGGAAAGACTGTAGAGGAGTACTTGGATAAAAAAAAAGGGAGGTTGTTTATCTTGGAGCGGCATTGGAGACTTTGCGAGAGGATTTTGTTCTATAGCTATACAACAGTTGCTGGTTGGCCCTTATTGTTAGCTCTAGTCGTAGGAGAAGCTGCACACAAGTTTGAGCTAATGGCCCCTACTGATGCAGGGACAAATGTTCTTCAAATTTTAGAAGGTAATTAAATGCCATGTTCCACAATAACTTTGCTTTCAATATACCAAAATCTCATTCTTCTTTCTTTGGAATAACATATTATTTGGTGGCCAAGTAACAAGTAAAGAATAAAAAGCTCCTTGAGCAGAAAAATAAGTATGGAGTTGCTCGGGAAGTGAAAATTCATGTTATCTTTGTCTAGAGTTTAGCGGGTGAAAGAGTGTCAGTGCCAAGCCCATTTCATATTCGTTGAGTTTCAGATTGAAGCATGTATGTATTGTCTTTTCTGAGATAGGATCTTGCTTTGTTTAACTTTCTGGCTCTTCTTAAAACAGTGAAACCACTAGAGTAACATATAGAGAGAAGTGAGTAATCTGTTAAAAGACTTTTCTTGTCTCAACTATATACTTCAGAGATGATTTCATCATCTGTCGTTTATTTTTGCTGCTACATAGGCATATATATATTTGAAAATGCATCGATTATAGTAAAGATGAAACTTATGTTTCTTATGGTCATGGAGCTAATGTATTGATGAGATTTGGGCATTATTATTAGGTATATATGAACCACAAGGAATTAACGTCCCAGAGCTCATCTTTGGTTCCTACTCCAATGTTGCTGTGGGGGAAGGATGACTTTTCTTTGCGCTATCCAGCCACCATGCATGGAGCATTTCTCACTGGGCTTAGGGAAGCTGCAAAGACGGACGACCACGCTAGTGTTACAACATTGCATTTGAAGGTTGAGAAAAAAAAAACGAGATAAGGTATACTTAAGACACTAACAGCCAAGAACTAACTTTGTTTTATCTCATTATGTTATTGGCACAAAATGTATATCACGTTGCTTTTAAATACTTGACCTTTGTCCTTTATAGTAAAGAATTAACTAATTTCTTTCTACAACCATCTTATTTCTTCGTTACATTTTGCTTGAGTATGATTTAGTTTCAATTTATACCTGAGTTATTTTATTAGCTCTGTAAATAGCTATTCATTTCCCTTTTTGGATCAACTCTAGAATTTTGCTATATCAACTTTGTTTTGCTTGCTCACTTCATGGACTAATTGCTGAAGCTGAAATAAGATAAGCAGACCAGAAGGGTTACATGCAACCAACAAGTGACACCAGTAAGTAGGGGAAAATTTAGTTGGCATAATGTAATAACTGTGGGCTATATATCCTTTAGCAACAACAACAACAAACCCAGTGGACTGGTGGGGTCCGAGAAATGTAGAATGTACGCATACCTTACTCTTACCTTGAGAAGGTAAAGAGATTGTTTCCAATAGAGCTTCGGCTGAGCGAACAATGAAAAAGAGGCAACAATAACACGCCAATACAACAAGAAAATAAGACAGCGGGGTTAAATAATAACAGGTAGCAATAGTAATCTAAAGATAGGGAAAAGCAAGAAGAATAGTTCTAACACTTTGAGAATGGGGAAAAAATGCAACCGCCTACCTGATACCCTTCTATCCTAATCTTCAACCTCCACACCCTCTTGTCAAGGATTATGTCTTTGATAAGCTGAAGTTGTGTCATATCCTACCTAATCACCTCATTTTGTGTTAATCATTGCAAACATGTTTTGTTTTTATTTATGTCGTTTATACAACTGTTGCATATATTAGACTCGAGGCTAACATTTATTATATTTTGTGCTTAAAGGTGTTGTAAAGTCAAGAACAGCCACTGTTAAGTAAAAAATAGTCAGGTATGAGTCCTTCCCCGCCTCTCTTTCCTATTTCTTTTTCTTGTTAAACGTTTCAGCTTCTTCATGGATTCCTTTTTTAACTTGTTTCTCAGGAAGGCTAAAAACTTTGGCAGAGGCATCAGAGCCACTTTATCTGCTGGGGATATCAGAACTAATGTAGTCGCGAGCTGCTTTAGCTCTACGCCTCTGGCAAGTAAAAAATTGACTCTTCTACTGGTTTGTGATAAGGGATCTCACTTCCTCAGAGTTTGAATATTCTCGTAATGACAACATTGGGTCTAAACCATTGGGTAGTGGTTATGGATATGTGCTTTCCGTCCCGAGAAAATTTGTTCCCTGATCTTGCTTGCCTTATCCAAAAGTCAGTTATAAGCAACCTCCACTTTTTTATTCAAATACTCGTCTACGAGCTTTCCATCAGCACGATAGAGTGGGTGTTGATCTCTCACCTTATGAAGTGTATACGACAACTGTCATTCCAACAGACCCAGTGGATTTCCTAGTGTACCTGTCAAAACACTCCCTCCTAAATCAGCAGTTGCCCCCTTATTCCCTCCTTCCATCTTTTTTTGTATACACCCTTCCACCTTCACACTTTCGTCCCTCCAAAACAGTAACCTCAAAACCAAATAACATCAGTTGTCTCACAGCCGCCAACCCAGCAAGACCTGCCCCGATAACAGTCTCTCCGCCCTTTCATAGGTCAACTGGAATCTTGTACTTAATTGCCAATGCCACCCCAAAATTATGATAACAAGTAGTTGTACGCAGAATCTGATAACTCATTACAATGTTCAGGTATAACATCAATAAACATATCTTTCGTCACCCATTTTCATGCCATTTGGTAATAATATGATTTCTGATTAAAATGTAGTTATGATGTTCTACCCCGCCAACTACAGAAACAACGCTAATTTCAATTTCATCATTCGTTAACATACATCTGATTACAGTTAACATATATCTGATTATCAACCTTGATGCTGTGGCTTGCAGGTTATAGGAGACAATCGACTCTTTTGCTCATTGTCTGCAAGGACTATACATATTTCATAGCTCCATCAGTTGAAGAAACGACTCGATTTAATAGTTCTTGGTGAACCTCTCTCTTCCTCTCTTGTCTGAGTGCATAAAAACTATATACATTCTACCGTCCATAAACGGGACTTGGTTTTAGTTGGACTCACTTGACGGTCTCGTCAAATTATCAAAATAATGTAATGTTATAACATTATGTATAAAATTAGATGGGAAATGAAAAACTTTACATAAATAACAACTGTGTTAACATAAAAATATTAAGAAAAATTAATTTTTTTATCCCAACTTCACTTTTTTAAGCTCCAAATAATTGAATTCAGAAAAATAATTGTCTCATACGGCGGAAGAAAACAAAATATCATTTGGAAGCCTATACTCCCTCTATTCTATATTAATAGAATATTTGAGGCTTTATTTATTTTTCAAAATAATTTAATTGTTCAAAATTCAAGAAGTTTGTTTGATTTTTTTTTTTCATACTAGTTTCTCGCGTATATCTCATATTATTTGCATACATTTTTTAAAATAAAAGTCACTCTTGAATAAAATCAAAATCCACACTATCCAACTTTTACAAAATGCCATATATAACTTCAGAAAAAACTTGAAATTCCTAAGGTGAGAACATATAATTGATTTTAAGCCATGATACACAAATCACTTTTATCTCAAAATTTAATTTATGGGTTGTTACTTGTGCAAAAAAATAAAAAACTTGAATCTTTTTAATAAACTTTTGGTTAAAATCATCTCCAACATGTTTTGATAAATCACAACAACACAATATAAGTATTAAATTAAACTGTGAGAAACTACATTTAGTTATAAGACTAATTCTGAATCTAATATGAAAATTTCCAAATATTCAAGCTAAAGAAAAGTGTAGTATACCAATATTTATTGTTACAGACACAAGAGAAATCAAGCAATTAAATTGCTATATATCAAAAATATTAGTGCATTCTTACAAAAATAGAAAGATAAAATAAAAATAAATAAAACACAATTATCTCGGCTGACTTTTGTAAATAATCATCACATTACCATAAATACGTCCTATACTAACCTAACACTAAATTTAGTAACTTACCAAAAAATAATAATCAACTTCTACTAGGATTAGAATTAGGCTAAATAAAACCCCTATAAATACGTACTCTATCGTTAAGTTTCTAATATGCAAAAAAAAAAAAAACCTTCTTACTTCTACATACTTTTTTTATATTCTCAAGTTGTTGCTTTTAACTACTTTTTCCTTTTGTCATATAAGTGATCTTATTAGATCAAAAATGGCAATATATGTCCCTACTGCCAATAATTGGCACTATGGTCATTTTTCTTTTTTTGGATACGCAACTAATGTTCACCGTGTTCAACCTTGCATCATTGGATATGTATCTAATGTTTGTGATCAATCTGTAGTTAGACATGTTAGACATAGAGATGCCCCTAGGTACATTAGTTGGTCATTCCCCCCGCCTGGATACATTAAGATCAATACGGATGGATCTTTTATGCAGAATTCAGGGTTAGCAGGATATGGAGGCATTGCAAGAGACGATAGGGGTAGGTGGCTAGGAGGATTCGTGGGGCGATTAGGTATGGTAACAACGTCATGCCTCACGGCAGAACTGTGGGCCATACATGGCGGATTGACCTTGGCGAAGAACTTCAAGCTGAAGAACGTCATCATCGAGACTGACTCTCGTGAAGCATTGATGCTCATAATGAGTAAGGGAGGCGCCGTCGACAATCACCCTGATCGCGACATGATAAAAGAGTGTCAATGTATGCTGTCCGAACTTGGGGTCTCCATGATGCATACTCTAAGGGAAGGAAATAGTTGTGCGGATCACCTGGCGAAACTGGGAAGAATGCAACTAGATGAAGACCTTATGATATTACATCGTCCGCCACATTCCATGCACCAACTCCTTCTCGCGGACATGGCTCACGTTGCATACCCTAGGTACCGAAAACATGTACGATAGTTTAGCACAAAAGAAAAAATATGAAATTGTACGTAAGCATTTGTTAATATTACAAAGAATATAATGAAATATATTTTTGTTAATTCATTGTAGGATTTATGTTTATGTTTGATTGTGTATATAAATGATGAAGGACCAATGTCTATTTTCTTGAAATCAATGTTCAAATATGTTATACTAGGGACATGACCACTTGATCAAATTAGTCTTTGATGGTTGAGTAGTAAGAATGTAAGTTGTCTGATTCAAAGGATTAGGTGAGCTGTCTCGATTTTAAATTTTGGGATTAAATTCATAGTTAAAATTAATAAGGATAATAAAATCTATATACATTCTATCGTCCCTAGACGGCTATAAGATTAGACTTGATTTTTGTTGAACTCACTAGTGTACTTGACGGTCTCGTCAAAGTATCAAACCAATGTAGTAAGATTTTACATTATGTATAAAAATATATGAATGAAAAACTTTACATAAATAATAACTGTGTTAACATAAAAATTGATATATAGAAATATTAAGAAAAGAGTGAAATGAATTAAATTTTTGTATCCCAACGTTGAGGGGAGATAAAGTTGCTTTTCACCTTTTTAAGCTCCAGATATTTATATTAACTGAATATTTGTGGCATTTTTTATTGTATAAATAATTTAATTGTTTAAAATTGACGATATATATTTGAATTTTTTTTCATATTTGCCTTTTTATTTATTAAAGTTTTATATTTCTGGGAAATAAATTACACTATTTATAAAGTTATATTTATTATTTCACAAAGGGCAATAGTGAAATTATAATTTAAATTAAGTCTTTAAATGTTAATATTCCCTCCGTCTCTATTTACTCGTCAAATATTTTCTAATTTAATTCCCTTTTTTACTGGAATTTTTGACAAATCCTCGAATGCAGTTAGAACTTGTATGCTATCAGTATGATAATTTCACGAATAAGGTTATAAAGACTATATCAATTTTGTGCCTTGTTTTGATCAATAATTTGAATATATTATATTTTTTTAGAAACATGGAGTCCTATTTCACTTTTAGGAAAAATAAATCTTTTAAGTATTCCTATTTTGATTAGAGATTAATTATTTTGTTTAATTTTAGTAACTTAAAATTACCAAAACAAAATCATATAGTGTGAAATTAGAATAATACTTGTCATATGATATAAATAACCATAAGATTACCATAAATACTTATAGTAATCTAACACTAATTTTAGTAACTTAAAACTACCAAAAATAATAATCATATTTCTACTTCTTCTAGAACTATGCTAAAACATTTGCAATAAAATGAGACAACGGAGAATTATGATGAATAACAAAGCTACTATTTCAATTTGTGAACACCATAGATAATAATCAACATAGCTACTTTGTTCAATTACATTTTTTTTAAAAAAGAAAGAATTATCAACTAAACTGGAGAAAAAATGAATAAGAATTTTCCTAACTGCTTTTTTAAGTACAAGTGAAAAATATTGAAATAGAGTCATGTACTAGCCATATCGTAGTCTTTGAGCAACTCCAACCACCTCTGTTACCTCGAATTGAGATCCCTCTTTTAGCACAACTTTCAAAAACTGAATCTCATTTCCATATTTACCATACTTGAGCTCAAAAATGACTCGGATCCCTGCGTCAACAATAACGAAAACAAACTTAACAGGCATATACACAACATTTGGCTTTGACATATATAGTAGTTTCATATACAACATATTGTGGTACTAATGACTCAGTACAAAAAAAAGATCAAGAGATTTCAATAACTAGGGATGTATTGTTCAGGTCCACTCATAGTCACATCGATTATTCGATTTGTTACCTGTCACCTCCTACCAACACAAGTACTTAAACATATGTGAGAAAATTTGCAAGCACTTCATTGACAACTAGGCTATACCCTCGGGGTGTGTACTTGTGTGCTATGATTATGATGTTTTCACCAATTCAATTTCCCAATTAATAATTTGATCAGTGGATTGTCTCAAGTAAATGAAGAAAAAGACAGATGCAAGGTTTACCTTACCTTAAGAAGCATCATCATCCGAACTAGAATCATCAATTCTCCTATCTGTGATAGCTGGAAAAAGCTTCTGTCGGAGATCGAGGGGCGGTGGATTGGTGGACTCTGAAGTTTTACTTGCCACATTCTCCTTCTTTGGTGTGCCGTTTAGCTTTCTCTGAGCATTTTTCACCTCTATGCATACCTTATCTAATATTATCAGAAAATCACGAACAATAACAAACAATCGTAAACCTTCATCTTTCCCTGCATTTCCATGGAAATAATCTCCCGTGCTTTTAACTAAGGCCATAATTCTTTTTTCTTCCTCAAATAACCACATGATGTCAAGCTCAGCATTCTGGACAAAACTCTTCAGGGTTTGGTGAAACCTATTTTCGTCATCTACGTTCTTCATTTCTGAATTTAGGAAATCCCGTGATTCTTTTAGTGCATGACCAAGCTTGGATACTGTGCCTGTTAAGCTGTCCGCGTCCAAAATCGCAGCTTTTTTCACATTTTCAAGTTCACTACTCAAACCTGAAACAACCTGTAGACCAGTACTTCGATAATACTCCTCTATGTCTTGAGACTGATCCTCGGGTAGATCATCAGACTTGATGCTAGACACGCTCCCTCGATCTCTGGCACGGGCAGCTCGTATACCTTCTGAACGGATTATCTCTTGAACAACAAAATGTAACAACGTAGTTTTGCCGTCTATTCCTTTTACATCTGATAGTTTCAGAAGCGTGTCAAGTTTAAATGCTTGAGCACCACCACGAAATGTTCCATCATTCATACGATTGCCAGTTTTCAAAACCGCCTCAAGGAGCTTGTGAAACAACCTGCTCTTCCGTAGTTCCGTGCAAGCAGCCTGAAGCATAAAATAAGATGCACCAAACACCAATATCAGGATATTTGTTGAAAACAAAGGAATGTTAAGGCAACAAATGTAAGGTGCAAGACAGATTCTGCAATGATATACTCCCTCCATTTCAATTTGTTTGTGTTACTTTCCTTTTCTGTTTAAAAAAGAATGCCTCTTTCCCTTTTTGGCAATCGTTCAATTATTACTTTCCACATGACATATTTAAAACCACAAGATTAAAGGTCATTTTAGTACATTCTACATATCAGTGTTATCAAAGGCGAAAAGCGCAAAAAAGCTCTATTTGTTGGGGCTTTAAGCCTAAAGTGCAAATAAAGTGTAGGCTTTTTCTACCAAAAAAAAGAAAGTGTAGGCTTTAATAAAAAAAGGCGCAAAGGGAGAAAAAATACATAAATATATGTTCAGTCCAAGACTAATAATTATAAACATGAATGACAAATATATGAACAAAGAAATTGAAAAAAGATTAAGATAAAGTGAAATATCAACTGTTTAGTGTCACCTCTTCAGAAGAGGCTCATTGGCAAGGAAAAATATGCCTTAGAACCTTCATGAAGACACTAAAGCGCACATAAAGGCTCTAGGAAAGCTAGGAAGTACAGTAGTATAATCCAGAAAATTTGTAACTAATTGTTTTACTGTTTCAGAGGCTTGGGGATGACTAACACTTTGGTTATGATTCCTATGAGTGCTTTTTAGGTGTAAATATTAGTTGTCTATGGTAATCTTTCACAGTTTACCAACAAAAAAATAATTAAACAGAGGGTATATAATATAGGAATATTTACTCATAATCCAACAGTTCCTCACAATCAGGAACATTTATCTCACCTCCAAAGTAGCAAATGATTCTTTAGCCATTGATGCCTCCTCCTCAAGACTGCACATAAAGAGCAAGGATTCTAGTCTCTTGAAGGCAAATGGAATATCAACCAAGACTTTCAGGAATCGTTCCGCAGGCCCAAGCCGAGAGAGATCCCCATTGTAGAGCCTCAGCTTCAATTCTTCGTCAGCAGTTGGTGCCATCTTAAGCAAAGTTTGAAGGAGTTCAGATGGAAGCTCATTTCCTGAGTCAGAATCAAATATTAGTCACTGTTGTCATGGATGCAAATATACAACAACCTGATATTTCCATTTCCAAGAAATTGACCCAACCAATATACAAGTATACTAATGTTTCGCCACTTGACTGTGAGGGAAGTACAAATTCTTGTTACAAGAGTATAATCATTCTGATCATGATAATAGTGACCTGTCCTGAAGCGGTGCTAATTTTTTTACTTTTAAAAGGACGTTTTTAAGATAATGTACACTTAATGCTTATAAAATTCCATCAATCAGATTGGTCAATGACCATGCAAAGTACGACCCTCAGCAAAGCCTCGACGATAATATGATGTTGCAGATAGATAATGCTCATAGCAGGAGTAAAGCTTCTCTTTAAAAGTATACGTGGTTGCAGAACCAAAGATGTAGAAAGGCACAAATAGTACACCAAAGGGACGATGGCCTTCTTAAAGATAAGATGAACAAAGACATGAAGGGGCAGAAAGAGAAAACAGGGAACAAATATATGATAAATGAACATTTATCATATATCTTTTAGAAAGAATACATGAGTTCGGTCTTCAAGGGGACATCAGTCGGGCAGTTCTCTAAATGCTTCAGGCAAAAGACAAACCTAACAGTACTGCTCAAAGTAACAGGGAAAAGAAGAAACATACAAAATAAAGTGACCAATAACAATTGATACTACATATTCCTCGATTCTCATATTACCTACATTTACCTATCCTAAATTGACGTCAACCCTGCCTGTAAAATGAAAAACTTTTCCTTTTCCGAGTATTCAGAACCGTATAAACTCATACTATCTACATTGCCTTTACCATGACAAGAAAACTTTGCAGGCAATATTCACTTTTGGAAAAATTATCACTGTTGAGGTCGACCTCAACCCTAGTTAATCACAATAATAACACCCACATGTGCAGGATGACCCTTTTTTTGGGTGGGGGTGGGGGGAACAATAAGGTTATAAAGACGATCAATTTTAGTGTTTCTTTATCTTGATATATTGAAGGGAACAGGAGATCACCTTCTTTAAGGGCATCATAAACTTCTTCAGTTGTCACGTTTAAGGCTTTAAGAAGAATAGCTAAATTCTGTGCCTTCTTTTGATCAATAATTTGAACATATTGTTTAGAAGCATCTTGGAACATAGAGTCCTTCTTTGGACCATTCTTGTCTTTATCAGCATGAGCATATCCAAAGAGACTCTCTATCATATCTTCATCAAATCTGTCAAACAAAATTCACTGTCCATTAAGCACCTTACTCAATCAAAAGAATCATAGAGCAACATCATGCAAGAAAAAATACACTTACTGGAATGATCCTGATTTGATTTGATGCCAAACCATTGAATGGTCAGGGTTTGCTAGAACCTTATCCCAGAAGAAAGGTTTTAGCTTCATTTTAGAAGGATCACTCTCTGATCCCTCAACTGAAGCACTAGAGGATGCATTTGATCCAAGAGGCAAAGGTCGAGGTGGCTTCAAACCTGTGGGAGGAGGACGAGGTGGAGTAACACCAGGGCCAGGAGGTGGTGGCGGACGAGGACCAGCCTTAGCACGAATTGGTATGGGTGGTGGAGGAGGCGGCCCTGGTGCAGGAGGACGTGGACCGCCAGCTGAAGGCTTCGGTGGCGGTGGCGGTGGCGGTGGGGATGGAGCAGCGAGATTGGTTAGCTTGGCAGGAGGTAGTGGGGGAGGGGCTGGACTAGAAGGATCTTCAAAAGGATTTACCCTACCGGGTGGAGGCTTAAGCGGAGGCTGTCCCTGCATCCCCATTCTTCCAGGCGGTATCTGCTCAGAAACCCCTGCTGCAGCCACAGCAATGCCCGTAACAGTTCCCAAAGGGATCTCACTTTTAGAACCATTAAGAGTGTTCGGCTCCATGTAGAAAGTTTTACCCATTTTATTGTGGGAATCATCACTGACTGAATGATTACCAGCATTACCATGTCTTGAAGCTGAAAGATTGAAGTCTCAGAAACATCAGTATACCAAAAGCCAAAATTAATATATATACAAGAGAGAAACAAGGAATAGAGATGTACCAACAGAATAGTCACTTATGCTTAAGCTAAGAAGAGGCCTCTCATCATTTTTCCCCTTTCTGTATCCAACCCCACAAACCTTGCAATAGCATATAAAAAAGAGCGCAACAACAATAAATGTGACTGCAGCAGTCACAAGAACTGCAACCAAAACTGTTTTAGTGCTGCTTTTTTTCTTATTTGATTGACCATCCGAAGTAGAGTTTTGACTAGTAGAAGACTGATCACTAGGAGCAGAGGTTTTGCTAGAATCGTTGTAGTCTCGAGGAAAAAATGGCTTCGTAGGAGGACGGGCAGGTGGCGGAGAATTGGGAGTTTCAGAACTGGAAGTAGCAGGAGCAGGAGCAGGAGCTGGCGCATCTCCAACCTGAAGCAATTCACGCCGTCTAGGTGCACCATACCAGGAAAAGAGGAAGTCCATGCATCTGGTATACCATGTAGGTGAATGCTTCTCCTCTCCCGAAATAAGAAACAGAAGATTTTTCTTCACTAGACAACCCATAAGGGCTTCCTTGGTGAGTAGATTGGCATTTTTCTCTTTATTTTTAGTTAATGATCTTCTGTTAGTAAAGATTCCATTTGCTTCTTCTTCAGGATCACTAAACTCAAGATCTTCAACAGCTTCATTAGAATGTACCAACTCTAGCCTACAGTTCAACCATAACTCTTCAGCCTGCAGCAGAAGATTATAATCAGAGCTGCTTGTGAATAGTTATTCTCAAATATCTACAAATCAAAATACTATTAAATCAGAGGGGAGAGCTATTGACGCTGGTCTGAATTAAAGAGCATGCAGTGTAATCAAAAGCAAATTAAGTGTGGGTTTTGATGAAAAAAGGCGCATAGGGAGAAAAAAAATATATTGATATGTTAAGTCCAAGACTAATAATTATACGCGTGAATAACAAATATACGAACAAAGAAATTGAGTTATTTTTTTTACGTTAAAGTGAAATATCAATTGTTTAGTGTAGCCTTCATTGGCAATGGAAAGTATGTCTTAGAATCTTTATGACAATATTGAAGTACATATTAAGTGAGGTGAAGTGCTCAACACATTGTGAGCCTCACTTCAGGGCTTAAGCGCATCTCTGACAACACGGAGAACATGGCAGCAAGGAAACTTGAGGGACATTATTTGGAACTTCTGTTGAAAGACCGACTGAAATTTGGACCAATATAAAAAAAAAGGATAATATAGAGAAGTTCAATTAGTGTTGTCAAAAGCAAAAAGCATTGAAGTGTGTAAGATACAAAATGCAAATAAATGAGCCTTTAGATGAAGAAAAGAGAAAAACAAAGTAAACATCATACATGCAAGATGCCAAAACTAAATATAAACACAAACAGCAACTATACAGCGAAAGGAATTGAAATAACTACAATCAAGTGAAATATATATTTGTAAAAATCTTTTCAATGAAGTTCAAGAAAAAAAAAACAGTTTCAGATTCAGATGGAAAAGTATTATCTTATGTTCTCTAATTCATTTTAGTGCCTAGTTTCTTTGTATTAATTTTTTTATTTCTAGTCTTAGTCACTACTCACTATCATTTTACAATAAAGCCTCCATATCAATAAATATACCGCTTAACAAGCTATATTTATTCTGTATTGCCACCCTCTTCAAGACAAGCCACTTAGGCCAATAAAGTGCATGTCTCAAGCAATATGAAGTCCCAACATATGCTGCAGCTAGTTTTAGAGTTTAAATGCACCTCAAGTAGCCTTCGATAGTATAAATTGGTGCCTAATATGAAACATTCTCTAAGCAAAACAAGACAAAGCAAACCCACACTGCGTATACTTCAGGGCTTAAAAGTGCCTCGAGCAAACCTAAGCCTTTAATAACACTATAAGGGATAGAACAATAAGTGATGACCCAAGCAGAGTTGTCAAAGGCTAAAATAATTGAAAAGTATCAAAGGTTTGTTTAAGCTTTGGCGAAAAAAGGTGCTAATGACATACACACACATATATAACATATGATATTTATGTAAGTATGTATGTCATGCAAGAAAAAATAATTGATAAACATGGATGCAAAATCTTATTATTTGAATAAAAGAATTTTAAAAAACACAACTACATGAAATATATGAAACAAAAATCAATTAATTCTAGTTCAGTACCATTTTAACATGAATCTGCTTCAAATGCCATTTTAATGTTATAGATACAAAATGCCGTTAAATTTTAGAGACCAACTTTCGATTACTTACACTATTTCAAAAAATAAAAGTTGGCATCGAGGCCTACTTGTGCAACCAATTTATAAGTTCTTATACACCTAATCAAAAAGAAAAACTTATTAATGGCGTTTTGGTAATGATTAATAGGTCACTTTGTCAAACTGCAATTGTTGTCTAGTGCGCCCCTCAAAGATCGAGTCAATGGGCGATGAGACACATGCCTTAACACCTTGATGCCTCATGCCTACACTCTTTATGATTTTGTGTCACTCTCTGCGAAGTTCTCTTCTTTGAATTTTTAGTGTGTAAATAGCAGAGAGTTGAATCACCTAGTTGATCTCAGGGATTAACTCAAGATCCCATCTAAATGAAGTTATGCATATATTGTTCATATTCTTTCACAAATGCCATATCAAATGCTTCATAGACTAAGAGATCATGCTGAAAGCAGGAAAATTACTACACAATACAAAAATTGTGAACATGGACATAAAAACATATGCTCATTATGACAAACTACTGCTACAAATTTCTTAAAAGTGGTGGGATCAAGTAATGCTAATTTCTCATCAATCTGCTCCATAGAAGCAATCCATGATGTTCATCTCTATCCTTTTCTTTTTAAGTACAAATTAAGTACAAAAACAACAACATACCCATTGTAATCCCAGAAGTGAGAAGTGGGGTCTGGGGAGGGTGGTGTGTATACAGACTTACCCCTACCTTGTGAAGGTAGAGCGGTTGTTTCTCAAGTAAAGCATATCAAAATCAGTAAGAAAAGGAAACACAGTAGTAAAGAAACCATATGGAAAATAATGGAGAAAGGAACAGTAGCAAACACCAATATTATGATAAATGAAGTAAAGAAAACAACACGTAATAGTGAAAAGAATACACCAGTAGGAGAGTTGCTAATAATAATAATACTGATAAGGGAAACTAAACAACGCTCGACTACCTGCTAAGTAAACAGACCAAAAAAAAAACCTTTACATACAAATGTTATTCAAGCAGTAACTAAAAGTAAGTCAGCTAAAGAAGAAAGGATTACCAATTCCTGGTTAATCCCCACAGAACTGATTTGACTAGCCGGGAAATGATCCTCTGGCCTATTACTCACGGGATTTGCTGCCACTATAGTAAAAAGCATAATGATGAAAACAGACAATTGGGCTACTCCTCTCACACCCATTTCCTCTTGAATCAGTATCAACAAAGCAGACAATGCTTCTCATGAATAACTCAAACCTCCCAACAACACCAGTTAACCAAACAGGTGTTCACCCCCTTCAGACAATCCCACAAAGATCAAGTCTTTGCTATATTTACCACCAATCCTGTTGCAGTCTTACTGAAGAACACCTTTCGGATATCGAAATCACAAAATCTCCAAGACGAATCTTACTGGCTCACTTCTAATTTTCAAGCAAAAAACTCAACAATCACTTGTATCAAACACCAATAAAACCCAATAGAGCAAATGAGCTTTCACACCCCTCTTCAAAATCCCACAAAAAGATCAAGTCTTTGCTGCATTTACCACCAACCCAATTCAGTTTTTCTGAAGAACACCTTTCAAATATCTAAATCACAAACTTCTCTACAACAATCTCACTGACAAACTTCAAAATTTCAACCAAAACACTCAAGAAACAGTGACATCAAATACCTGTAAACCCCAATAGAGCAAAAGAGCTTTCACCTCCCTCCTGAAAATCCCTCTAAATCACAAACTTCCCAACAACAATCTCACTGACCCACCTCAGATAAAAACTCAAGAAACAATAGCATCAAACACCTGGCAAAATCAATAGAGCAAAAAGAGCTGAGAATCCCACAAAAGATCAAGTCTTTGCTGCATTTACCACCAACCCCAATTGCAGCCTTCTCAAAAAACACCTCCCAAAATATCTAAATCACAAACTTCACAACAACAATCTCACTGCCCCACCTCAGATTTTTCATCCAAGAACTCGAAAACAGTGGCATCAAACACACACACTGCACAAAACCTTAAAATAGACAAAAAAGAACTCAACTTTAACACAAAA
Source organism: Solanum pinnatisectum (assembly GCA_035578085.1). Taxonomy (NCBI): domain Eukaryota; kingdom Viridiplantae; phylum Streptophyta; class Magnoliopsida; order Solanales; family Solanaceae; genus Solanum; species Solanum pinnatisectum. Next base: position 1,712,274 of record CM069085.1, on the reverse strand, counting down.
ACCAACTAACCGAATCAAGTAGTAGTCAATTCAAGAAGGCAGCTTTCCAACAAAAAAAACAAACAAGAATAAACTCCAATGAATTGGTCATCAAACCCCAAATTCTTCCAGTTGTATTTTTATCAGATCAAGCTAAAATTGTACTGTAAATACAAAAGAGAATTGTAAAGGGTGCGTTTAGAGAAGGCGCGTGAGTTGACCAGAAAGTAAAACTTTTTTTCTCCTATGTGGAGGCGCCGTGTATGAATGCTGACAATGTTTTTTTTCTTTATCTTCAATGCTTTTTTCATATGACGAGGAAAGTTGCTCGGATAGTAGGCACTATCATGCTTAATTTCAAAGTTGCGAGTTTAAGTCAATCAAGAAAGTAAAAGGGGTTATTTTTTCTTATCTTTAATGTTCTCTCATAAGATAAAGGAAAGTTGCTCGGATGGTAAGCACTATCATGTCCAATTTGAAAGTTGTGAGTTTGAGTCAACCAAGAAAGCAAAAGGGTTCTTTTTCTTATCTTTAATGCTCTCTCATACGACGAGGAAAGTTGCTCAGATGATAAGCACTATCATGTTCAATCTAAAAGTTGCGACTTTGAATCAACCAAAAAAAGCAAAAGGGGGTGGGAGTTACTATGGAGGGGTAAAAAAATTGACCATAAAATGCTAAAAGATAGTACAAAATTAAAAATGTATAAACTTCTAGATATTTTTGTTCACTCTATTTCCTTTTCTTTAAAAAAAAAAAATACAACTAGTAATTGAGTTTGGAAAAAGAAAAGCTTAATGGTCAAATATATTTAAAATACCTCAATTTTTCAAGTTTTATATTGAAACTATTAGGTCTATAAATTTTTGTATTGAATTATCATCGATATATTTTAATTGACAGATGATTTATTCATGAAATTTTCAAATTTTTTTAAAAAAAAATTTATATAGTTATAAACTACATAAAAAGTACTATAAATTACAATAATTAACAATTTAAAATATTTAAAAAATATATAAAAGATTTACTATAAAAGTTAGACTTATTTAATACTCCATATATATGGAACATAGGAGCATATATTTATGAGGGTCGACTGCAAGTTTGTCAGTTTTAACTTCAAATAACATTTCTAATAAAGGAAAATACTTTTAATTATAATATTTTTCTTTTCAAGGGAAGTTTTTGGCCTTTTGCATGAAGCCACCTTATTTTTTGTAGTTTATTTTAGCATTGTTTCATAAAGTCAAGTCTTACAGAAGGTAGATTCGTCACATGCCAGGGTGAACCTACAATTTAGACAAAGGTAAATCACAACTATAGAATCAGAATTTTCACTAAATTAATAATAATAATAATAATAATAATAATAATAATAATTAAAATAATAATAATAATTAAAATAATAATAATAATAATAATAATAATAATATTGTCTCTAGCTTTTCTCTTTCAGTAAAAGTTTCTAGTCCTTAATTATAGTCTGTCAATTTTGATGTAAATATCGAATGAAACATCATAACTTATACCTCAGTGCAAAATTAATTAAAATTTGTATATTTCGAATTGAAACATGCCAAAATTATCTAAGTGCAATATTAATAACCTTTATTTTTTTCTTTCTTATTTCATTATACCTACTTTTTTATTCAAAATTGAGTGGATTCCAACTGCAATTAGTCACAACCATAAAACACTGCACACTTGTCATTTCTCCATGAAGTTTAAACTTATAAATTATTATATTATTCACACTAGTGAAGAAATTTTCTAAAGAAAACCAAAGGAAAAAAATTGGTCCCAATGGCATATTCAGAATTTAAAGGTAGTGAATATATACTTATAGAAATATTATGCACCTTAACATTTTACGTCAGAGCCAGAACACCCATCAATCTTTTTGTTTAATGAGAACTTATTTATATCTCATAAATGCTTTTTAATATTTTCTAATATGGATATAAACGTTATACAAAAAAAAAAAAAAATACTGATTAATTTAACAACTCACCTTATAATATATTTCACACAATACTATACGTTAGAAATACGTATCAGTTATCACGATTAGATTGGATTGGGAAAATGAGTTATGTTAGAAGGATTGCACGTTGTAAATTTAAACATGAAGGGGATGTAGCTCAGATGGTAGAGCGCTCGCTTAGCATGCGAGAGGTACGGGGATCGATACCCCGCATCTCCATTGTTTTTATTTGCCTTTTTTTTGTAATGTTTCATCATATTTGAATATTGCTAAAACGATATAGTTGTCTTTGTGTGACTTATAAGTCACTTGTTCGACCCTGGAATAAGTTTTGGAATGTGGCAATTTTGCTAAAACGGTATAGTTATCTTTGTGTGACCTATATATAAGTCATGTGTTCGATCTTAGAATAAGTCTTGGAATGTGGCCCTTCACCCGTTCCACCGATCATGTATAGATCTGAGATGCTTCATGCACTGAGCTGACTAATTTTTTATGTGACAATAGATACCAACTTCATGTGTGGAGTATAGAGCAACAAGTACAAGGCTGTGTGGAAATCAAATTGAATATATCTCCATCAAAGTGTTATTGATAATTCCATAATTTACAAAGAAACATTTGTCAAAATGACTAATTGACAGAATATAATTAAACATATGTTTTGTTCATGCCATTCTATCCATGACTTGTTGGAGAATAGTAGTTGTTTCTTGATAACATGATTGTGTTTGAGGCAGGTTCTTTTTCTTCACAGCATCTTCAAGCTGCATAAAAATATTGGAGCAAACACACAAGGGGTTATCAAAAACTTGCAATTTGCTACCTATATACATCATAAGGCTTGTGTCGTTCAGACTCTTCAAAAATATTGACGGCCACTGACCATATATATGTGTGTCGGATCCTACAAAATCTACGCATTTTTGTAAGGATTCGATACAGGCACAACAATATTTTTGGAGGGTCCGACCAACATAATATCAGACCTATGTTTGCTCAGACTCATCAATAATACTGTCGGAGTGTGTGTAAGTAAGATTTTGAAGGATTCGATATGGGCACAACAATATATTTGAAGGATCCGACCAACATGGTATCAGGCCTATGTCGCTCGGACTCTTCAAAAGGACAACTATATATATATCCATCAATCGAGTTTATATCGGATCCTCCAAAAGTTATGCAATGGACCCGACACAGGTATAACAACATCTTTGGAGGGTCCGATCAACATAACATCAAACCTATATATGTATATTACTCAGACTCTTCAGAAACACTATTCTCAGCATAGTGTGTTTGGCATCCTCAAAAAAACATGCATTTTTCATGGATCTGACACTGACGCGACAAAATTTTATAGGGTCTGACCAACCTAAAATCAAGCATATATTGCTTGGACTCTTCACTTCTGTATTTTTTTAAAGATACAACACCGGTGGGACAATATTTTTGAAGGGTACGAATAACATATAACATTAGACAAACAAAATCAAACGCACGAATCAAATGTACCTTCTCAACATTATCAAATAATCGATTGGCAAGATCAGTAAGAGGTTGCTTATCATTCATTTCTGCAGCTGTGATAACTTCATCAAAATCATAGTACATAAATGTAGACTTAATCCTCAAATATTTCCTCACATAATTCCAAGCATCTGTTCCAATCAAATCCCCTAATGCCAATAAATCAAATGCATATCTCTTCAACCTATGAATTCTCCCTTTTGTTCCAATATTAGCAATGTACATTCCTTTCTTAAGAAATGATCTTGTACCTGTCTCCTTGTTTATAATGTCTACAATCAAACATTACAACTTTTATCAACATAGTAAAATTATGAACAATAGACTCGATTCTTGACATCTTATTATATGCAATTAATAAGTTAAATGCGCGAAAAGACTCATTTTTTTCCCTTGATACCTAATGGGGTCCGAGATAAAGGTAATTTTAAATCACAATAAAAGATACATGGGTGAAATTAGACTTTTTTACTCAAACAATTTGGACATGTGGGGTTCGCCCATTTCATATTCATGCTATACAACTTTGTTAATGTAGTTTGGTATATAAAACATTCTGTATTAGCAGAGTCGGGGGATAGGGGATATTCTATAATGCAAACATTAGTGGTTGTTAACGCGACTTGAACCATGACCAAAAAAATGTACAAAAGACTTACTTGTGGATACTGAAGGGTCTTGTAGTGGACCAGTGATAAAAAATCCATTATTATCTTCAGCAAGTGAATTTCCAATTCTTGAATTTGCAAATAAAGCAATTGAACCAATGCTTAATGCTAATCTTCTTGTAGTTTTTGGTGGTGATTTTTCTTGAATTTCTTCTTTTTTCTGGCTTATTGTTTTTGCCTTTTTCTGAATTTTTTCAATATTGTGAATCTTGGGAATGAGTGAAAGAGCTTCAATTATAATGTTCAAATTTGTTGTGTTAGCCATAATTTTTGGTGTTGAAACTAAGAAGAAAAATGATTGCCTATTTTTTTGTACTTTTTAAAAAGTTATATTATATCCATTTGATGAATGTTGATGACTATTGGCCACTAGAAGGATATCTCAATTGAGGGTAAGATTGTAATTCTCCCTTCTTCTTTTTTTCCTTTTTTTTGTTTTCCCAAAATTATAAATTCCTACTATATTTTTATTTTTCGAATTTTTAGTTAAAATTTTAGATCTGTCACTGATTTTCATCCCAATTTTTTGAGAAAGAAGTAGGATTTAAGTTTGATAGAGTGCATCATCAAATATGAGTGAGTTGGATAATTTATCTATTTTACTTGACTCATTTTCAATCTGTTCATATCTAACTCGATTCTCCCGTTTGTTACGCTTACATTTTTTCATATGGTCAATGAACTAAGAGCTTATTTGACTGGACTTATAACTTATGTCTTATACAAGCCAAGAGACACAAGTAAAATCTTATATATGAGTTTTGGCTTATTTTTGTTATTTTGTCTTAAAATCAAGTGTTTAAAAATATTTTTTATTTTACCCAAACATTATAAAACTATTTAAATGCACCTAAAATAAGTCAATCCAAACATGCTCTGATAATCATTAGTATCTCATAAAATCACATTTCTTCTTGATTTCGTTTCTATGACTGAATGTTCAAGCAAGAAGTGACCGCACTGCGAGTAAATATAACTGAAGTCCGACTATTTGCTCTCTTTATTCCGTAGATGCGCTCCTGGGAAGGAAAGTCAGAATTTTGGATGTAGATGGATCAATCCCGCCCTGTTCAAGTAATAGAAGTGCATATAATGGACTATAAGCCCAATGGGCTTCACTTACTGGCCCAAATTTCTTCTAGAACGGACCCATGCGAACCCAAAATTTTCACACATTTTGGGACCGAAGTCAAATTACCGGCGAGTTCCTCCGGCGAAGTCCTTCTCCGACGAGCCGACTCCGGTCAAATCCTTTCCGGCGATAACACCGCTGTAAGTTCTATCTTTTCTCACTTTCCATATATATTCCTTCTTTCAATGCTTTGTATTCATATACAGAACTGTTAAATTCGATTTCAGACATAAAATTGACTAATTTAAAGAGTTAATGTTTCACATTAGTAGTTTAAATTAGGTAGAAATGATGTCAAATGAGTGAATTGTGTAAACTTATTGGATTAGTATAGAAATATTATCAAATGATTTAGCTTTGTAGCAAAGACATTGAATTAGGGTGGGAATTTTGTGAATGATTAAGCTCTGCAGAGAAAGACTTAAGTACATTATAATAATTTTGATGGTCAATTTTCGGAAAAATTGACCTTTAAACTATCTTTGAACGGGAGGTGGAGCCAAGATTTGAACTTTATGGGTTCTGGATACGAGAACATGGCCTCGAGTACTTGTAATTGGGTTATGAGTTTAATTTTTATACATATGTAGTGATTTTTGATGCATACACAGGGTTATGAATTTAATTATCGCACTATTTTATTTGTAGTTGATCTTCCTCCTTTTTTTTTCTAACATGCTTTGTCATGCTTTCTATATTATCTGATTGATATGTTTTCCTTGAGCTGAGGGTCTATCGAAAATAATCTCTCTAACTCCCAAGGTAGGGGTAAAGTCTGTGTACACTCTACCTTCTCTAGACTCCACTTGTGGGATTTGGGTATGTTGTTGTTGTATACAAGGTTTGGATCAAAGCTACTGGGTTCTGCCAAATCCACATGTTATAACTACCTCCATTACCTTCTTGGAACAATAACAACTAATATGTTGTTTGTCAAGTCAGTAATTATAAACTGTCTTATGTTTTTAGATTCGGTGTGTGCACATTGGTTGTCCCGTTGGTGCTTGTTCCTGCTATGATGTTGTGTGAATGAGTAGCTGCTTTTATGGTGATGTAAACACACATAATTCTTGGAAAAGATGGATTCTACTTCTAAGAACTCTCCCTTTTGCTTAAAATGGCCTTGGGATGTTCATAACCAAAACCCAAAGAATCCTTTGCCATGTACCTTTGAAACTCCTTGGCTATTCAAACCATTCAAGAATCTTGGCTCTGGAGTGTTTAATTTCATCCAAAATATCTCAAAACCCAAACCGTTATCACCCAAATTTAATTTCCAGTTGAATGGTGGAGTCAACCAAAATAATATCTTGAAGTTGGTGAAGAAGAAATTGACTCCTGCAGAGCAAGCGGAGCTTGAGCAGAGTGCGTTAGCATGTGCCTTAGCCAGTGAAAAAGAGGGTACTGTAATTGAATTTTACTCCCCAAAGTGCCGGCTCTGCAATTCATTGGTTAATTTCGTTACTGAAGTTGAGAACAGGAACTCTGACTGGCTCAACATTGTTATGGCTGATGCAGAGAATGACCAATGGTTGCCTGAGGTACTCTTAATACTCTATACATTGCATTCTCACATTTTCCAGAAGTCTGTTTTAACTGATAGTCAGTTGTTGGACAGATACATTTAGATTATGCTTACTCCAAGAACTGGGAGGGGGCTCATACTTTTGTTGTTTGGTTGTTGATATAGTTCTTTTCTTCTTGTGTATTTAAAGGTTATTTTTATATCATACTTGATAATCATGGACTGGTTGTTTTCTCTCATTTTCCGCTAGTCTGTTTTAATTTATATTTAGTTGTTGGATGGATGCACGTGGATTTTGCATACTCCAAGAGTGAGAGGGACCTCTCACTTTTGTTGTTTGGTTGTTGACATAGTTCTTTTCTTCTTTCTGTAATCGAAGGTTATTTTATATGTTATTGTTCCTTTTTTTCCGTTGTTAAATGTCATGAAAGCCTTTCCCTATTATTTGCTATGTCTTCTTAACTTTTGTATTTTCTTTTCATACTGCCTTTGATATGTGTTACTTGAGCTGAGGGTCTTTTGGGAACAATCTTTCTACATCCACGAGGTAGGGATAAAGTCTGCATACACTCTACCCTCCCCTGACCCCACTTGCGGGGGTTTTACTTGGTAGGGATAAAACTGACTAGGATAGAGTGCATTTTGGCCATAGGATTCGTTTGATAAATTGTTTATGACAACATATCTTTTCAATATGTTATGTAGAACTGCAAACTATTGTCAGCAATATATTCAAGTTAAATGTCATCCTTCCGAAGTCTTTTTACATTATAGCTAAGTTTCTTTATACTTAAATTATTTTAGATCTCTTTGTCTTTGAAGCTCTTCCAATGCAACAACTCTAGCATTCATTCTAGGTGGAGCTGGAAAGCACTACACATGCATAGCACTGCCACGTTGACTAATATAATTGAAAGTTACTCTGTGGTGATAGCTATGTTAAACTATACATTTGAAAATTGGGAAAGTCGAAACAAAGTAATTAGAGCAAAGAGCAATTCTTTCTGTTGTTTGAGTGGTCCGGTCACCTTATGTATTGCCTTCGGAGTAATCCATCTACTTCATGTTGGAAATGACTTTTCACTCTTTTGGTTTTAGCTGATTGATCTCTTTCTATTTGTAAATTCAGCTTCTCCATTATGACATTAAGTATGTTCCTTGCTTCGTTCTACTGGACAAATACGGGAGGGCACTTGCAAAGACGGGTGTTCCAAGTAGCCGACTGCATGTTGTGGCTGGTGTTTCTCATCTCCTCAAAATGAGACGTCCACAACACAAATAGTTCAACTTTAGTTGATACAGCAGGTGAGATTGTTGGCTTGTTGCGGTAAATTTCATGTAACGGCTTTTAGTTGTACGTATCGACAGGATTGAGCTAGTAATATAGTACTTAGTAGTTATCAAGTGCAAGATCTTTACTTGAACTAGTCTGTAGCTTTGTAATCCATTTTGGAGATGCTGTTATATGAATCCCCTAAAAATGAGGATTGAGGACACTTTTATCAGACAAATAATTTAGAGATAGAGATCATGTTATGTGTCAATTGTCCCTCATCGGATAAAAAGAGAAGTACTCTTCAAAATTATTGCCGTACTCATTTCAGATCCTTCAAGAAAACACTACTTTTGAAGAATTCAATGTGTACCCTTTGACATTGTTGAAGAGTTCGAGCAAATATAGCCCTTGAGTTGTTGAATAGGGGCAGAGCTAGTAAAGAGTTTGTGTGTTAGGCCAAACCCAGTACTTTTAATCTAAATCTTGTGTTTATTTTAAGAATTTCATTTAATATTTATAAATTATTTAGTTTATAACTCATTAACTTGAAATTTTCAACTTATAAGCTTCAACAAATACTGGCTCTGCTTCTTTCCTTGAGACTAACAAACACATTGGACAATCATCCAATATCTAAACAATTTAAATTGCAATCCGATATTTTCGCATAAGATTTTCAATTTGCTCAAAATGATCGGTTGTCCCAAAAAGGAATTTCTAGTTAACGCGCCTTGAATGATCATATGGATGGGACAATCTCTCCTCTTCAGGCACCAATAAATACATTGAACTATCCACGCAATAGAAAACCTTTGCAATCGAGACATGACAACATAATTATCAGGGGCGAACCCTATCCGCCATTGTGCTTGTGGCAGAAGAAGCAGGGGAAGGAAGATTCCCATCCTAAATTGGGAAGTGAATAAGCAAAGGGCACTTAACATTTAATATTCAATGGGTCCAAACATGACAATATAGGTCCCAAAAACTTGTTTTAATTCTTTGCACTAACAAACTTTTTCTTTCAAGCCAATTATACACAAGGAAAATTCTCAGTAGTATACTATATTCCATGACTTTATTAAATTTTAAAACAAGAAGCACATGACAACCTAACTTCAATTATTTAGCCTCAATGCACATTTTGTCATCAAGTTTGGACATGTTCCCTTGTTTTATTAGCTTATGAAGCTTCCATACAAATATCAATATTTATCAAATACAAATATCAATATTTATCAAAAAGATAACTCCAAGAATTTGAGATCGAGGTTCTATAATAAAAAAAGACCTTTTATATGGTCTGGAATTGAGACATTGTAAATTGATATATAGGTGTTACACTGGATAAAGCTATTCGGAATCAAATGACAAGAGGTTCACAATTACTCCCTCTCCATTATGGAGGTCAAAATTTCTCTCTTGCACTAATAAGAACGAATCGACTTGAATCAACTGATGTGATAGGAATAACAATAGTTTGTGTTATATTTAGTTAAAACCTTGTCTTCCTTTCATTAATTTTCGCTCTCCTAGTATAAGTTGAGAAAGTTTGGAACCTTATTCAATACAGGGTCCCAAAAACCCAACATACTCTTTTTTTAGAGTGTACAAGGGATAGAGTCCTTGCCTCATTAATCGTTTTTCAACATTTTCTGTCTATTTTGTTGAAATAAGGAAATATATATAGAACCCTTGAAAGGTACTTTCGTTCTATTTTGCTATAGCAGTTTTAGATTTGTCGATCGCTCTCTAACAAGTGTTCCTATAACTCTCTCTTCTTGATCTCCTCTTTTTGGTTTTAGTAGAATTAATCTAACAAAAACTCTGATTACTTGTGAAAAGTCCAATATTTTGACATATTAGATTGTAATTTTGTTATAATTTTTTCATTTCCAACGAATCTCAAGGAGAATATGTTGTATAAATTATAATCACAATATTAAATATGACATGTTCAATGAACTATCAACTTAATTAGGAAATGAATGAATAATTAATTAATCCTTGTTTAATTATGTGGCTTACCTCTAACTTGGACAACTAGACTTAGAATAACGTTTGGTTGGAAACAAGTTATCTCAGGATAAGTTATCTTGGGGTTAGTTATCCTGGGATAACTTATCCCACCATGTGTATGGGATAACTTATTCCATCACTATGATATAAATGGTGAGATAAGTTATCCCAAACATGGCAACCAAACAACATACATTTTTTTTTATCTCATCACTATTTCTTTATCCCTTCACTATTATTTATAATCCTTCACACCAAACGAGCCTCAGTATACTCTATTGTTGAGTTTGAAGTTTTAACCAACTCTCCACATTTATTAATCAAGAAAAAGATTTTCAAACATTTGTTAAATTCCATTATCTAACCTCTTAATATTATATTAATATCTTATATATCAATTCAATAAATACATGATACATGTCTTAAAATAGTGGTGAGATAAGAATTTTCATTAAGTGAAGTCAAGATATAAAAAAGTAAACTCACAAAGAAGTCTAGGAGACTCAACATATAATTTCTATACATAAAAAAAAAAAAAAAAATTATATATCTACATAGTTTAATTCAATTAGGCTAACTCCAAAATTACATTAATTTTTCAGGTAATTGTTTTTTAATAAACGTGTCATCTTAATTTGTTAGGTAAAAAAACTGTATAAATGTGTCACTAAATTCGATTAGATGAACTCTAAAATTACCTCGATTTCTTAGGCTAGAAAATTTTATAAATGTGACATCACAATTTGTTTAAACTTTATAAACGTGTCACTTCAATATTTTAGGTAAGAAAACTTTATAAATGTGTCACTAAATTCAGTTAAGCTACTTCCAAAATTACATTATTTTTCATGTCAGAAAATTTTATAAATGTGTCATCACAATTTTTTAGATCTGAAAACTTTATAAATGTTCACTATATTTAGTTTGACTAACTTCAAAATTATATCAATTCACCAGGTCAGAAAATCTTATAAGCGTGTCACTAAATTCAGTTAGACTAACTCCAAACTTACATTAATTTTTTCGGTTAGATTTTATATTATAAACACGTCATCACAATTTTATAGATCAAAGAACTTTATAAACGTGTCACTGAATTCTGTTACGTACTCCAAAATTATATTAATTTTTCTAGTTAAGAAACCTTATAAACGTGTCATCACAATTTTCTAGATCAAAAAAATTTATAAACGTATCACTAAATTCGATTAGGCTAACTTCAAAATTACATATAGTTACCTATCTAATTTATAATATCTCAAGCGATAGACAACAACCTAAAAACTTTATTTTATAACCCATAACTCACTAAAAAATTTATCATTTGATCTATAGCAAATTAACAATAATTAAAAAAGTAGAGTAATAAATATTAAAATTACTGTATAATAGAGGGAGCACAATTTTTTTTAATTTATTTTTTTTAAAAAAAGGGGGTCAATTTGTAGCATATTAAAAAAATACCCCCTGAAGTTTGTGCAATTGTCAAATTCCCAATATATAGTTTCATAAACAAACAAGAATCACCAATTGTCTCCAAATTCCAATCTCTAATCTTTGGTTATTGAAAACCCCTTTGTTTAAATTCTTCCCCTTTTAGCCCATTTCCAATTTTTTTTTTCTGGTCACCGGAAATATTTTCTTGAAATTCCGGCGGTTGATCGGAGATGGTTCTACCGGAAAACACCAACTGGTTGTATGACTATAATTATGAAGATATAGTCACCCCTGATGTCAATTTCTCCGTTTCTGGGTATTCTTGGTCTATGCAGGGGTTTAATGGTTCAACTAATGCTAGGTACTTATTTAGTGTGTCAAATTTGACTTACTGATTCTGTGCTGTATTTGCTAAATTGGGTGTTTTTCTTTTAGCCGATTGATGGCCTTTTTTTTTTTTTTTGCTTCTTAACTGAGCAGAATGGATATACATATACAAGATTCATGTAAAAAAAAATTGAGGTATTTTAGCTGATTGATGAGTTTTGTTTCTTTGAATAAAGTTGGAATGTTGATAAAGGATTCATATAGCTGATTACAATCAAAATTTGGGATCTTTTAGCTGATTAATGAGTCTTTGTTACTTCTTGATAGAGCGGAATATATATAGAGGATTCATATAGTTGACTTCAACTAAAAGTTGAGATCTTTTTGCTGATTGATGAGTTTTTTTGCTTCCTAATCAAGCAGAACTGATAAAGAAGATTTGTATAACCGTTACTGAAAGTTGAGCTCTTTTAGCTGATTGATAAGTTGTTTCTTTTGAATTAAGTTGGAATGCTGATAAAGGGTTCATATAGCTGATCCCAACTAAAATTTGGGATCTTTTAGCTGATTAATGAGTCCTTGTTACTTCTCGATAGAGCAGAGTAGATATAGAGGAATTAAACTAAAAGTTGAGATCTTGTAGCTGATTGATGAGTCTTTTTTGCTTCCTAATTAAGCAGAATTGATAAAGAAGATTCATATAACCATTACTGAAAGTTGGGCTCTTTTGGCTGATTGATGTGTCTTGTTTCTTTGAATAAAGTTGCAATGCTGATAAAGGATTTGTATTGCTGATCCCAATCAAAATTTGGGATCTTTTAGCTGATTAATGAGTCTTTGTTACTTCTCGATAAAGAGGAATAGATATCAGATTCATATAGTTGACTCTACCTTTTAGCTTATTGATTAGTCTTTTTGCTTTTAAAGAAAGAAAAATGGATATAGAAGATTGATATAACTGTTACTAAAAGTTGGGGGTTTCTTTTAACTGATTGATGAGTCTTGTTGCTTTGAATTAAGTTGGAACGTCGATAAATGATTCACATGCTGACCTCAACTAAAAGTTAGGGGAATAGATAGAGAGGATTTGTGTAGTTGATTCTGACTAAAAGTAGGGATCTTTTAGCTGATTGATGAGTTTTATTGTTTCTGAATAGATAGAAAGGATTCATCTAGTTGACTCCAACTAAAAGTTGGGATCTTTTAGCTGATTGATGAGTTTTTTTGCTTCCCAGTAGAGCAGAAGGGATACAGAAGATTCATAAAACCGTCACTAATAGTTGGGCTCTTTCAGCTGATTGATGAGTCTTGTTTCTTTGAAAAAAAAGTTGGAATTTATATAGACGATTCATATAGCTGACCAACTAAAAGTTGGGATCTTTTATTGATTGATGAGTTCTGTTGCTTCTGCATAGAGCAGAATGGATACAGAAGAGTCATACAAAGGGATAGGCTATTTTAGCTGATTAACGAGTCTTGTTTCTTTAAATAAAGTTGGATGTCGATAAAAGATTCATATAGTCAACACCAACTAAAAGTTAGGATATTAGCTGATTAATGAGTCTTGTTACTTCTCAATATGTCGGAATAGGCTATAGAGGATTCATATTGTTGACTTCAACTAAAAGTTGAGATCTTTTAGCGGATTGATGAGTTTTGTTGCTTCCTAACGGAGCAAAGGGATAAAGAAGATTCATATAACTGTTACTAAAAGTTGGGTTCTTTTAGCTGATTGATGAGTCTTGTTTCATTGAATAAAGTTAAAATGTATAAAGGATTCATATAGCCAACCCCAACTAAAAGTTGGAATGTTTTAGCTGATTGATGAGTTTATTGCTTTCGAATAAAGCAAAATGGATACAGGACTCATATAACCATTGCTGAAAATTGGGCTCTTTTAGCTGATTGGTAGTTTTGTTTCTTTGAATAAAGTTGGAACCCAACTAAAAGTTATCTTTTAGCTGATTGACGAGTTTTGTTGTTTCCGAATAAAGCAAAATGTTGTATACAGAAGATACATATAGCTGTTACTGAAAGTTGATTTAGCTGATTGATGAGTCTTGTTTGTTTGAATAAAGCTGGAATGTAAATAAAGGATTCATATTGCAGAGCCTAACTAAAAGTTGGGATCTTTTGCTGATTCAATCCCTTTTCTCCAGCATATACATTATATATTCAATGCCTTTTCGATTGTGTTCTGACCATTTTGCCTTTTATGTCTGTTTTAGTGTTGATATTGATGGCTCACTTGGTGAATCAGACTGCCTGAAGGAAAGTGGTTGTAAGAAAAGGTAAAAACTTTTTGAGTCTAGGGACATTTTTTTGTGTATTTCCTAAGCATAGAGATCTGATGTTGCACTAACTCGTCACTATTATCTATCAGGTTTGATTTGATTAGCTACTTGGTGCTTACCATTGTTAAAGAAAAGTGACAAATTCTCCCCTCCCTTTGTTTCATTTCCAGAGTATTACTCTATTATCTCGAAGGCTCAGGGTTGAGAAAATAACGATCTCATTATGCTTTTAATGAGGATAGTTTTAAAGATTTTGACTTGTTCTGTCCTCTTGTTCTAACGGCCTATATGGAGGACTTATACTCCCTAAACAGCCTTCTGAAGATTTCATAGAGATATAGTTCCCTTCCCTCTATTTGGAAGTAGTTACTATGCTGCAGCAATTCCACAAATTTAGTTTAGAAGATGTAATGATGATACACAAAGCCCCCTTGTGTTATATTCTTAGTTTCATAATTATGCTATTAACCTTCGAGCTTTTTTTCCTCGTAGTATTGGTTTTGAGAGGAAAGCCAGATGCCCTCTTAGTGTACCTACATAACATTGTTTACTCATGTTTCCGACAATTGTTACAGGACAAGAGCTGAATCATGCACCTCGTCAAGTTCCAAAGCTTGCAGGGAGAAATTAAGGAGAGAGAAACTGAATGACAAGTGGGCTCACTATTCATACCTTTTAGAACCATTTCACCCTTTATTTCATTTTATATATCGCTAAATTAAAATATGGTCTCAGGTTCATGGAATTGGCGGTGCTTCTTGAGCCCAGCAGGCCTCCAAAAAAAGACAAGAGTGGCATTCTTGTTGATGCTGTTCGCGTGGTGACACAATTACGTGGTGAGGCTCAAAAATTGAAAGACTCAAATTTGGATCTACAAGAAAAGATAAAGGAGTTGAAGGCAAGTATTTGTTACGTTCTTTCCATTGGCTACTAGATTGTTGACAAGTTTTGTCAATTTGGCAAAACAATCTGATGACAAGAAAAGCTAAAACATCGCTTTACTATGCTTCTCCTGACTTCAAGTATGTTTGACTTGTATAGGTTGAGAAAAATGAGCTTCGAGATGAAAAGCAGAGGCTGAAGTCCCAGAAAGAGAAGCTAGAGCAACAACTAAGGACTATGAGTGCACAACCTAGCTTCTTGCCTCCTGCCATGCCCGGTGCTTTTGCTTCTCCAGTTCAAGCTGCAGGAACCAAGCTGGTGCCAATCATAAGTTACCCTGGAGTTGCCATGTGGCAATTCATGCCTCCTGCTGCAATAGATACCTCGCAGGATCACGTGCTCCGCCCTCCAGTTGCTTAAGTTTGCTGCTAAACCTATGATAATTGACTTAACTCCGATATGTTGTTCTAGTTAAACACTCTTTAGCTGTGTTAGTTTATTCGTCGAGTCCTTTTTGTGTATTTGGTGGATAATAGTAGTTCTCTTGTAATCTTTGCACTTTTAATGTGTTAAATGCTGGTTTTATCAACTGTAAATTTTAGCAGGTTCAACCTGGCATTTACGTGTACATTCTTTTCTCTCCTGATTAAATTCTTACGTGTACATTCTTTTCTCTCCTGATTAAATTCTTTCTTATTTCTTCCTTTTGTTTGGCATGAATTCAGTGTGTGTGTTTTGAGGGGGGTGGGTGGGGCGGGGGGTTAGGGGTAACTAAGCTGCGATGAGCCGGTGACAGTGCTGTCAAAACTTTCCATCCCAAAAGAGTTGGAAGGAGTGAGCAGCTTTGATTAGCTGTGTGGTATTATGGTTTTGAGGAGCAAAGAAAATGTGTGATCTCTAAATGTGTGATAGATGGGGGTTTTAGTGGTTAAATGGAATGCATTAGAGACTGAAAGTATAGCGCTATTAGCGCTTGGTATTCAAATATTGGCTCAAGGATTTTTTTTCTACCCCTTCTTACCTTGAAAAAACAGGGATACTCTGTGTTCTTGAATCAATAACCATCGAAAGACTAAGCTAGTCTCCTGTCTCTCGGGACCAACAAGGGATATATAGGTAATGTTTCGAGTGTTTGACATTTTCCAATCACAAAGATCACTGAGTTCTTGAAAGTTTAAAGGTTGAAATGTCTTGTATCACTGCATTTGCCTTGAGTTTGCTAATTGTAAAATTGAAATGGAGGAGTATCCTTTTTTATTATCTTTGCAAGTATTATTTTGGTGAAAAGATCCACCATGTACATTGTATAATATCTAACTACAGTATAAAATACATTCGGGGAACCAGAAATTATAGTAGCTTTGAGGTGTTCAAGAATGTCAGGCCGGGGAGCTGTTGCCAATCTCGCATCAGCGAGTGGAGAGACCTTCTATACATGGGTCACCTCTCTCAAAATTTGGTTTCTTGATTACAAGCAACATGGTTAACAAATCCCTTGCTCATTTCAAGTTGCTTTAATATGACAGGTTCTGATAAATTTATCGGAGAAGTTAACGTACTTTGTCCACAGGGATCGAAGTTGAGGGAACGCTATATCTAGCCAAGGTTTTGCTCGACCGTTGAAGTGGATCACACCAGCACTCTTAGCATCCGGGATGCTCGTGTTATCTTGGTACCCAAGTCCTAGCATGTGCCAAAAGGGATCGATAGCATGGACATGACCATGAAATGCAATTAGTCCTGGAGGTAATGTTCCTAGCTGCCACAAACTTAGATCTGACTTCAAGTTCTGCACAAGAAAAGGAAGATTATATCATCATCGAGTTTTTCAGTAAGTACTTTCGAGCAATTGCAAAAGATTTACTTCCCCTTTCTATATTTAGAGGCAATTTAACTTTAAGCATCCCATTTTAACCTTAAGCGAGATGATCTGTAGCTACGCAGATATCTCTGACTTGTTTCAAATCATAAATTTCAAGAGTCTTTCTATCTTACTTGAACTCTGTGGCCAATCAAAGTTCATCACATAAATTGGGACAGAGGGAGTACTAGTTAAAACAAAATGCTTGAATGTTGCATAATGTTCAAAATGCATTTCATTAAATTAACAGTTGATGTCACTTGTAGAGTTGTAGTTAACCTGTTCGAGCCAGTAGTGGTATGCCTCACTTATATTTGTTTCTCTCCATGCTTCTAGATCAAAAATGTTCATGCCATAGGCCCATGCACATTCATTAGGATCAAAGTTGTTCGATATGAGAGGATGAGAAAAATTCAAATAGCTTTTAAAGCGCTTCGCCATCACAAACTTGTCCTCTCCCCTGCATGTCTCTACTGCTCCATTCACCTTCCCGTTCATGTCAATGTCCCATAGAGATGAAAGATCGGTTTGAATGACGATGTCATCGTCCAGGAAGACTACCTTATCAAGACTGGGAAACAACTGCAAAAACATTTCTACTTCTCAGCATTAAAATTTAAAGTGCTTCGGAGAAGGACAGATAGACGTTACATGCAATTTAAGTGAGCTTCTAAATCTTTCGTTACCTCTGGCAAGTATATCCTTATGTGGTTCATCAGAGAATTGTATTTGGGACTGAGTGCTTGCAACTTTGCTGCAATGATATGAGGCTTTTCGGTTGTATTCGCTACAATTGCTGATGACCCTCCCCTGAATTGTGATCTTGCTTTTTGGTCTTTCTCCATTGCTTCCAGAACCGGGACCTTTCCCTTTGTTAACCAATCGAAATGGTGCAACGCCTTAACCTCGATGATTGCAGGTGTCAAAGAATGTAACGAAAACCAAGCTTGCATCGGTGAGAAGGTTTTGCTATCCGTGATTATGTGAAGGACAACTTTCTCAGGCTGGAAAGAGTTCTGGACAAGCGATGATGCAACAACAGAAGCAGCAAGAATATTGTCAGAGGCTAGGACAAAATGGAAGTATGAATTATCAACAAGGGCGGGAACAAGTTCCGGTGATGGTAACTGGAGACGGGCATTGGCGTTGATGGAATGCTCATGTGCTAGCTTGAGATCAAGGCAATGCAGCTGTTTCGGGATGCCACTAGATGCCACATGCCGATAAAGGTATTCTTGAATCTTGGCAGTTCTTGTTCTTTGTTCAAGGAGAGTTACCTGCAAGAAATAGACATTAATTGTTGAAAACATAATTTGGTAAATAAGAACGTGCTCTCTCTAATAGTTTAAGCCTTCCGATGAGATGGTCATACAATTCAACACTATTCAAGCCTTGAGTGGTTAATATGATTACATTGTGAATATCTCATGACTTTTGCTTCATAATCAACTGGTCTGCCTTCTAGTTAATTGTTTAGCAGCCAGGAAAGTTTTAACAAAGAAAGGGCAGCCTGGTGTACTAAGCTCCCGCTATGCACTGGGTCTAGGAAGGTCAGGACGATATTGGGTCTACTATAAGCGATGTTGCTCGGACTTCCTAAAAATGTTGTTGCACCCATGTCGGATTCTCCAAATATGAACTACTTTTCAAGGATCCGTCATACACACCCATTGGCAATTTTGAAGAGTCCAAGCAACATAGACTATAAGATTATTACATTACATTTCCACGACTTGAAAACCAGTGACCTCCTGACAGTAGTCAAGAAATTAACCAAGGAAAGTTCTTTGTGCACGTGTAGTTTGTTGTCTACGACAAAATATGGTACCTTAAGTTAACTTTATCTCTATACATGATGGAGAAGGCATGATGAGTACATAATACCATAGCTTTAAGCTTGACAGCAAAGGTTTCTGCATCTGGCCTTGTGTCCTTCATTTCTTCCATAAACTCTTCCAACGATTGAGGAGTTTCCGGCCCTTCTTCGATTTCAATCTGGTCCGTAGGTTCCTCCAATACTTGATATATCACCTCAGGTACCTAACAGAATACGGGAGAATAGATATTTTGAGCTTGTGATTTTAAATAGAAGAAAATGGCTCTACAAAGATCTCCTGTCTTTCATATCCTCTTAGATGAGCACGGCTCAAAAGGGATTTCAAAAATAATATGTGCAAAAAGGATAAAAATAAAAGGCGTAGAAGCATACAGTTGATTCGAGCTGTGTCCCCAAAATCCTTGGTCCAATTTTTCTCCCCAAGCACCCTGCCTTAGAATGAAATTTAGAGTTTCTTCAATGGGCAAACAGTGAAAATGGCTCTCACATCAATTGAAAAAAAGAAAGAAAAGAAAACTGGAAAAGAAATGGTGGTATAAGTGCTATATTGATACTCCTTTTTCTGCAGAAATTGAAGACATAATACATAGATAGACACCTTAACTTGGTCTCAACTGACAACTATACACCTCGACTTTGGAAATGAACATCTAAACGCCTTAACTTGGTTTAAGTTGGCCTCGTAAACACCCCAACTTTGAGAATGCACATCTAGAATGCACCCCCTTAAAGTCTAGATATGCATTTGTGAAGTTAAGGTGTTCGTGAGATGCACTTGTGTCAAGTTGTAGTATGTAGACAGTCACAATGAAAGTTGGTGTGTTCAATTGCCAGTGGAGGCCAAGTTACAGTATCTATCTATCTATGTATTATGCCGAAATAGAACTAGTAACTCTTTTATTTACTTCTATGAGCCTGCTGTCTTAGTATGTTCAATCAATGAATCTGTAGATATTTTGGTTCATCTACATGTTGTAAGAGTTCTCTAGTAAACGTACGAACACAAAGATGATCAGCATAATTTAGTTTGTGTAAGTTACAACTACTTGAGCAGTAAGAATAAGGGCAGACCGGTGCACTGAGCACCCCGCGTTCATGCAGGGTGGTCAGCATAATTTAGTTTGTGTAAAAATAAGGGCAGACCGGTGCACTGAGCACCCCACGTTCATGCAGGGTTCAGGGAAGAGCCACACCCTTAAGGTGTGATGTAGGCAGCCTACCTGATGATTGCATCAGTGGCTGATTCCACAGCTCGAACCCGTGACCTATAGGTCACACATAAACAACTTAACTGCTGTCACAACGCTCCCCTTCAACAACTTGAACAGTAGTGTTCTTGATTATTTTTGTGTATTGTGAAGATTCTTTAGTTTCCTGATGTATCTACAGACTGCTATTATATCATGCTGAAATATTTACATACCATTCTATTATTAATGTTTCTAATATCTGCAATAAATCAAGTACTATATCATAAAGATCACATATTACTACCACAATCATTTTTTTCATAATGCTGCTTAATACAATTTCTTATACATGCCTCTTGGTAATGGCGAATTCCACTTCTTTTTCAGAGAGAGAGAGAGAGAGAGAGGGAGAGAGAAACGTACCTAGCGTTGAACATTTTCGTTCCCCATCGATGGTGTCTTCAGCCGTTAACACGAAGACAAACCTGAGAAAAAACGTAAAAAGCAGGAGCAAATAGAAGACCATGAGGTACGATATTCTCCTCGAACCAACTTTTACTTTGACAAACTCCTTGAATCCTTTAGCTGGGAGGACAGTAACATGCCTCAAACTCGGGGATATGAGGAGTTGCATTGTATGTTTCATTCAAATTAACAAAGAAAAAGAACACTAAATGTTGGTACTATTTGTGTTCTTGTTCTAGTTTTTCATTTGGCAATTGATAACTCTATACTATAATAAGTTGATTGAGTTAGAATTTGAAAAGGAAAGACTATGCAAAGGTTGTTGATGTTCAAAGTTGCTGTCATTCACCTAACCTTGCTTAGCATGAAGGTTTAACATGCATTTTTTTCCAAGTTTTAACATGTTTGCATCAATTTTTGACTGAGAAAGAAGACTCATGGATTGTAGTTGTTGGTTCATTTCAGGGTTTAACTACTATACATTGACAGCGTAGAATAAATTTTTACTTTTAAGTCTACAATTAATCTCGGTATAAAGTCCCGCATAAATAATCATGGCATAATACATATATTGGACCCTAAACTTGGCTTCAAATTTTAACTTTTGACCTCAAACTTTCATAGTGCACAAACATGCACTTTAACTATCCAACTTTTAAATAAATAAACATAGTGAACCAAACGACCCCTTAAAACATAGTAATTATGGGTGATTGTCCCAAAAAAAGGGTGAGATTTTAAGTTGAAAAACAAAGTAAATTACCTACCAAAATGGGTTCGTAAGAAAAAATTATGTTGTCAGTGTATATAAGTGAAATCTTCTTAAGAAAGAGATATAAGACTAGTAAAGGCAGCAGCTGATTAGTGGATTTAATTTGCTTTGATTATCGTATTATTTGTTGTTGCTATTGCTTTTTCTCTATTATTTTCGATATGACTTCTTCACTATTTAAACTTACTTTAAATTGTTTTACCTGAGCCGATGATCTATTAGAAACAACCTCTTTACGTTCATAAGGTATGGGTAAAGTTTGCGTACATACCACCCTCCCTAGACCACATTTGTGGAACTACATTGTATATGTTGTTGTTGGTTTTGATTTTTGAAGGTGGGACTGAAGAAAGGTTTTTTTTTTTTTTTTTGCAAGTGTTTAAACTAGATTGGAGAGAAAAGTTTGGTGTTGTTTCACGTTGCCTTCATATGAAGTTATGAAATATTGTAAGATTGAAAAACATGAGGGAATTTTGGACTTTTTTTTTTTTATGATTTGAACAGAGTTTCTAATTGGACAATGACCTACTGTCTTCTTTACTTTCTTTCTTTCTTGGACTGTCTTAATCTGCAAATCATGGTGTGGTTGGGTCTAATAAACTATTTTAATTCAGATTTACGCTATATATACTGACAGTATAAAGAATTTTTTGAAATGTTTACATGGTTTGCTTTTCCGCAAAATGCTCATTTTAAAATATATTGTACGTTATATGAAATATCCAACAGGTATGTACATTGTGTACTTTCGGGGTGTACAATTCACTTGTTATATGTGATTTAATTGTTCTTATTTTATTGTATACTATTAAGGTATACAAAATTACTTGAGTATTGCATCTTTCTTGTGAATAGAGTTACTTGCTATAGGTGTTGAAATAGTTGAGATGCACACAAGTCACATCTTATTATAGAAGAAAATATCGTGAATTTCACGTTACCACGAATACATTTTCCCGCTAATAAATTCTCTTAAAATTTGATGTAATTATAGAGATACGTGATGTTTATCTGCTTAATGCAATCACTGAGATATTACAAAGATAAACACATACATATATAGGACAAATAGAAAACCATTGAATTTCAAACAATGTCAAAGGATGTAACGCAACATATGAAATTGCTTCTCCCTTTATCAAAGATCTCAATTTTGAACCTTGAAGTACGAAAAAAAATCCTTAATAGAAAGCATTTCCCCCCAAATTGGTCCTACATGATGCGAATTTGAATAGTCAGACTCCTTATAAAAATATCATACACAAACCAAAAAAAAAAATCTGTCAAAGGAGACAAGATTCTCAACTTCAAAGAGTCCTTTCATTTCATATGAAATATATTTTTCTAACTGTACCAAAAAATATGTTTATAAATATACCGAGTGGTTTCATTTTGCTTGTGCAAACCTCAATAAATTCCACAGGATATCAACCATTTCTCACCCATCAACAACAGGTTTCAGGTAACTTTGTTCATCAAGACTAGAACATATAAGAATAATGAAAGTCGAACCAACAGAAAGAAAAGCAGAAAAAAGAACTTAGAACACAAGCAAGAGATGGCAAAATAAATTCAAGGTAGCTGCTAATCATTAACATTGTAAGTAAACACTAGAAATAGATGTTTTATCACAATGGAGGAGAGTAAAGGGAGCTTAATATTTCCAGATCACACAACACGATGCTTTAAGATCGAACGAGAAGCAGCAATACAAAATTCGTAAGTTTCAGCTGTTACTCGTCGTCTTTGTAAGGATACTCCTCAGGAACTTGCTTCAGAAGTTTCAACTGCAGCTCGAATGCATCATCGCCTCTAAGCATATCACGGATCCATGTGACTTCAGTCTTCATTGACACCTGAACACAGGGTAAACACAGATAAATTTGGTGCTCCAGTAATAGCTAAAATAAACGCAACACTCTCAATTCACCCTTACTGAAGAAGATTATACAGTATTGAGCATAGTATATTTTGGCTTCTCATATCCTGCGGCAACTCGCCTACTACAACCTAACAATTACTAATGGACCAAGGGGAGGTGATTCAGATAGATTATAAAGATCTCTACCTTACAATTCTCTAGTTAGGGAGGCTGCAAGATTGGAAAATGAACTCTTCTGACTTTAGTATGACATGAAATAGACAAGGAAATGCAATGCACTGCTAGATTGCCACTTTGAGAGCAAAGTAAAGTGACAACAATGTAACATAGTTCATAACGTTTCGATTTAGAAAAAAAACACCCTTTCAATTGCACACTATTCGCCATTTCAGTAATCACATTAGTGACTCCTATTAAAACTTGACTGTAAATGAGGATGTCGTATGCTGATATCTATAAGAGATGTCTTCTTCTCGGAGAGAGAGAGAGAGATAGAGAGAAAAGATGTGATCAAAGCATGTATGTTGTGTGAGGCCAACGCAAAGTAAAAATTGGTAATTAGCAGATGCTATAGAAGGGGGAAGCTCACCATTTCTAATGCCCCTCTGATTACTCCACTTAAGATGTTACAATAATATAAACCTTGACATGTATCAGGGAGCTCAACAAAGTCTACCAAGGGGTTGTCCTCCAGAATTAAACTGCACGTTGTTCCCTCAGCATTCCAATTTCCCACAGTTGCTGTGACACCTAGGAACATTTTGAGGCCAACCTGTTCATATGAGCAGCAAGAAATCATGTTTCCTAAAACAAAAAGTTCAGCATAATTTTTGAAAGGGTGATCAACTACGTCTAAGTGTATGTTATAAATAAAATGAACTTGAGAATATGAAGGGTAGTAAGAAGTTGAGATGCTCAGCTCAAATATGACACACAAACAACAATATATTCTGCTCACCGCCAATGAATACTGGCAGAGAAACAATTATCAAGAGTAGAACCAAAATCAGCTCTCCATTTGAGCAAAACACCCTCATCAATACCCAATTCCCCACTAGGCAACTCGATCCTAAGCAACTTAATTTCATCAAAATTCTTCAAAAGCTGTGTAGGGGAGTGATGGGTAACAAAATTTTGCTCAAAATCATCATCGACAAGAGACGATGAAGCAGTACATCGCCAGGAAGAAATGGAGATCAACTAAGGGATTGAAAGGGTTTAACAAGACCAAGGAATACAAGTCGAAAAAGGGAAGAAATGGGGTGACACGACTTACTAGAAGAGTCATCATCAGAGACAACACAATCAACATGAACAACAACGTTATCAACTCGAGGAACAAGTGAATGAAACCTCGTACAAACTCCACAAGACCTTCCTAGAGTTTTGACACCACCGATCTTGTTGAAAATCAAGAGAAGAACTGGATAAGGTTGCTGGTTGAAGTGGTCAACAGGTTCTGGGTAGATCGTTGACCTCAGATCTGACTTGGAAAATCGGGTATATTATTAAGTGGGTCGGGTTGGGTTAAAATTGGGTAATTTAAGTAAAATCGAGTAATTTTAATTGATTTGGGGCTTTCCATCCAAGGAGGGGTATATTTGTTAAGTTTATTGACGGCAGGGGTAAAAATAACTTGCTTTTAACGGCAGGGGTAAAGTCAACCAATAAAACAAAGTTGAGGGGGTAATTTTGACCCTTTTCCCATAAAAATATCCAAGAATCATCATTATCATATCCTAGAGGTGACAACAATCCCTCTAAAAAAGGGGCAAAGAATGACCAGCCACACTCTCATTCTCTATTTTCCTTTTCTCCATCTTTTTCTCTTTTGCTTCCTTAGAAACCCAGGGCGAATGCGTGACCATACACCCTCTAGGAAACCATCCCCGTGGCTCTTCTTCCCTCCCCCACCCCACACACACTCACACAAATCTCTCATAGTTTCTAACTTTTTTAGTGGTTAACTATATTTCTCAACTTTGAAATGATTGAAGAAAAATGGTGGCATGAATCTCTGTTAAAAAAATAAAGGAGTTATGCTCTTGTATACATTTTCTTCTCGAATTTGATCATCGCTTTGTTTATGTACTATAAAGAGACTTGAAAAATGAAGAGCTAATTCAGTAAAATTTATATGTTCTGTTATGCATTTTCTCTTCACTCAACGTACTATTTACATGACCCCCTTTATAGAGGAAACGAAGAAGTAGTTATTCAGTTATATAGAGAAACCGAGGATTACAACCAAAATTGCCCTTTACTTTGTTGTTCAAGTCAGACTGCTAAAAGACTATTTGAGAATAAGGCTTTGGCAGTCAGCATAACAGTACAACTTCCAGAGCAAGATACTTGTTTCAAACTTTTGCCTCAATTCTCACTTCAGTTTCAAATCTACTGCCACATTAACAACAACAACAATAAGAACAATGCCTCAATCCAAGTAAGTTGGGGTTGACTATATGAAATTTCACAGTCCATGTCATTCCATTTAATCACATCTCGGTGATTAACCTCCATAACATTGATTAAAATTTATACTTCCATAGTATTCCTGCTGATACTTTTGAACAACTCTGTTTTGTATTGGCTACTGGCATGTGTGGGATATCAGAATTCAGACTACCATTCCAAATAAAACTGAAACTTCATAATAAACCAACACACATTTAAATATAATGCAACTTGGAGGAGGAAGAGAGACCTTGGCAATGACTTCAGCTGTTTCCTTGAAATCAATACACCTAGAAATGTTAGATTTTGCCAGAAACTCATCAATGAGCCGAATTCCAATGTTATAACCCCTGCAATCAGAACTTCTCAATTTTTGTGTACTTCCGAGCCAATACAGTTAAATTAAATTGCCACAGACAATTACATTCAATATCAATCAACTATGCCTCAATCCTAACTAAAGTCAGCTATATATGCATCCTCCGGATCCATTCCCTGATTCATCGATACAACAACTACAATAAGCCTCAATTCTAAACGAGTTGGGGTCGGCTTATATGAACCCAACTTCTTCATTTAAGCTCATTTCATAGGATACATCATTAATAGACTCTTCTCACTCAAACCTTAACGCTCCTCCTTTTTCTGGATTTCGGATCACATAGATAGAGTTCAATTGGAAGTTCAATAACACTAACAAAACAACTATTACCAGCCCACAACCTAGAAAACAAATAAGTACATTTTAACCAGTTTTTGATGGGGGGAAACTAGATAAAGGATTTACATTTGATCAAGACGTATGGTCAGCTCTTCAACCTCCTTTATATCGGCTTCAGATCACATAGAACGGAGTTCAACTGAAAGTTCTATAACACTAACGAAACAACGAATACCAGCCCACAACCTAGAAAACAAATTAGTACATTACCTAGTTTTCTCTCCCTCAAATACTATAGTAAACACAATCGAGACAAAATCACTAGGTGATTTCCTTCCTCTTTATCTAGGCATCGAATCACATAGATGAAGTTAAATTTGAAGTTCTATAACACTAACAAAACAACTATTACCAGCCCACAACCTAGAAAACAAATAAGTACATTTTAACCAGTTTTTGATGGGGGGAAACTAGATAAAGGATTTACATTTGATCAAGACGTATGGTCAGCTCTTCAACCTCCTTTATATCGGCTTCAGATCACATAGAACGGAGTTCAACTGAAAGTTCTATAACACTAACGAAACAACGAATACCAGCCCACAACCTAGAAAACAAATTAGTACATTACCTAGTTTTCTCTCCCTCAAATACTATAGTAAACACAATCGAGACAAAATCACTAGGTGATTTCCTTCCTCTTTATCTAGGCATCGAATCACATAGATGAAGTTAAATTTGAAGTTCTATAACACTAACAAAACAACTAAAACAAACCCACAACCTAGAAAAGAAATTAGCACATTACCTAGTTTTCTCTCCCTCAAATACTATAGTAAACACAATTGAGACAAAAACACTAGGTGATTTCCTTCCTCTTTATCTAGGCATCGAATCACATAGATGAAGTTCAATTTGATGTTCTATAACACTAACAAAACAAACCCACAACCTAGAAAACAAATTAGCACATTACCTAGTTTTCTCTCCCTCAAATACTATAGTAAACACAGTCGAGACAAAAACACTAGGTGATTTCCTTCCTCTTTATCTAGGCATCAAATCACATAGACGAAGTTCAATTTGAAGTTCTATAACACTAACAAAACAACTAAAACAAACCCACAACCTAGAAAACAAATTAGCACATTACCTAGTTTTCTCTCCCTCAAATACTATAGTTAACACAACTAAGTGTCAAAAACACTAGGTGATTTCTTTCCTTTTTATCTATGCTTCAGATCACATAGACGGAGTTCAATTAGAAGTTCTATAAGGCTAACAAAACAACTAACTACTCCCTTTGTCCCAATTTATACTACACACTCTTCTATTTAAAAATTATTTATTTTGAGTATAGTTGCAACATTACAAAGTCTTGCCATTTCTCTTACTTTTAAACTTCGTGTCCGGTAAAACTACTTCACATAAATTGGGACAGGGTACAAATTTTGATGTAAAAAAAAAATACAAGGATTTACATTTGATCAAGCTGTTTGTTGACTTCCTCAACCTCCTCCAGATCAGTAAGCAGCTGTCGCACGATCGCACCGTACGTTAGGGTGAAAAGTTCAGCATTCTACAGAAAACCCACAAAATTAATCCAACATTTAGTACCACTCGTTCCAATTTAATCGAAAAAATCTCAAATTTAACCGGAAAAATCTCAAATTAAGTCTAAAAATCTCAAATTGAAGGAAAACTTACCACTCGTTCAACGTTGGCGAAAATGGCGTCGCCGGATCTGGGAGCAACGGGAGCCATTATCAGAGCTCTGAGAATTTGCTACTGATTTTATCCGATCAATTATGAGTGAGCTACTTTACATGGATGGATTTTGTAGAAATAGAGAGAATATTGCATAAGATAGTCACTTTATGATGTGTGTAGAAATAGGGAGAATATTGCATAAGATAGTCACTTTATGATGGTTGTTTATGTTTTAAGCAAATTATTTGAGATCTAGAATTTAATAGATGACCACATATTGCTTCTTTCTCTTCTTTTTTTCTGTATTTTTTATATTTCTTTGATTAATTCAGATTCGTACCACGTAAAGATCATTTGTGAGAAATGCTATACATCAAGTATTTTTCTCAAATACAACTTTCGAAACCAAGGCCTCTTTTGCGATTTATGTGTAATATATAAGGTGGTTAATGCCACTATCCAAAAATGGATGTGACGACACTTGCCTTATTCCACCACGACAAGTCAGCCTGAAATCCAATTTAACAGATAAAATGTGCAAACAAAGTCACAATAAGATAAATTTGGATAAGTTAATCATACTCATAATACCCCAAAAAACTGGTTGTCACGTGTATAAGCCTTTAATAAATTACAATTGTTTTGAAAGAAAAATACAAGTCTCAAATGATATTGTCTCTAAAATGGAACAAGATCATAAATAGGAGTAAGAGGGTCAGCTGAGATGACAACAACTACCTCATAAATCTCCACAGGCAGCCTCAGACATGAAGAGGAGAGAGGGGTATCACAAAGATTCGGGCTTGTAAGTTGTAACCTACACAAATGTAGAAGCAAAGGTGAGTACCAAACAACACGATACTCAGCAAGCAAACTCCTCAACACAAAGTCAAGTAATATAGATATTTTATTTTTGGTTTTTCTTATCGTGAATGATACTCGTGTTAGAGTTCGATTAATTTGTATTCGTGATGTATAAAGCTCATTCATGGGAAATGCCACTTATCAAGAGTTTTTCCATACACAACATGTTAAGCTCAAAATCGAGATCTATTATTAAGCGAGGAATAGTCTTGTCTACTGCACTACATCATTTAGTGGTCAAATGTTGCTTCTTCTTCTTATAAATTTAAGTTAAAATTTTCAGTTCAAAACTTTAGAATATCGTGCAATTAAGTTCAACCTATTCAATCCAAATTTTAAGATTTTGACTTTAGTATCGTAAAGTTTAATTTTTTAAGTTTATACCTTAGAGATATTGTATCCTAAAATCGAGTTGTGTGATTCAAACTTTGGGTCATTCTATTGATTTACTATTGGTAGAATAATTATTTTGATTAACCATCAAACAGATGAAGTTACCCCTTTCATAACACATGTCATGATTAAATATGAAAAACTTCCTAACATAATTTGAATTAGTTGAATTCTAACGAATATCACACCTGAATTGATCCTACACCATAGGAATTTAAAATAGTCAGACTTCAATATTCGATCATCCAATGAAAAATAAAAATAAAATAAAATAGATTGATAATTATGCCTCAACTACTTTTAGTTGGATTTGAATATTCTTGTTGTTGGATTATTATTATATAGGAAGTTGCCATCCAAACGGCACCTAATTTTTCTCCACCGATCAAAGATAAGGACACGTGTCATACTATTATTGGTTACTTCATTAGGCAATTTCTTCTCAAATTGGCCATTAACGCCTATAAAAGGAGACTCTCTGTAACCCCAATTCATTCGTTGATTTCTCATCTCCTCAGATTCTTCAAAAAAAAACCTCTCAAGGTATTATAGTTTTCCTTCTTTTAGTTTTTTAACCTCTCAAGGTATTATAGTTTTCCTTCTTTTAGTTTTTTTGTTTAATTTTTCTATATTTTGTGCTATTTGTTTTACTGTGTCTGTGTTTAGAATCAGAAAGGGTGTTTGATTCTGTTTTAAAAATTCAATCTTTATGTTGTTTGAGTGTTCTGTATTTTGTGCTATTTGGTTATTGGGTATCTAAAAAAATTGGATCTTGATTTTGTTTCAATATTCTGTATACTTTAGTTTTC
Source organism: Solanum pinnatisectum (assembly GCA_035578085.1). NCBI lineage: Eukaryota > Viridiplantae > Streptophyta > Magnoliopsida > Solanales > Solanaceae > Solanum > Solanum pinnatisectum. Next base: position 1,682,317 of record CM069085.1, on the reverse strand, counting down.
TGTAATTTGTGCTATTTGTTGTGTTTGGGTCTGGTTTAGAATCAGAAAGGGCTTTTAGTTCTGTTCTAAAAATTCAATCTTGATTTTGTTTCAACCTTGTGTGTGCCTTAATTTTCTGTATTTATGAGCTGAGAAACCTTTTAATTCTGATCTAGAATGATTGGATTTTAATTTTGTTTCAATGTTCTGTATTTTGTGCTATTTGTTTTATTGCTCATGTGAGAGCTGAAAAACATTAATTCTGATCTAAAAAAATTGGATCTTGATTTTGTTTCAATGTTCAGTATTTTGTGCTATTTGTTTTAATGCTCATGTGTTTATGAGCTGAAAAACCATTTAATTATGATCTAAAAAGTCGACCTTGATTTTGTTTCAACTTCTGTATGTGTTATTTTGGTTGTATGATAGGTGCTGCTTCGTTTTATTTTCTGTTTTTTTTTTTGTTTGTGTGAGGTAAGTTTGTGGTTGAAATAGCATACACCCTCTCCAGACTCCACTTGTGGGATCACTTACACTATCTATGTTGTATTTTTGCCTGTGTGTTTCTGTTGGATCTTTGTTTAGGATATGAAGAACCTTCCTATTTCTATTTGTAAAAATTCAATCTTGATTGTGGTTTCAATGTTTTTGTTTATGCACCAAGTTGAATTTTGTGTGCTCATTAAATAGCTGCTGCTTATCCCTTTAAATTTCTGTTATTTGTGCTGTTTGGTCTGTGTTTATGATCTAACGCCTGTTAATTATTTTGTTTTGAAAAAATTGGAACCCTTTTTATTGGATGATATTATGATTCTTTTCAAAAATTGGAATTATTGATCAATGGGTGAAAAATATCACCATTTTGTTCCAATAAGATACCAAAAGTGGATGATTGACTCCATTCCGTACTAGAAATAAGGAAAGCTTTTGATAACCTGGATTCCTATTTTTCAATGATAATCGACAATCAAGACAATTGGCTGAGTCCTGTGATAGTGGCTGTCGATTCATTTTGTTTTCTATATTTTGTGCTGTGTTCTGTTAGGTTTTGGTTTGTGATCTGAAATATCTGTTAATTCTATTTTCAGAAACTCAAATCTGTCCTCTCATTTTGTAGCTTCGTGTCTGTGCCTATTCGAGTATATGTGCTTAATTTTGTTGAATTTTGTGTACAGATGCAGATCTTTGTCAAAACCCTCACTGGAAAGACTATCACCCTTGAGGTGGAAAGCTCAGACACCATTGACAACGTTAAAGCCAAGATCCAGGACAAAGAAGGCATCCCCCCGGACCAGCAGAGGCTGATCTTTGCAGGCAAGCAGCTTGAAGACGGCCGTACTCTAGCCGATTACAACATTCAGAAGGAGTCAACTCTCCACTTGGTGCTCCGTCTTCGTGGTGGGATGCAGATCTTTGTCAAAACCCTCACTGGAAAGACAATCACCCTCGAGGTGGAAAGCTCAGACACCATTGACAACGTTAAGGCTAAGATCCAGGACAAGGAAGGCATCCCCCCAGACCAGCAAAGGCTGATCTTTGCCGGCAAGCAACTTGAAGACGGCCGTACCCTCGCTGATTACAACATTCAAAAAGAGTCAACTCTTCACTTGGTGCTCCGTCTTCGTGGTGGGATGCAGATCTTTGTGAAGACCTTGACTGGCAAGACTATTACCCTTGAGGTGGAAAGTTCTGACACCATCGACAATGTTAAGGCCAAAATTCAGGACAAAGAAGGTATTCCACCAGACCAGCAGAGGTTGATCTTTGCTGGAAAGCAGCTTGAGGACGGCCGGACCCTTGCTGATTACAACATCCAGAAGGAGTCAACCCTTCACTTGGTCCTGCGTCTCCGTGGTGGGATGCAAATCTTCGTGAAGACTTTGACTGGCAAGACTATTACCCTTGAGGTGGAAAGCTCCGACACCATTGACAACGTTAAGGCCAAGATTCAGGACAAAGAGGGTATCCCACCAGATCAGCAAAGGTTGATTTTTGCTGGCAAGCAGTTGGAAGATGGAAGGACATTAGCTGATTACAATATTCAGAAGGAATCGACCCTTCATCTTGTGTTGAGGCTCAGGGGAGGTATGCAGATTTTTGTGAAGACCTTGACTGGGAAAACCATCACTTTGGAGGTGGAGAGTTCTGATACCATTGACAATGTGAAGGCTAAGATTCAGGACAAGGAGGGAATCCCACCGGACCAGCAGAGGCTGATCTTTGCAGGGAAGCAGCTTGAAGATGGAAGGACTCTGGCGGACTACAACATCCAAAAGGAGTCTACTCTGCACCTTGTCCTCCGTCTCCGTGGTGGTTTTTGAAGGGGTCTGTTGCTGTTGGTGTCTTCGGTCAGTTTGTTGCTGTGTTTTGTTCATGAACTAGTCTGTTTACTTGTGACCTTGTGATGTGTCCCAAGAGAGTCGAGATCACTTGTGAACTCTCATGTTTTTCTTATAGTGAATAATAAGGAACTAGTCCGGTTTAATTATGTTTCGTATTGACTCTTTTTCTTTTTGCGATCTCAGAGAAGAATAGTAAAATCTCAAAGTTTGGTCTTTTAAGCTCGTGTTGGTGATCTTTAATGTTGTGGCATATTTCTCTTTTCTTACTTTGTTTGAAGTTCAGTTCATATATCTGACATTCTGTGTTGTCAAACATAGTAAACCTTTTTATTACACTGCTATCCTGTTGGATTGTCTACTATATCTTACTGCTGGGACAGAAAGAGATCTCTCTACTTGTGTATCATGTGAGAAAAAAATTAGATCAGTCATCATTAATTTCTTTGTACACCCAACTCTTATTATGTAATCCCTTCCTAAGATTAGATACTTTGCTGGTTTAACCTGAATTTGGCCCTTGTTGAACTTACATTTAGTTTAAGCTTTTAATGTTGAACTTACAACTAGTTGCAAATTCTTTCCTAATTCCATCAGCATATGAGAAAGGAAATTTTGGTCCTGAATTATTTTATCTTTTGCAATCAATGAGAATTACATATCTCGAACTATGATATTAAGCTCTTAGATATCTCTGTGTGTTGCATAATTGATATCTGCAATTGTGCAGTTGGTGATTACTGGACAGAGAATTTGTTCTGTCCAACAATATCTGCAATTGCGCAGTCGTCTTTCCAACTGCATTCTTCTTGAAATCCCCTGAATACTGATCTTTTTTTTTTATGATGCAATGTTAAGATCCTCCAATTTAACTTGTATAAAATCAGCCCACTCTGAGAACGAGGAATACTATGCTGCTATGGTTGCCAAGTCTTCTCTCTGTTGGCCTGAAGGTGCATCTTGTAAGTTGATTCTGGCTTCATAAGCTTGAAACTCTGGGATACCATGATTCCGGGCAAGAGGAACACCCATCGACGTTCACTATGAATCTCAGGTACACCTTATTTTGATACATGCCAAAGCCTTCTATTTCGCTAGATTGAAAGAGTCATCAATCAATATGATCTCTTTCTTAGAAAATAAATAACTTGGCGTCTTCTATTTGTATATGCTCCACTTGTGTTATGCCTAGTTTGTTCTTATGTTCTGGATTTGCTGGTACTAGCCTTTTTACTTTTGCTCCATGAGTAAATGCTCAGTGTTCACGGTGTCATATACACCACTCTCTTCAACCCATTCATCAAACTATACTCGGTATATTGTTGTCGTTGGCATTGTCTTCTGGCCATCAGAAGGTCATCTTATAAGCCAACTCATAATAGTACTGGTACATACCAAAGATAATAGAGCTAGCAACAATACCACAACTATAGCAAACTATAAACAATTGGGAAGACTGGAAACTGGGACTTTTGACAAGCTCATGGACTAATGTGTTAACTTAGGTTCTTCCCTAGACCAATACAAGACACACCGATGCGTGAAATTTGCACCCTTTGTTGCGCTATTGAATTCGAGATCATGTCCAGACACTTCAGTCTCACGTGTCCAAACTGGCTTCCTAGCCACAAGCAACGGAACAACATGAATTGAATGGTGTTATAGTTTCAGGTTCCTGACCACAAGCAATATAAAAAAGACTTAGCTTCTCTTTAGTTGATCTTCCCGGTACCTAAGTCCATCAAAGCTTTTGTTTCATCGTCTCTTTGCTTTCGCTATATTCACATATGAAATTTGAAGAAAACAATAAATTCCAAAACGAGCCCCTCAGGACCAATTCACATCATTAATAAGGTCGTAATGGACGTCCATAAAAAATTTCGGTAAAAAACAAGTCGGGATCACGTATCACCAAAAATTCATGGACTATAGCACATGACAAACGGTAAATTTGGTTTTTCCTGCATTGGGGCTTGTTTGAAGTTGAAAATGTGTATGTTTGCCCCTGGGGACCAACTCACGCCATTAATAAGGTCATAACGAACGTCCATGAAAAATTTCGGCCAAAAACAAGTTGGGATCACGTATCACCAAAAATCCATAGACAATAGCACACGAAAAACATTAAATTTGGTTTTCCCGCATTGGGGCTCGTTTGAAGTTGAAAATGCGTCCATTTGTCCTTCGGGACAAACTCACGCCATTAATAAGGTCATAACGGACGTCCAGAAAAAGTTTAGGCCAAAAACAAATTGCGATCACGTATCACCAAAATCCATGGACTATATACACAAAAAACGGTAAATTTGGTTTTTCCCACATTGGGGCTCGTTTGAAGTTGAGAATGCGTCTGTTTGCTCCTAGGGACAAACTCACGCAATTACTAAGTTCATAACGGACGTCCATGAAAAATTTTGGCAAAAAAAAAAAGTTGGGATCACATATCACCCAAAATCCATGGACTATAGAACACGAAAAACAATAAATTTGGTTTTTCTCGCTTTTGGGCTCGTTTGAACTTGAAAATGCATCCGTTTGCCCCTGGGGACCAACTCACACCATTAATAAGGTCGTAATGGACGTCCATGACAAATTTCGGCCAAAAACAAGTTGAGATCACGTATCACCAAAAATTCATGGACTATAGCACACTAAAACGGTAAATTTGGTTTTCCTGCTTAGGGGCTCATTTGAACTTGAAAATGCGTATGTTTGTCCCTCGTGACAATCTCACACCATTAATAAGGTCGTAACAGACGTCCATGAAAAATTTCGGCCAAAAACAAGTCGAGATAACGTATCACCGAAAATTCATGGACTATAGCACACGAAAAATGATAAATTTAGTTTTTCTCGCTTTGGGCTTGTTTGAACTTGAAAATGAGTATGTTTGCCCCTCGAGACTAACTCATACCATTAATAAGGTTGTAACGGATGTCCATGAAAACTTTCGGCCAAAAACAAGTCAGGATCATGTATCACCGAATCCATGGATTATAGTACACGAAAAATGTTAAATTTGGATTTTCCCGCATTGGGGCTCGTTTGAACTTGAAAATGATTTGTTTGCCCCTCGAGACCAATTCATAACATTGATAAGGTCGTAACGGATATCCATGAAAAATTTCTGCTTAAAACAAGTCGGAATCACATGTCACCAAAAATTCATGGACTATATAGTACACAAAAAACGGTAAATTGATTTTTGATGATAAGTGATCCCGACTTGTTTTTGGCTAAAAAATTTCATGGCCGTCCATTACGATCTTAGTAATTGCGTGAGTTGGTCCCTAGGAGCAAACGGACGCATTCTCAACTTCAAACGAGCACCAATGCGGGAAAAGCCAAATTACCGATTTTTGTGTGCTATAGTCAATGGATTTTTTGTGATACATGATCCCGACTTGTTTTTGGCCTAAATTTTTCATGGACGTCCATTACGACCTTATTAATGGCGTGAGTTGGGCCCGACGAGCAAACTGATGCATTTTCAAGTTCAAACGAGTCCCAATGCAGGAAAAACCAAATTTACCGATTTTCATTTGCTATAGTCCATGAAATTTTGGTGATACGTGATCCCGACTTGTTATTGGCCGAAATTTTTCATGGACGTCCATTACGGCCTTATTAATGGTGCGAGTTGGTCCCGAGGGGCAAACATACGCATTTTCAAGTATATGATCGCAACCCGGATTGCTATTTCTCAATAATATTCCACGATCAAGATAATTGGCTGAATCCCATGAGCGCGACTGTTGATTTGTTTTATTTTCTATATTTTGTGCTATGTTATCTGTTGAGTCTCTTTTTATGATCTGAAAAATCTTTTTCAGAAACTCAAATCTGTCATTTCATTTTATAGCGCTTTGTTTCCCCCAGACCAGCAGAGGTTGATCTTTGAAGGCAAGCAGCTTGAAGGTGGTCATCCCCTCTTTGAGTACTTATGATATCAAAGTTTTGTCTTTTAAGTTCTTGTGTTGATGATCTCTCATACTTGCGTTTTCTTACTTTGTTGAAGTTCAGTTTTATAAAGAGGAAAATATATCGTCAAAATAGATTAAACGTTTTGATTTCACTAATTTTCTATTGTATGTCTATAATACTATCTTCTTACTGAAACAGAAGAGAACTTTTTGTTGTGATTCAGCTTAATTTCTTCTTACTTGAACTGTGGAACAGAAGCTATCTTCTCTTGTAGCTTAATTTCTTTGTAACAATACTTAAATTTTTTGTCCTGAATTGTCTGATCTTTGCAATCAGTGATATAACTTTGATCTTAAGCTCTTAGACATATTGATGCAAGTTAAGATTCATCAGTTTAACTATATATCAAACCAGCCGTTCATTATTGAAGAACGAGGACAACCATATATGGTCGGTCGGCTATTCTTCTGTCTGTTTTTTTAGCTCTGTTGGCCTGAGTGAGGGGTAAGTTGATTATTGCTTCACAAGCGCGAAACACTAGGATATCATGATTCTGGCATGGCATATTCTATTTACTCCGCTTGTGTTTGCCTTGTGTTCTTCAACTAGATGATGATAGCCTTGAGTTACAAGCTTCTGTTTTACCATCTTAATTATACAACTGACTTTTCTTGTTTCTCAGCAGGCTTTTTATTGGGAGTGTAGCATAGAAAGGGGTTCTTCCATTACTTCATAATTTGATGAATTTTGATGAGAGACTTTGGTGATCCTGTCAACCTACAACATCAATATCTCTAACCCTGAACTTCATCACAACTTCACAAGCAGAGGCGCGGATCTTTTTTCATACTTATGTAGCCAATACTCAAGAAAAAGAGCAACCTATTTCCCGTGGCGAATCCAGATATGTTTTTTTAAGTCATGAATGCTCGACTCATTTTGATATAAAACTACTTCCTAGGATTGAGTGCTCAATCAATTATCTTCATTACTAATAGAAGCAACCTTCCTTAGTATGCTTTTCAAGTGCTTAGCTTCAGTTAGTCACAAGAACGACAATGCCATGTTGTTTGGTTGGAAGCCTAAGCCAAGAAGGTACGAACAATGTCTCTTCAAAAGTCAATATTTTAGCAATAAATCTAAGGGGTCGTTTGGTAGAGTGTATAAGAACAATGCAAAATAGGGTGCATTAGTAATGCTTGCATTAGTAGTGCTTGCATTAGTAGTGCCTGCATTAGATATGCAAGCATTATTTCTTGTACATTGTTTGGTTTGATATATTAGAAATAACAAATTCTGCATAATTTTTATTAAAAAATATATGTTTACAAAAATACCCTTCACACTTTATTTATTTGTACACTTCCTTTGCAACAAAGTTATTTGCTAAAACGTCATTAACTCTTCTTCTTCTTTTTTTCAAAAATAATATTAAATAGTTGTACTATTGCGTCAAAATATTTTTGTGAAAAGTTGGCAAAATTTTTTTTTTATCAAATTTATTGTCACAATAGTAAAAAATTTGATTAAATTATATTGAAATTAGATTTTTTAAAAAAAAGATACTTAAGAGGCCATAAAGCCTATTAAGACACGAACAAATTAAAAGACACTAAAAAGCAAATCAAAATAAAAATAAAAACTTATGACAACAAAAAAAATGAAAAGGATTCAAGGGTAGTTTTGTAATTATTTAATCTAATGCAAGTGTTAAAATGTTATGTATTACTAATACCTAGAATTCCTTGGTATTAATAATACACAACTTAATATACAATAGAGTGTATAACTAATGTTACATGGCATGAAAAAGTGTACCAAACAAGGTACTACTAATACACACACCTAATGCATGCATTATATTTTCTAGTACTCTCTACCAAACGAGCCCTAAGTGTATTAGTTAGTGGGGTGAGACTCATAGAAAGGATGGCTCTATCATGCATGGTATTTCTCGACTCTATCTCTGAGGAACGGTTAAATTAACGACTTATGAATAGTGCCGGTAAAACCTGTTACACCCAAAATAGAAGAAGTGCAATAGCACCTAAAGTTAAATTAATGGAATAAGTAAATTTCAACCCCAAATTAAACAACAAGAAAGTCATGCTCTTCAAGTTTTTGGATGGACAATTATATAGGAAGTTGCACCTAATTGTTCTCCACTTATAAGGTTCAAATAATTGGATACAAAACTCAACAGGACACGTGTCATCCTATTACAGGTTACTATATTATGCAATTTCTTCTCAAGTAGGCCATTAGAACCTATAAAAGGAGCGCCTTTGTGTAACCCAATAGTATTCATCCTTTGATTTCTCAATCTCCTCAGATTCTTCAAAAAAAAAAAAAAAAAAAAACTAAGGTATTATAGTTTTCCTTTTTCTTAATGTTCTTGGTTTGATTTTTCTGTAATTTATGCTGTTTGTTTATTTGGGTGTGGTGTTTATGATCGGAAAGTTTAAAAACTTGATCTTGATTCTGTTTCAATGCTTTGTATGTGAAACAAGTTGAATTTTCTATATTTTCTGCTATCTGTTTTGTTGGGTCTGGTGTTTAGAATCAGAAAGTTAAAAACTTAATCTTGATTATGTTTCAGTGTTTTGTGTATGTACCAAGTTGATTTTTGTGCTTAATTCTATTAAATCTGTGTTTATGATCTGAAAAACCTACTAAATCTATTATAAAAACTCAATATTGACTACGTTTCAGCGTTTTGTGTATGCACCAAGTCGATTTTTGTGCTTAATTCTATTAAATCTGTGTTTATGATCTGAAAACCTTCTAAATCTATTATAAAACTCTTGATTATGTTTCAGTGTTTTGTATATGTACCAAATTGATTTTTGTGCTTAATACTATTGGATCTGTGTTTATTATTTGAAAAACCTTCTAAATCTATTATAAAAACTCAATCTTGATTTTGTTTTATAGCTTTTTGTATATGGCTTGGGTAAAGTTGTCTCCGTGTTGACCTGTGGGTTACATGTTTGAGATGTGGAAGCAGTTGCTAATGCTTGCATTGCCCTAATTGGGTGCGTCCCTTTCCCAGACTGGATCCTGCTAGCATGGGATACTTTGTGTATCGGGCTATCTTGCCTGTTATATATGGTGTGTTGGATTTTTCTTCCTAATTTGGTTGTATGAATGTTTCTTCGTTTAGTTTTATGATTTACTCTATCTGTTTGTTGGCTCTGTGTTTATAATTAGAAAGGTCGTTCAACTCAGAAGCACAAAATCCTGCTTTCGTTTATTAGCTTTTTGTATGCACCAAGACGAATTCATCTGCTTATTTTGGTTGTGTGGTAGCTGCTGCTTTGTGTTGTTTTCTGTATTTTGTGCTGTCTGTGTGTTGGTTTGTGTTTAGGATCTGAAAAACCTTTCAATTATGTTTTAAAAACTCAATCTTTATCAGCAATTTGAGTTTGTGTGCTAATTTTGGTTAAATTTTGTATCATACAGATGCAGATCTTCGTGAAAACGCTCACAGGAAAAACCATCAGAGGTGGAAAGTTCAGACACCATTGACAATGTCAAAGCCAAGATCCAGGACAAGGAAGGGATTCCCCCTGATCAGCAGAGACTTATCTTTGCAGGGAAACAGCTCGAAGATGGTCGAACCCTCGCTGATTACAACATCCAGAAGGAGTCCACCCTTCACTTGGTCCTCCGTCTCCGTGGTGGTATGCAGATTTTCGTCAAGACCCTCACTGGAAAAACGATCACCCTTGAGGTGGAAAGTTCAGACACCATTGACAACGTTAAGGCTAAGATCCAGGACAAGGAGGGCATCCCTCCAGACCAGCAGAGACTGATCTTTGCCGGAAAACAACTTGAAGATGGCCGTACTCTCACCGATTACAATATCCAGAAGGAGTCCACTCTTCACTTGGTGCTCCGTCTCCGAGGTGGGATGCAGATTTTTGTTAAAACCCTCACCGGAAAGACAATTACCCTTGAGGTTGAAAGCTCCGACACCATTGACAATGTTAAGGCCAAGATTCAGGACAAGGAAGGCATTCCCCCAGACCAGCAAAGGTTGATCTTTGCTGGAAAGCAGCTTGAGGATGGCCGGACCCTTGCTGATTACAACATCCAGAAGGAGTCAACTCTTCACTTGGTCCTCCGTCTCCGTGGTGGAATGCAGATCTTTGTCAAAACCTTGACTGGCAAGACTATTACACTTGAGGTTGAGAGCTCCGACACCATTGACAATGTTAAGGCCAAGATTCAGGACAAAGAGGGTATCCCACCAGACCAGCAGAGGTTGATCTTTGCCGGAAAGCAGCTTGAGGACGGCCGTACCCTTACTGATTACAATATCCAGAAGGAGTCAACCCTTCACTTGGTCCTGCGTCTCCGTGGTGGGATGCAAATCTTCGTGAAGACCTTGACTGGCAAGACTATTACCCTTGAGGTGGAAAGCTCTGACACCATCGACAATGTTAAGGCCAAGATTCAGGACAAAGAGGGCATCCCTCCAGACCAGCAAAGGTTGATTTTTGCTGGTAAGCAGTTGGAAGATGGAAGGACACTGGCCGATTACAATATTCAGAAGGAATCGACCCTTCATCTTGTGTTGAGGCTCAGGGGAGGTATGCAGATTTTTGTGAAGACCTTGACTGGGAAGACCATCACTTTAGAGGTGGAGAGTTCTGATACTATTGACAACGTGAAGGCCAAGATTCAGGACAAGGAGGGAATCCCACCAGACCAGCAGAGGCTGATCTTTGCAGGGAAGCAGCTCGAAGATGGTAGGACTTTGGCTGACTACAACATCCAAAAGGAGTCTACTTTGCACCTTGTCCTCCGTCTCCGTGGTGGTTTTTAGAGGTGTCTGTTGTCAATGGTAGTGCCTGTGTCTTTGGTCAGTTTGCAACAGTGTTTTGTTCATGAACTAGTTTGCTTGCATTTGTGATCTTTTGATGTTTTAACTTTCATGTTTCTGTTTTAGTGAATAATAATGTCAAGATTTGAGGTTTAAAAATGTTTGGCCTTTAACTTTTTCTTTGTTTGCTATCTATGATGAGAAGACTATGATCTCAAAGTTTGGCTTCTTCTATTTATGTATACTTTTGTTATGCCTAGATTGTTCTTATGTTCTGATCTTGCTGATAATAGCCTAGATTGGTCAATGAGTATATGCTCAGTGTTCACGATGTCATATACACCTATCTCCTCGATCAGACCCCATTTATGAAATTATACTATATCTATATATTGTTGTTGTTTGCACCACAAGGTGTGACATATTGTTGTTGTTGGCGGCATAATGTAAACGTCTTGGTATTTATTCCCTTCAAACTTTGGGCGTGCATAAGTAGCTAATTTGAGTTTGTGTGTTAATTTTGTATATACAAATGCAGATTTTCGTGAAAACCCTCACCGGAAAGACCATCGCCCTTGAGGTGGAAGTTCAAAGCCAACATCCAGGACAAGGAAGGGATTCCCCCAAATCAGCACAAACAATAATTGCTACTCCAAAGTATTTTTCAATAAGCGTAAGACAAAATGTTTCTCAACATTGAAAAAGTATTTTTCAAAATAGGTTGATTTTGGGCCTCCAAATTTGAGGGGATCTATTTATTAGTAATTGTAGAATTCCCTTTTAACAAAAGAAGAAAAATTGTATTATGTCTTTCATTTTATTTGTTTTTTTTTATAGTTCGTTTCGAAACATTAAATAATGTTTCTTTCTTTTTTGTCAATTTTTATATTTAACTTCCACGTGACATGTTTAAGATCAGAAGATTAAAAAATATTTTGGTATATTATGTAACTTTACATCTCAAAAATGAAAAATTAAGCTTCCAATTTATTTGTAGTACATATATCAGCCAAATTTTGAGCTAATAATATTATCACTTACATAAGAAAAGAAAGAACTACTAGGAAGTAAACTCAAGAAGTACTTAAAACTTAAGATTTTTGTTTATTTTTGTATAATAGAAACCAATGCAGGGTAGCTATCTATTTTTATACTATAAGTATGAAATAGCTATCTATTTTTATACTATAAGTATGAAATATAATATATTTTTTTTTTAAAAAAAAGACAAATAGGTAACCTAATCCTAAACCTAGTTGAATGAGGAAAAGAATTAATTTATTTTCCTAAAAATGGTAAGTTTAAAAAATTATTATAGGTATAAGTATGAAGTATAATATTTTTTTTTTTTTTAAAAAAAAAAGATAAATCCGTAACCTAAACCTAGTTGAATAGGAAAGGATTTATTTATTTTCCTAAAAATGGTATGTTTCGAAAAAATGAATAATATATATTTTAATTATATGATGAGTCATTTACTATAACATCAATATTATTAATATTAAATTTGAATAATTAATTTTTATATAAAAAACTAAAAATAAAATTGTGAATGAGTATCATATGATAACTTGTTTGTCAAGGTCCAATAATGGAATATTGTTTGAACTTACAAAATAAACAATCAAAATTTAATTAGCTATATTTGTTAATTTGTTTCAATCAAAATGGCATAATAACTAAAAGTGAGAATCATATGTTATCTCATTAAAGTATTTGTATGAAACAAATCAGTAGATTAGCATTTTAATATTGCACATAAAAACTTTGTAATATTATTAAAAGAATAATTAATGCGAAATATTATTAACTAATATTTTATTCCTAAATGCAAATATGTTGTATTGTATCAACAAAGATAATATTTTGGGAAAACGCTTAAATTTGTTATCGAACTTTGAAAAAAAGCTTGTTTATGTCATTATCTATTAAAAGTTTTGACTCAACTATGCCAACTTCAGCGTACAGACATTTGAATGCAACTTTTAATACACAAGGAGTTCTAGCATTTTTTCATCGTTCAATAAAATCTAGATTTTTCATTGAACACTCAACGAGATTTATCATTGTTTCACTTAAAGGAATAACAAGAACATTTTTGGACCAAACCGGCTTAGACTAAACTATTGAGTGAAGACATTTTTGTTCAATTACACATGATTTAAAGACATTTTTGACCCTTTTCCATTAAATAAATAATAATTTCTCAAGATAAAATTATAACATATTTTTCTCAAACTTAACAGGCGCACTAGCATCCTCATTGTTCAATGTGGGTCCTCCTCTACCCCGGATTCAACATCCTCACTCCCTATATAAAATAGGAAGAATTACCTAAATACACAACTTATTTTATCATAGTCTCTAAAATACCCTACCATTTGAAAAAATTATAAAAATACCTATTTTCCCCGCTCTCTCTCCTTTTCTCGGATACATCAATCTTATGCAATGTATCGGAACATGTATGTATTGTATCAATAAAGGTAATGTATCAGGACGTTGCGCGATGTATTAGGACATGTATCTTGTATAAAAAAAGGGGATAAGACACACGTACCCCCTAAACTATGACGGAAATCCAAAGACACGTCTTAACTAAACTAAAGTCCTATTACCCCCCTAAATTCATTTTTTTATACACCTTTTGGCTTACATGGCACACTCCATGACTCTACTTAGGTGAGACATGTGGGAGATGTTTGGAGGCCACGTAGGCCAAAAAGGTGTACAAAATTACAAACAAAAATTAGTTCGGGGGTAATAGGACCTTAGTGAAGTTAAGGTGTGTCTCTGAGATTTCGGTTATAATCTAGGGAGGTACTTGTGCCTTATTCCTATAAAAAAAAAGATAATGTATGTAACACGATGTACGAGACGTTGATAGGAATGACTATGGGTGAGTAAGGCCCAATTGAATATAAATGAGGTCCAAGTCCTCAACCGACATAAGCCCAAAACCCGAAAGGCCTATTAATTTTCCCTGTAATTTACTTTGTCTCTATTTTGCTTGAGACTTGTCGGAATCTGTAAAGGGTCTCTCTCAAAACCCTAATTTTTCAGGTAATTTTTAATTGCAAATTGTTTGTTAATCTTGATAATCCTTAGATCTGCTTAAAAAACCTGATTTATAGTCTTTACATGTGATAAAAATCTGATTTTTTTTTTGATTTTTTTTTTTGTATTTTTTGGGTAATTTTGATCAACAGTGATTCGATTTCTAAAGGGTAGATATTGGATGTGCTAAATTAAACTGTCTATGAAAAAAAAACTGAATTTTTGTTTGAAAGATGGTTTGTTTTTGGGAATTTTGATCTTAGCAAACATATATATGTCTGTATTTTTGTTGATCTGCTAAATCAACTGTTTTTGTAGTTTTCTGTTTGGGAATTTTCTTTTAGCAGTGATATGATTTTAATAGATTTAGTTTAGTGTTCGTTAAATTTTAGATGTGATGTAAATCTGATTTTTATTTGAAAATTGGCTTCTTTTTTGGGAATTTTATTTGATTTGATTGCTATGGCTTTAGCTAAATATGTGTTAATCTTGATTATCTTTGGTCCCCTAAATTAATAAAGAATCTGATTTTTATTTGAAATTGCCATCTTTTTGGGAATTTTATTTAACAATTTGATTTGTATTTAGCCTAGTGTTTGTAATCTTAACGAAGGGCATATCAGTTCAATTTCACATACTATAAGGGCATGTTTAGCCTTTTCTGCTTATTAATCGTTTAATCAATTGCATATTTGGATCAACTATTGAGCAATAAGGGCATATGTGAGCTAAACTATTAACATATCTGGTCAAGTTTAAATACTTTTAAGTGCAAATTCGGCTTGTTTTCATTGCTTCATTTATTATGAAAAGTTTCTTTGGGAAACTATTATCTTGTCAGTATCTTTGTCTAGTTGTTTTCAATTGTAAAGCAAAAGATATGTTCTGGGGATCTTCATTTTTTTTTTTTTGCGTGATGTTTGTTATTTTGATGCCTTTGATTTGTTGTTGTCATCATGCTTCGAATGAATCCGATTTTCTTTGAAGAACTGTTTTCTTGTTGATTTTTTGGCGTCATAATATAGGCTTAGCAGATCTTTTTTTTTGGTTGTTTTGTTGGCCTTATTTTAGTTGTTTGATGTGGTTTTTTCATGCCTGATATATTGGTGTTTCTGTCCTGCAATCTTACTTGATGCCATCTCTTTCATTTGCCCCTCTATGCGGGGAAGTTTGCTTATGATTTCTGTTTGTATAATTGATGAAGCTTTCTCTTCTAAGCTAGATCTGAGCGTCCAAGTTTGGTGATTTGAGCAAGGTTGTCTTTTTTCTCAGCAAAGTTTCATGTCTGATCTCGACCTCCAAGTTCCCGCTGCTTTTGGTATGCGACTTGTCTGATGTATTATTAATTCTCAGTTGAATTGGTATTTATTTTTTGTATTATATTTTTTGTAAGAATACCTTAAAAATTTGCAAGTGACAACTTTTAGTTCAAATGAAGCGACATGGCTAGTGTGAACTATATATAGCCGTGCCAACTTGCTTTGGGATAGTGGTGGTTGTCGGGATTAGATGCAAATGGAGCAAAAAAAAATTGTCTTGCTGTTTGGCTGTGGTTGGGTGGGTTTTTCCAATTATGATTTATAACTGATCCATTTGCCCTTGTTTTGATGTCTTCATTAGATCCCTTTGCTGAGGCAAATGCTGATAATTCTGGAGCTGGGACAAAAGATTATGTACACATTCGCATACAACAAAGAAATGGTCGGAAAAGCCTGACAACTGTGCAAGGATTGAAGAAAGAATTCAGCTACAATAAAATACTAAAGGATCTTAAGAAAGAGTTTTGCTGCAATGGTACTGTTGTCCAGGATCCAGAACTAGGCCAGGTTTGTGTTGGCGAGATTGGTATCTGTCTATCAATGTGTTACAACATTATACCGACTTTAAGTGCTGTGTATTAACATACTTGTGATTGAACTTTCACAGGTTATTCAACTCCAGGGTGATCAGAGGAAGAACGTTTCAACATTTCTTGTCCAGGTGATTGTTCTTTGCATCAATAACTCTCACTTGTGTTCATATTAGTATATGCTACCATCACGAGGATATTTGTGCTTAATACGTTATCCTTGCATCCACTGTTGATATTGAAAAACTCACTTTATCAGTGTATGTGTTATCGTTGCTAATAATCTTCATCTTTTAACTTTTGGAAACAGGCTGGAATTGTGAAGAAAGAACACATCAAAATTCATGGTTTCTGATTTCCTTCAGAAACCATCGTGCAGTTCTTATATTTGTCGTGTCGGTGCAGAAAATGCTATTCCAAGTAAAGTTATAATAAAGTTTACTAGTGATTTATCCATCTCGAAGAAAAAGGGACTTGTGTCAGCTTTCTGCTGGTTTGATTTTTAGTACTTTGTCGATAACTCTGCACAGTAGCTATGGATGTTATATTTTCCGGAACAATCGTTGTGTGCGCAAATATAACTTTGGGCTTTATTATCTTTAGTTGTTGCTTAGCATTTTGTGTATGTTGTTTGATTTTCTTTTAGGTGGTATGGCTGTTTTAGCTTCTTTTGTTTTTTCTTCTTATGCTCGGGGTGGCATAGGGCCGCTAGGGAGGTGATCTGGTGGCTCGAAATTTAGCCACTCGCCAGGAAGGTTGGAACAGTGACGATATGTCTAAATGTACAACATGCATGAACGATATAAAGAATCGTCTCGTTACCGTCATCTTATAACCTTATAACTTTTTTGACCCGACCTGATTAGATTTGGTATCGTACGCAGTCATGAAATAACATATACCGAAAACTTAAATTCATGAATTCTATTTTCGTAAACCAAAAACGTTTCGAAAAAGGGCTGTCTGGTAAATTTCTTCATGGAATTCGAAAAGTGTCAACTTCATTTTCAGATATTCACAGTCGCTAATATTTCAGGTAGGAAAAGTGAACAATAGCTAATTGAGATGTGTTGTGATAAAAATATCTAGTGATAATTTAGATAGAGATTTCAAGCCAGTAATAGTTCAGGTATGGAATTCAAGATAATTTCGGTGTATTCCTGACCTTTAAACTCTCAAGAGTTCAAAGAGTATACCGGGGAACACCAATCCGCGAGAAACCAAAAGAGTTGTATCATTTATTACTGTATGGCATTGGTATAACATTTTCAAAAAAAAAAATACCGAATCGATCGATAAACACCTGGAAAGGTGATGGAAATACATGTAAATTAGGGTAAAGCATGTCTGTTAACCTTTAATTTATCAAAAATTTATCATACAAGTAGTTCATTAAGCTCAAGCAACAACTTTCTCCTCCTCGATGCTGCCTATATCCTCAACTAACTCAACTTTTGGTTCCAAATCAATGAATTGATTAGACTTGCTAGCTAAGTGTGAGATACTCACCCTACCTTCACGTCTAATATAGTCAGCCACAGCTCTCATTTCTTCTAATGAGATGTATATGTATTTCCCTCTATCATCCATGACACCAGAAAGTCTTCCTGAACAAAAGCACATCGAAATATTCTATTGTTCAGTCAACGCGGAAAGAACAAAAGGTCGGTAAACTTTGATCGAAATTTTAAGAGAAGGCAAGGAGATACCCATTTCTTCAAGTGAGCTGATACGATTGATACACTCCTGCATTTTAAGAAATAAACAGTAACGGGCAATGAGAGGGTGATTCAAGAATAATGGATAGCTTATCGTGAGAACATTATGGGTGTGTTGGTATGAAGAAAGTGTTTTTCTAGAATTATGTAAGTGGTTCTATTACTTATTTTAGGCCGTTCAGTAAGCAAATGAACAATACTGTTTCAAAAGCATTTACGTATAATCTAGGTAAACACTACAAGAGGTGGGGCTGGGGGTAAGGGTGTGGGGTGGCGGGGGTGAGGGTGGGGAGAAGACAATCAATGTGAAATGTCGCTTATCGAACTTGTGCTCCTTACTTCTAAAATAGAAGTCATTTTCCTCATTTTTAAGAAACTTATTTTTCTACAACCAACCATGGGAAAATTGGAAAATATTTTCCATTCCAAACGCATTCTATATACCCTGTTTTAAGTGTAGGAAGATGAGCAACTTTACTCAACAATTCCCTACAGCAAAAGAACTAGCTTCCTTTTTAGAGAACCAAAAATGCCGAGCTAGTTTCTACACGATAAAAAAAAAAAGTGATATGCTGACCAACATCCAGAAATGGGTAGCAGAAAAAAAGTGATTACCTGAGTCCTTAACTTGAATTCTGCTGCAAGATCCTCCAACGGCACACATTTGTGTTTCTGCATATGAAAAGAGATGACCTACTCATGTCAATATATTTCACCAAATAGCGAATATCTTCTCACCATAATTTTATTGTACAAGCTTTAAGTACGTTTAGACGAATGTTAAAAATTCTAGTGCAAATTAGAGGAAAACGTTTTTTTTTTTAGAATTAGTACTGTTAGAGGAAAATGTACTTATCAAGAAAGAGAAGATCTCACCAGTCACCACAACCATAAGCAAAAAGAAAGAGGAAAAATGCAGATATAGCATATGAATATTTGGTGCGTCATTAGTTAACTGGCATGAATTGAAATTACCTTAATGTATTCCACAAAATCAAAAAGTAGACCCTGGCTTCCATCTTGAACTTCGTTTTCAGTTGTTCCCTCAGCATCAACTGAAATTTCACCTTTCCATTTTTCAAACTCTAATGCAGCAGCTTCTTCCTCTTTGGCCTGTCGAGCCTTGGCTTCTTCTTCCTACACAAATTATTCCAGTTCTCTCATAAGAATTCTGCAACACATAAAGTGATTCCACGCAGACAGATATTTACCAGTGCACGCTCTTGAGCTTCACGCTCCTCCTCCTTCCTTCTCCTGATTTCGTCATAGTGGCTTTGCTTTGTCTGTTTTGATTCCCGAGCAGCTTCTTCAGTCTATATAGTCAACGAGAAGGATTATGACCAACCCTGATTTTTTTTCAATTTCTAGAACTTGCAATATGCGATAGAAATGCACATTTCCTAGAAAAAATAATAGTGTTGTTCCCACAGCCTTACTTATATCCAATTCTAAATCTAAAAGACAAGTCATGGGCGGTGTAACTTAAGGTCATGAAGATGGTATTCGTGACTCTTGAAGGGAGACATAATTCTATGGCGAATCCCAGTATTAACACACTGCAAAATGTGTTAAATTGTGCCACTGTTTAGCTTTGCACCCTCAAGATGTGAGATAAATTACCCCAACCACAAAGTGACGGGAAGCAACCAGGTAAGAATTTAAAATTTGCACACTAAGCAGATTCAGTTCCATATTATTAATTCTCTTCAAAGTATGCTACTGTTCCATTTCTATCTTAGTATTTGTTAAACTATCTATAGTTTTTATCTAATCTTCTTGGTTGTGTCAAGGACCTAACCTAACAAACTTGAGTGCATAAAATGTTGTGTCTTATGTTGGAAAAGCTTGTGCTCTTTCTATTTCTATGATTTGAGAGGACTTGTTGCAAATGCCTGTACTCTTAAAAGGCAAATGCTTTAAAGTCTGAGATACCTGTCTTTGTGCTTCCCGCTCTTGACGCTTCTTTTCCTTTTTCTTTGATGACTTTGCAGTATAATATCCATCTCCAGGTTCTTCATCATCACTGTCAACCGGTTCTGCACATATTTGAAAAAATATATAAACATGAATCAGTCATTGTGAATCATCAACTCAATATAGTGCACCTAAAGCAGGGAAAGCAGTTCGGAGACAATGACCAAGAAGAGCTAGGCCACCTAAAAGTCACTCAAAAATACATCTCTGTACCAAGAAACATAACAATAAGCATGATTTTGTCCACGAATGTTAACCCTTCACTTCTCGCTTGATGCAATAACTTTACAAATGAAGTTGTCACAATGAGGATGAACATAAAGCAACAAAGTTATAGCCGATTCAATAAGCCACAGCTAATTAGCCTGTAGTTTTATCTTTGCATATTCTACTTTGAAGCAGGGGCTCAAGGTGAGAAACAGTGGCCTATTTCTTTTTACCCTCCAACTTGAAAGTTGAACCAGAAAATTACAGGGAAAAATCATGGAAAAAGTGATATTGTCTTTTGGATTTCATAAATAAATAAGCTATACAGACATGGAAAGGAAAAAATAATTAGACCAGAAGAAAATTAGACAAATAGTTACAATAGAGCAAGAGATGAAGAAAAGAATACCATCTATAGTGGCTGCAGCTGAAGATGTGCTAGCAGCTGAAGAAGCTGGTCTTCGACGCATTCGGCGCGTTCCAGTGGCTCTTACTACAGTGTCCCTCTGTTCAACCTGATATATAGCCAATAACAGTTTCAGTTTTTGCTAAATTTGAATGATGAGTTAATTTCTTATTTCTCCAAATACAATGACGATTAAACAACATTGAGGCACCTTTTACAAGTCCCTCCATTAATGTCACCATAGTGAGTATATTAATGGTGATGTCTTGCACTCCCTCCGTCCCGATTTATAAAATACTCTTTCCACATTTCAGGACATCCCAAGATATTCAGCATAATTACATTTCTATACAATTTTCACACCTTTAAGAACTCAAATCATTAAACTATTCAAACTTAACTTTATCAAACTACTTATAACCACTATTCTGATATTTTCTTTCTTTGTCATGAATATAAAATTAATTTCATATCAACATCTTAAGCTCATCATATCCAGTCACATACTGTTATATAAAATGGGCCAAGGACTACTAATTATTATGGTTCTACCAAAACTTAAATCCTACATCAATTCATAATCTTCTCAAACCCTAATGATGGTGTGATACCCACTTGCAGATCACTCTTTAGTTTAATCCAATCCCATATTCCTGTCACCTAGTACTGGAGAATTTTCAAGGATAATCCTCTTACATCACCACGTTTGTAACAGAAAACAAGCTGTAAGAAACCATCGACCAAAAGGAAAAGCATATCAACCTGAGGCTCATCTTCATGTTCTCTGGAGGACTGAGAATTTTGCCGGCGCTTCCACAGATAAAGTGGAACTAATAATAGAGCCAAAAGCATCGAGAGAATCCCTACCAACATGTCCTCCATCTTTCAATACTCAGTGCAGTATCCTGTCTGATAGCGCAATACACAAGGTATGATAAGTACAACAACTATGCCTCAGTCCCAAACAAGTTAAGAGTAGGCATGATAAGTGAGCTACGAAAAAGCCTTTAAAAACAATTAAGCAAATTCCTTAACGTAGACCAGAAAAACTTTGACATTATACAATTAGGATAGAGTGATTTGGATATAGGCGGTCTTTCAGGTCAGCTGACTTCAGATGATTGAAGTTTTAATTCAATTAGAAATTGAACTCCATCAAAAGGAGTTTCACAAGGCATATCTAGTCGGGGGCCGGATAAAGGAAGTGGGTCGCCATAGGTTGATGGCTATTTGAAATTGAGACCATATAGGCTTGAAGAGTTGAATGTAAGCAGATCATTCATATAGCCAAACTCAACTAGTTAGAATTGAGGCATAATTGAGCAAATTAACTTGTCAAAATCACAAGGAAGCTCAAGAACTAAAATTTCAGTTTCTATACATAGGCAGACTAGGGGTGTGCATTCGGTTTGGATTTTCGGTTTTGTAAAAGTATAACCCAATCCGATCCAAAATAAATTTGGTTTGGTTTGGTTTTCCTCTATTCGGTTCGGCTTTTTTCGATTTGGTTATTCGGTTATGTCAATAATTAATAACATATATAACCAAAGTAATAATATTTAATCCCTTATATATACTTTCTAATATAAATCATAAGTAAAACTTAAAACACAATACTTATAAGTATACCTATTATAGATGTAATTCAAACATAAAATATAAACGTAATCATCATGAAAGGCAATAACCAAAAAGGGACAAAAGTGGTTAACTCCTACTTAATTCTAAGCCTAAAATTATATATATATATATATAAAATTCGGTTTTTTTCAATTTTTATTTTTTAAAATCCGAAACCAAACCAAAAAACCAAACAAAGTAATTTATTAATCCAAAACCAATCCGAAAAACCAAAAAACCAATCCAAATAAAAATTCGGTTTGATTTGGTTTGGTTATTCGGTTTAATCCGAATAGTGCACACCCCTAAGATAGACAGAAAGCACTGTAACTGAACTGCAAATTCCTTAATGTATCCCAGAAAACATCGACAATAAACTATTTTTTTTTATAACCGTGGTGTACAGACCAGCGTGCACACACCTTAACTAATTCCACAGGATACTTGCCACCTTCCACCACCAGATAACTCTGTCCACCAAAACTAGAAACAAATGAAAAGAAATCACCTAGTATTTTGCCTCTATCTGAAATTAAACTTGAGACCTCATGGTGCTCAACCCACTTCACTAACCACTAGGTCACACACTCTCGACTATCAGGTGTGACATTAAACAATTAGGATAGAGTGACTTGGATATCTGGCGTTTTTTCACACAAGTTGACTTCACATGATTGAAACCTCTAAATTTAAAACGATTAGAAACTGAACTCCATCAAAGTAAGTTTCACAAGACATAACCAATCCGAGGCCAGCTAAAGAAACAGATTTGCGGCAAATCTGCCACAGGTTAATAGCTTAAATAAATGTAATCTATTCAAAATTAGGATCATATAAGCAGATGATTCATACAGAAAAAACTCAAAGTAGTTGGAAATGAGGCATAATTGAGCAAATTAACTTGTTAAAATCACAACGACGAAGCTTAACAATCCGTATTCAATAAATTATACAGGATTATAAAATTGGATTAGGGTTTATGCCTAATTGAAAAATACAAAAGAGGATAGTTGAGTGGAAGAGGGAGGCCGAAACCTACCTGAGAAGGAGATCGCCGTCGGTCACCGGAGAAAGAGACGCAGAGAAGCAATTGCCGTTACGATAATCCGGCTCAATGGACGTGAGGTGAAAGAGGAACTGGCGGGTCGAAAATAATAAAAACTCGGGTCTAAATTTCTTATTTAAATTAAGAAATTAATTAATATAATTTAATTAGTTTATCACATATTCAATTATTTGATTTAAAATTTGATTTACCGTAAATATGAATATTTTTTTTGCACAAATATCAACTTCAGACAGATATACTGTGTTTGAAATTAGGTGTAATTAAATTAAATGTATGAGTTTTTTTTTTTTTGTAATTTTGTACACCTTTTGACTTACGTGGCACACTCCATGACTCTACTTAGGTGAGACGCATGGGAGATGTTTGGAGGTCACGTAGACCAAAAAGGTGTACAAAATTACAAACAAAAATTAGTTCGAGGGTAATAGGACCTTAGTGAAGTTAAGGTGTGTTTCTAGGATTTCGATCATAGTCTAGGAAGGTACTTGTTTTTTATTGCTATAAAAAAAGGATAATGCATGCAACACGATGTATGAGACGTTGATAGATAGGGATAACTATGGGTGAGTAAGGCCCAATTGAATATAAATGAGGCCCAAGTCCTCAACTGACATAAGCCCAAAACCCGAAAGGCCTATTAATTTTCCCTGTAATTTACTTTGTCTCTATTTTGCTCGAGACTTGTCCGAATCTGTAAAGGGTCTCTCTCAAAACCTTAATTTTTCAGGTAATTTTTAATTGCAAATTGTTTGTTAATCTTGATAATCCTTAGATCTGCTTAAAAAACCTGATTTATAGTCTTTACATGTGATAAAAATCTGATTTTTTTTTTTTGTATTTTTTGGGTAATTTTGATCAACAGTGATTCGATTTCTAAAGGGTAGATATTGGATGTGCTAAATTAATAGGCCTTTCGGGTTTTGGGCTTATGTCGGTTGAGGACTTGGGCCTCATTTATATTCAATTGGGCCTTACTCACCCATAGTTATCCCTATCTATCAACGTCTCGATACATCGTGTTACATACATTATCTTTTTTTTTTTTTATAGGAATAAGGAACAAGTACCTCCCTAGACTATAACCGAAATTCTAGAGACACACCTTAACTTAACTAAGGTCATATTACCCCCGAACTAATTTTTGTTTGTAATTTTGTACACTTTTTTGGCCTACGTGGCCTCCAAACATCTCCCACGCGTCTCACCTAAGTAGAGTCATAGAGTGTGCCACGTAAGTCAAAAGGTGTACAAAATTATAAAAAAAAACCTCATACATTTAATTTATATGGATGATGATTTTTGAATCTTTTCATCATTAACAAAAAGTCTTATAGTTGAGTTCTAAAATATCGAAATCAAGAGTGTCTTGACAAAAAATGTTTTACCCCTTGATTATCCTACTCGACATGTATGTATGTGGGATGGTATCGAAATTTTACAAATTTATTGATTTTCATGTTGTCAACTTTTGTCGATTCGAATTGATGTGATTATTTTATTGATATCTATAATAATATTTTTCAACACCAGACATAAAAGAATTTTGTGGGCCAAAGCTTAGTGCAATGAAAGTAACTGGGATAATACATTACTATAGATGATTATTTTAAATATCTATTGTAATTTGATTTCAACTGACATCTATGTCCTCTAATTATAGACGTGCACAAATAGATATTTATATTTATATAAAATTGAATAAGTAGACATATGAGTTTTATGTGACATAATACACATAAGACATAAAATTGTCATATAAAACGTCGATCTTAAGTTTAAGCATCTACTTACACACATCCAGAATTGGAAGACATAGACATCAGGAGTCAATATGTATTATGTCAAAAAGAAAATTAGTAGATTTTGAACACTTAACCCGTTGATATTCAAGATAAGGGTACATATAGCTAGAGGTATATATTATGTTTATATTTTGACGATTGGTTTGGTCTGATCTGATTCAATTTTAAATTTGGAGGGTTTTTTTATGTTTATTTTTTTCCTTTTTGGAGATAATGATTAAAAATCCATATGAATTGAAGGATTATTTTATTTTTTTCTATTTCCTTATTTGAATCATCATCAATTACATCAAAATACATCTTAATTAGTATATGATGATATTTGATATTCCTATTTGTTTATTTCTCATTTGCATCGACAAATTATTTTTAAAAACATCAAATTAAATTAGTTTAATATTTGATACACACTTTTCTAAAATAAAATCAAAATTTAATATAATCGAACCAAACGTTCACCCCTACCTACAACACATTTTCTTCTCTTTTCTTTTCCATTTCCTCCTAAAATTTAGCAAAAAAAAAAAGCATAAAATCCTCTAGAACATTAATCATAACTCCATTTCTAACCATCCAAAAAAAAAATTAATTCAAACATATATAGTAAACATACCATTTTGTGTCTTCTCCTTAAATATTGCCATAAACTTAAGGAACATATCGCACGTTGAACAAGTCCTCCAAAATTCGTTTTAATTGTCTGATTCACAACCTTTCATCTTTGTGTATTGTCCATTTTTTCTCTCTCCATATTCAACATTAATCAACTTATTTGGAATTGAGACATAGTTGATCGATTTGATTGCCGTGTGGTTTTTTTCACGCGGCATCAGTTCATCATCGTCCTCTTCCTCTTCCGCCGGTAAAAATTAAAAAAAAAAAAAACTAAAATTGAACTGAGATACACCTGAAAAGAAAAACAGGAAATAAAAAAATAAAAAAAAAATAAAGATCAACTAATTTCCGCCATTGAAATTCCTTCAAATGATCGTAAGAAGTGAAGGAATGAAAATACCATGGATGAATTTGATCAATTGCATTGTGCTAGTTGTGTTTTGTTATAGTATTGAGGTATGTAATGGTCAGGATTACGGCGGCGAGGAGGTGGTTAAGGCGGCGCCGCCGCCGGCGCAAGAGAATTGCGATGGCGTATTCGTGACGTACGCGTTTGATAATCGGGAAAGGGAATATCCTTTTGTGAAAAACGTAACGGCACAGGCATGGGCTTTTACGTCGATGTTGACGGTGATAAATACAGGTCTATTTGAGGTGAAATCATGGAAAGTTCAGGTAGGGTTTCAGCATAATGAGGTTTTGATTTCCACTGATGGAGCTGTGGCTATGGGCGGCGACGGATTTCCGGTTAAAACCGGGAAAAACGGTACCGTTTTGGCTGGGTTCCCGCAGGCTGATCTGAAAACGGCGATTGATACCGCCGGAGATTTTACTCAAATGGCGGCGCAGGTGAAGATAAAAGGGACGCAATTTGGAGTTCCGACGAAATCAACTCCAATGCCGAAGTCAATTAATCTCCTCAATGATGGATACAAATGCCCTGCTCCTAAGAAATTCAGTACGAATAATATATACATATATACTCAGTTTCATTTACGGTTTTTACAACAATCTCAAATTAATATTACAATAATAATTGGGTTCACAATGCATGCATGACTATAGAGAAAGCGATAAAGGGTAAATCGAGATGTTTAACGTTAAAAAGAGCTTTTAAAATATAGAAATGTGTTTTTTTTTTCTTAGAACAGACTAGGTGATTTGAGTTATTCGGAATCTGTGCTAGAACTATTCGAGATCCACGAAATCGGACACAAACACTATCTATTTTTTCCCATACAAAATGTTGTTTACCGAATTTTGATGTACTATAATTGTGTTTGAATTTGAAAATGTTGTATTTGTTGCGAAATTTGCAGAAACTTTTATGCAGATGTGCTGCAAAAAGGATCCCAAGTTCAAGCCAAAAAATACTTCCATCAAGTTTATGGAACGTCAAAATGGAGACCTTTCGTTCACATATGATGTTCTATCCGCGTTTGAGAACAAGTATCAAGCTCAGGTCACCATCGACAACATTAGTCCATTAGGACGTCTTGATCGTTGGAATTTGACGTGGGAGTGGATGAGGAACGAGTTCATTTACAGCATGAAAGGTGCCTACACTCATAAAAAAGACCCTTCTGAATGCATTTACGGACCTCAAGGACAATACTACAAGGATTTCGATTTCAGTGCTGTCATGAATTGCCAAAAGAAGCCAGTCATATCCGATTTGCCACCTGAAATGGAAAATGATGACAAACTTGGCAAGTTACCATTTTGTTGCAAAAATGGAACTCTCTTGCCAACTACAATGAACGGGACTAAGGCTCGATCAATTTTCCAGATGGAAGTTTTCAAACTTCCTCCTGATATGAACAGAACTGCCCTGTATCCGCCTCAGAACTGGAAAATCGAGGGTAGAGTTAATCCGTCCTACAAATGTGGCCCGCCTATTAGAGTTGATCCGACAGGATTCCCTGATCCTAGTAAAATCGGAATTACTCTTAATGCTGTTGCTAGTTGGCAAATCACTTGCAACATTTCGCGTCCCCAGCCAAAACAGGCGAAATGCTGTGTTTCTTTCTCAGCTTTCTATACTGACTCTGTTGTCCCCTGCAACACTTGTGCCTGTGGCTGTGAACAGACGTCTAAATGCGACGGGAATGCAAAGCCGTTGCCTCTCCCTGCACAAGCCCTTCTAGTTCCTTTCCAAGACAGGGAAAAATTAGCTAAAGAATGGAACAGGATCAAGCGTTTAGGCTCAATGCCAAAAAAACTCCCCTGTCCTGATAACTGTGGAGTTAGTATCAATTGGCACTTGGAAAGCAATTACAAAACTGGATGGACGGCTCGTATGACTCTCTTTAACTGGGGAAACGACCCGTTTGTAGATTGGTTCACAGCTGTTCAGATGAAGAAGAATATTGGTGATGGCTACGAAAACGTTTACTCATTCAATGGGACTAAGTTACCTCAACGAACCAACACGATTTTTATGCAAGGCCTGGAAGGATTGACCTATTTGGTTGGACAAGTGAATGGAACTAATCCTAATAAGGATCCAAAAGTACCTGGAAAACAACAATCAGTGATCTCATTCTTGAAGAAAAATACACCAAATGTTAACATTGAAGGTGGAGATGGATTCCCTTCTAAGGTGATTTTCAACGGTGAAGAATGCGCGTTACCACCAAATTTTCCCAAAAGTCATGCAGCATTCAAATCCCAAGTTGGTTTATTGCCTGCAGTTTTGCTTGCTCTCCTCACTTTTCTTCTGTTGACAGACCAATTCCACTGATTTCCCATCCTATCAACTGGTATACTCACATCTTCTTTTTGTGATAAAAGTAAACTCATATACGATGTGTTTCGAAAAAAAAAATGTTTTCTGGGGTTCTGTTGGATTGTAGAACATGTATTCCTATTAAAAGATTGATGATAATATTAGCAAATTAACCAGATAGCATATAGATGAAAGTTTCAAGTTTAAGATTGATAGTAAATGTTAATGATGTGTTTGTGTATTAAGAGATTCACTACACATATTTGACTTTGTACTCAGTTATTACAGTATATTAAGAAATTCGTAAACTTCAAATCCTGGATCCACCTCTGATGATCCGTGCTTATTTATTGCAGGGTTTCTGTTTCAAGATTTTCTCTAGAGGCAAAATGGAACTGAAGTTGGGAGTTGTAAAAGACATGATATGGAAATTACAAGACTTTGTAAACAAAGATTTTAAGACAAGAAAAAAAATAATGAATATTTGTTTGATTGATGTATCTATTTTTTTTTAAAAAAAAACTTACAACACAAATGAAACATGAAACTTTTTTTTTTTCTTTCTCGTGTAGTGGAGTTTGGTGGTGAGAGTAAGTGGATATTGTTGAAATTTTTTTATGTTACTTCAATAGGAAGTACATAGAATGGATTATTTATAGGGTTTTAGATACACTATTTGTTCTAGTTCTTCTCACAAGGAGTACTATTTTTAATATTTCTTCAAATTTCTACTTTAGTACTATTCTTCAAGTGATTTTTTTTGTTCATAAAATTGGGGGCAAGGAAGGGAAAATAGAGGAGGGATTATAAGGTGAGAAATCGAATTAGAATAGCGGATTTTCAAGTCTGAGGTTGCATATGAAATTAAAACAACCTCTCCTTCCTATATTCAAATGAGGGTAGAGGTTCGGATGGTTGACCAACACAATATTACTAAATGTTTATTATCTTATACACTATAAACATCGAATATGGGTAAATTTTACCTTGTGTCATATTAAGAACCCAAGTAGGTGTAAACAATACAATATACTCTGTATAATCCTATGTTATCCAAACACTTGACATCAATGACTTGCCAATTTTGATATAAATTTATCTATCCTTTCGTCTTCATAAAAATGAGCATGTACTAATACACATAAAACCATCGAAATGCTAAAATAAACAATGTTAGACATGGCAAAGCAATGATTATTAATCACCAAACAATTTTTTATGAACCTACTAAATATTAGGTCAATCAGAGTCTGTCAATCAAATACATAAAATCAAACTTTGTCTTATCATGACCCCATATGTCCATGAAAGTTATATCATTATTTTCAACTTCAACTTGGAATGAAAGTTATTTTCATTATTTTCAAAATCTTTTTAAAGAAAATTCAAGTGAAATATATCTCCAAACACAAATTCAACCCCTAAATATGTTTTCTCAATTTTTACTCTTTTTATAATATATTATTTTCATTCATAGTTAAAATAAATCAAATATCCTTTTTCAACTTCAACTTCAAAAAGACCTCTTATGGGGTCTTTTGCAAATAAATAGCCATACCATATATAGCTCTTCTAATTTGCCCAAAATACTATACCATCATACATTTCTATGATAATCATTTTTTATAACATCATTTTTTATAACAAACAAATTTTCTTTAATATAAATTTTTATTTTATATTTTACCTCTATAATAGCTTTATAGAGGTAACAATACACTCTTTCTAAAATTACCTCTATAACATCCTTATTCAACGTTTCATCCATGTCATTTCTTTGGGTAATTTTTATTATCTATAATACTCATATAAAATATGAATGCCAAATATTTTTATAAGTATATAACAACCAATTACTATAACAAGCAAAAAAAAACGGCTGTTATAGAAAGGTTTGACTATATATGTTCTTTTTTTTCTCATATATAAGTAAATAGCAGCATTATGTTAAACATGGCTCTCTAAAAGTAAAATTCATCACATGCTTTGGAAGAGTGTGTTTGTATACAACTATACATCAACTTTGAAGGCATTTACTACTTGGAAAAAAATTTACATGTACATGATGGTGTTCCAAATATGGAACCACAAAGAATGACAATTTACATATTTCTCTTCACTAAATCAGTATCACAGTATACAAAAGCAGCCATTGTCCCTTGACTTGGCCAAAAAATGGGAGTATCAAACTTGATAGAGCCTTCTCGGTCTGCATAAAAAATGATGTTCATTCAGAAAGTCGGAATACACCAGAAGCGAATCCAGACCACAATAACAACAATATATCCTGTGAAATCCCACAAAGTGGGGTGGGACCTTACCCCTTCCTCGTAGAGGTAGAGAGGCTGTTTTCAAAAGATTATTCGCTCAACTGAATCCAGAACTCAGAGCAAGTACAAATCAGATTGATCTAATTATATACTTCCTTCATTCCAATTTATATGACATAATTTGAACCAATATGGTGTTTAAGAAAGAACTGAAGACTTTTTGAAACTTGTGGTCTAATACGTGCCATAACATTTGTGTGGATATAAAGCTTTTGAAACATTTGGCCTTAAACATGCCATGACATCTGTGTGGTTATAAAAAAAAAAATCCATTAACAAGTCTGTTGGAACAGACTAAGAAGGAAGTGTCACATAAACTGGAGCAGAGGAAGTACATTTTATTGCCAAAAGCAATGTGCTCAGAAAGAGAGTCACAAGGTTAAAGGAAGAGGGTAACAAAGGCTACTTACATGAGCTCCATGGTTTATGAATCACCTAGCAGTTTCTTCTGGCTCGGCTACCTGTGGGTGTTCGCTGCCTGTTTTAACCAGCATTAGTATTTCAAGAGGTAATAACTTCTTGCAGAATCAATCTTGCATATATTGCTAATATAATATGTTCCGTAATATGCTAATACTAATAAATGACAGTTTCTGATATATAGACATTTGCATGCACCAGTGGTGAAGCCAGAATTTTCACGAAGGGGATTCATAATATAAAAAAGTAAATACATGAAGAAGCTAAGGGATTCAACATACACTATAAGTACATACAAGATAATTTTGACATTTTATATATGTACAGTATAATATTTTCGCAAAGGGGAGTTCAGATGAACCCCTTGCGCCCCTTAGCTCTGCCCCTGGCCTACACCGCACTGTTATGTATTGCTTTAGAATTATTGTTGGAATGACATTTGCATGTAGTCATCAACAGGATTCAGATATTACCTTTTTAAGATACTTCCTGTGAAGTTTCATTGCACCGGTGCAAGCCTTTTTAGCGTCCAGGTTTCCGTTAACATCATTGAGTATCTGGAAATAATAAGCAGACGATTAAAATATGAATGCATGAAGGGAAAACAATGAACCTTACCAAGAATGAGTATAAATACAATTGTATTTAGTCCATGTCATTTCTAATCAAAATGACTACCATTCATATGTTTTTCTTGAACTTTTAGTGTTTGAAAGTGACTTTCCATGGACTTCTTGTTGTTTCACTGAAATCAATTGAAATTCCCCCCTCGATTAGTACTACAAGAAAATATGCATGGGTATTTTCAAGATTTTCATGACACGTGATTATTGCCAACGTTGACCCCGTTGCTTATGAAGTTTCCTACAAGAAGACATTAGAAAGAAGTGCCTAACTAATATCCACTGACAGTAAGGAATTTTAACACTATCAGATAACCTTTACCTGCTGTAGAAGCATGTATCCTTTAGGCAACTTGACAGTGTAAAAATTTCTTCACATTGTCAATGTATATTAGTTAAACTTCAAAATAGTACTTAAATTATGTAGTTAAAAACCTTAACAACGTCGTCCAGTCCTCTTGCTTCTGTCAGCAATTTATCACTCTTGTCTTTCAGGACACTGGCTACTAGGAAAACGGAAATAGGGAGGGGGGCTTCTGCAGCTTTGCCTGCATTTTTCATGTTTTCTCGCTCAAATTTCCCAACCTGGCGTGACTTTGCTTTTGATTTAGATTCTTCAGATTTGTCCGCAGCTAATTCAGGGTCTTCATATGTAAGAAACAAGTCTGGATCATATTCCAGCGCCCACATCATCTGTTCAAAAAAGGTCAAGATGGAGCAAAGAAAATTTAGGAACAATAAGAACATGATTTGATCGTCGAATAAACAAACACTGGATAGCCAAATGGAAAAGCAATCTGAATAACAGGTCCAAACATGGAAAAGTTTTTTCAGTAGAGAAACCTTACCTCCCAAAGATATAATGAATCACAAAAAGAAAACTCTCGACGGAACAAAACCATGAGCATCCGGACAGCAAACAGGTAATCACCTCCACCTAATTTATCTGTCAATCCAAGTTCAGAAGGAATGCACTATGTTACTTTTATTCACAAGGAGATACGAGGAAGTATTTTTAGAAAAAGAGAAAGATAATGGTCAAAAACATATATGAACTACCACTTTCTTGCAAGTTTCACACCTCAACTATCATTTGTTCTCTTTTCCTACCTGAACTACCACCGGTTGTTCCATTTTCCTACATGAACTATCACAACAGATATTTGGCCTAGTCTGCTTCGAGCTGTGTTTTAATACATAGTTGGTGATAGTTCAGATAGGAAAAGGGAACAACTTATGGTTGGAGTGTGGAACTCGCGAACAAGCGATAGCTCAAGTGTGTTTTGACCATTAACTTAAAAAGGAAAGGAAAGAGGACATCATATTAACAACTTATACCAGAGCATCATGTCTTGATAGAAAGGAAGTTATAACTGTCTGCTTAGTGCATAT
This sequence comes from Solanum pinnatisectum, assembly GCA_035578085.1. Classification (NCBI taxonomy): domain Eukaryota; kingdom Viridiplantae; phylum Streptophyta; class Magnoliopsida; order Solanales; family Solanaceae; genus Solanum; species Solanum pinnatisectum. The sequence continues at coordinate 1,649,437 of CM069085.1, read as the reverse complement.
TATTTAAACATTAAAGTAAACAGAATTACCTAAGTGTTGGTGAAGTTTGGGATCAATAACTTGAGTTACTGAAGCTAGATTATTTAGCTGCGATTCTACTCCGACAGAACTCTCAGTGTACCTGAAATTTCCTCTCTTTGAAGACACAATAGTTGGTATCAGTCACAATAATTGCAAAAGTATATAACATACAGTAACACAAATAACTAAAGATATGGCTCAAAATATGGTGAGTGTAGTAAGAGCAAGAGTTTATAACCAAAATGAAACAACAGACAGTAAATCTGCTAGACAAGAAACTTATTAGCTTATGATTGTTCGTGCCACATCATTCCGACTAATATTCTGGTCTCCAGACCTCACTGTGATATTACACTGGGTATGTTGTTGTTGGTATCATAAATATACTCCACTTCAACTAGAAAGGGTGAAGAATTTTCCTACATGTACCATCTCATATGCGGCTTTTCTCACGATATCATAACATGAGATTATGGTTGCATGACAATCTTAACATCTCAACATCAGTTTAAATTAGGATGCCAATTAAGGTAACTTTGATTTAACATGGAAAGCAAAGCATGTGCACAAACAAGACAACTGCGGGAAGATATTAATAGCGATTGGATGGTCATATTTGGGATGGATAGCACACTAGAGAAATAGTTATAAGAGATTTCCACCCAATATCTATTGCTGGTCCATTCACATGCTCGGTATAGTCCATGTTGTTGCAATCTATGTGTGTGTTGCATCGTAGCAAACACCATAGGATGCAATTTCTCGAACTACTAAATCCATTTATGATGACATGTCTAAAGTATAGTCCTATATTCTTATAGTTAACGCTCTTTTCATGGTAAACGTGACCCAATCTTTAGAGAGAGGTTGGTAGGTAGTCAAATGTTGTCTACTTCCCTTGTTAGTATTGTTAAAATTACTCTCCTGCTATCTTTTTTTTTTTTTATGAAGAATTACTCTCCTGCTATCTTACTGTTTAATTTTAGTATTATCCGTTATTTTCTTTGTTTTAGTTATCGTATTATTTGTCCTTTCTACTGTTCTCTTCTTCATTGTTTTCAGCATGATTTCTTTGCTAATGTATTTGTTTTACATACTTGATTTTGATATGTGTTACGTCTATCAGGAACAGTCTCTCTACCTTCATAATGTAGGGGTAAGGTTGCGTACACACCACCCTCCCCATACCCCACTTGTGAGGTTACACTGGTCATTGGGTATGTCGCTGTATCTTGAGAAAGCGCACATATCTGGATGGTACTAAAATTCAGGTAAAGATGAGACTAAAAGAGATGCTCTGCAGAATGATAATGTTGGCATCCAGGAAAATTTGGGGAACAAGGAGCATCACATATTCACAGTCAATAAGTAATACTTGGAAAGCACATATTTGGGAAGTACTTTACATCATCAGATATGATGTAAGAATGCTGTTTGAGTAAAGATTATGAATATATACCAGTCTTCTCATTAAACGTTCAAAGCACCAAAATGCATCTGCTTCATCATCGAGAAGAATAATCATTGGAGAGCAAAGATCACTCATCCCTGTTCAGCAAAGTCAAAATCTTCATAGATTTAGAACAAACAAGAAGCAAAAATTAACAGATAAGCATATCATCACATCGTTTAAAAGAGCGCAATAGATACGCATATATCAAACAAGTATGTCACACATCGCATTGGTGCATGGTGGTTGAAATGGAGGCTATCATCTGGTGTCTTATGTGATTAAAGAGGTGAGCATTAGTTAGACCGTTGCATAGGGCGGAATGTTGGCCAGTCAAGAACTCTCATGCCCAAAAGATAAAAGTTGTGCAAATGAAGATGTGGATGTGTAGGTATACTAGAAGAGATATGGTCAAAAATGAAGATATTTGGTGCAAGCAGGGGCGTATCTAGAGGGGGTGCCGTGGGTTCACGTGAACCCATGCTCCCCTCTCTAGATAATATATAATAGTGTTATATTTTTTATAAAATATTTAAACATAGATGTGTGAACCCACATTCAAAGTATCATATAATAATGCGATGATGATTGGGTGCACCCCTCTAAGTGAGGATAGAAATTTAAATCTTACATCTATCTTGTCTTTACTAACACCTCTCTAAGTGGTTATTGGTTACACTTTTGGCATTTGAACTAATTATTCTTTTGTTTTTTTCCTTTAATCTTTCAAAATTTTCAAGTGTGTTACATTGAAAATTCCTAAAAAAATTAGCACTGTAAATTTTTTATATAATTAAATCAAATGTGTATACTAAAATTTAAAACTAGTAGCATTATATGTTTTGGACCTATAATTTTTAAAATTTAATGGTTCATATTAAAAACTTAAAAGTCAAACCGATCAAATTTATATTTAAAATACATTTTTTTTGTAATTGTGCACCCATATTGCGGAAATCCTGGATACGCCTTTGGGTGCAAGGTAGAAGTGACCTCCATGGCAGACGAGATTTGGGAGGCTAGGCTGAGATGGTTTGGCATGGAAAGAAGAGATGCACTAGTAAGGAGATGTGGGAGGTTGACTCTGGAGGACTTGAGGAGAGGTAGAGGTAGGCTGAAGAAGTATTAGGAAGAAGTGATCAGGCAGGACATAGCATGCCTGCAGCTTATCGAGGACATGACCCTTGATAGGACGGTGTGGAGGTCAAGAATTCGGGTAGAAGGCTAGTAAATAGTTTTGCGTCGGGTCTCTCTGACCAATGGTATTAGTATTGTTTTCTGTATTTTTACTACTGCCATGTTTCTCACTCTCAGTTTCCTATTACTACTTGTTGCTTCATATGCCTCTATTTTCTTACTGTCTAGCTATTGTGTATGTCTTCATTACTGTTGTGTTTTTTCTTTCTTTAAGCCGAGGGTCTTTCGGAACAACCTCTCTACCTAAAAAGGTAGAGGTAAGGTCTGCATACGCTCTACCTTCCCCAGACCCCACTTGTGGGACTATACTAGGCATTTTGCTGTAGTTGTATACCATCACGTTACCTAAAAATATATCAACCGATCTTTATAGTTTTGGAACAAACAAGAAGAAAAAGTAATCAATAATTCATTGTGGCTCAGTAATTGTAGAACCAAAGAGAAACCAACATAGTGAAAAAAATTAATTTCAAGAAGATATTGTGATAACCCACCTTGACAATAATTAACATCTTTGTCAAACCAAGCATAAACAGAAAGGATATCCCAAAGCTTCGATAGATTCTCTTGTTTCTCATAAAAGACCAGTGACCTGTCGGTTCGAGCCACATCGAGTCCTAGAATAAGCACGAACCCATGAAATGAAAGGTTACAAGACATAAACAAAGAAAATATCAATATGAAGAGAAAGGAACCGACAAGTACTCTCATATCGATAAGATAAATCTCTAATGGATCTGTCAAATCCATACTTCTACAGATTGACTAGGAAAATAGATCAAGTGAAATCAACATATATAACCAACCTATCTGGTGTAATGAGAGTTTCCACTCTATTACTCTTTTGTCATCCTCCTTTACCATTTCATAATCGTCGGAAGCACCTGTTACTGCACGGAAAGTAGAGGATTAAATCTCAATGTCATGAAGCATTCAACGACCTGACAGCCATACACAAGAAAAAAGAGAGAAGAGAATGGAAAGGACACAAGTTGAGAACTCTACATCTTCATGATTACCATTTCCTTGACTACCTGAAGTAGCTTCTTTTGCCTCTTTTACTGCTTTTGCCTCTTGAAGTACTAAAGGATCTAGAATAGGATAGCCGTCTTCTGTTATTACAGGTGCAGTAATATATCGACCACTTCCAATCACTGGAAACATTGTGTGGCATTCTTCTTTTAGTATAGCATATTGTGTCCTGAAAGTACACAAGAAATGCATGTCCGGATTACCATTTAGAACATGGATAAGTTTCATTTTGACAGCGAAATGTCAAATTCTCATCAGATTTGCATATGAAGATAATTTGAGGGTAGTTATTTCATAGTAGTAAAGCAAGATGAGATCTATAGGACTTGCATCTTCACAAATCGACGAGCTTCAGAATCTCATGCAAGATAGACTAAAGGGTTGTTTAGTAGGATGTATTAGAAGAAATGATACATGTACTAGCTATGGTATTATTTAATCCTTTGTTTGATAGGTTATTAATACATGGTTAAAGACAAAACTACATTTAATACACCAAACTAAACATTGGATAAGAAATAGTCTTAGCATAACTAATCTCATCGGGGCATAAGTAATACACCCTTTCCAATATTATTCTTATACACTCTACCGAACGACCCTTGAATGTCTCCCCGAAATTCAACAAGTAGAACAGTTTCTAGACACTAGCAATAAATATGAGATAGCATTGTGCATCCTTTGTGATGAGAAGCGCATTACTACTTGTGAAGAGATGGACCTTGTGCCTAACTCAACCACAAAAACAAGCTCATCATACGAGGATTGCCTGAAGACCATTTAAGGAGACCACAGCCAATGTGGGACTAGACATTCACAAAAATCACCCAGGAGTGGACAACTGGAGTGTGGATAAAATGACACGGGGAGTAATTTTGAGAAACATAACGACAACAAGCAAGCCTAGCTATGATACCATAAAAAGAAATGAACCTTCAGCTTAATCCCAAAAGCTAGTCCAAGATTGTATCAGGAGGATCACAACAAATTCTCTCAACCAATGTGGGACTTGACATTCTAAATATTTAGGCAACATATAATCAGTCTATACTTTTTTTTCTTTTTGACAAGAAAATAAGCAATTTATGCTTTTGTTGGAAAAGAAAGTAAAGCACCTCCGTTGTTTTCGTATATCCTCTCGTTCTGCATGTGAGCTCTTTGGATCATAGCAACCAAGTAAGAATTCCCAAACTTCACCTCTAATTGATGGATGAATTCCCTAAAATGTCATGGATACGTGATGGTTACTATATTACTATAATAATCATCTCACATTGAATTATTTATAAAAAGAGCAATAGCCAAAAGCCAACATGACAAAAATGTTGAATAGAAATATTCGTGAATCATATGATACATAAACCTTCAGTCAAGCTTACCCCTCTATGAATTCGACCAAGTGTTTTGCCTATATCAAGATAACCTTCTGGAGAAAATGCAGCACGCCATTTTCTTTCGCTTAAGGTCTTCCCATTCTGAATAAGTAGATCATTAGATAGTAAACATGCGTAGAACTTGAGTTGTAGTGGAAAACAGACAAATTAAAGCAATTTCTTGAGAGCTAAACAACAACAGAGGTGGTCATGAATAGTTATCATCTCCTCTGTGTCCTCAAATGCTCGTCCGCCTCCAGACAACACAGAATGAGGAGATACATACCTACCAACGAGGTTACAACCAGAACAAGAGGCCACTTTTACCTCTTTCATCATAGTATTTCTTGCAGCACAGTCGTCTATGACTTCCTACTACTATATATAACCAGGCTATGAAAGGGGTTTATGGTTCACTCTTGCTTCTCCAGCTCAACCTCCATAATATACCAAAACCCATCTTTTTATCCCCAACAAGCACATCATTCTTGCAAGCGTCAATGTATCTATACTACATGAGACATAAGCTACTCCATTAATCATTTTATAAAGCCTAGAATGCATACCGATAATCCAAGGGGGGATGTGCAATCAAACTACATGCTCCTAAAAAAAGAAGTACATCATTCTTCAATAACCACAAGAGCGTTAACAATCCAAGATTTTGACGTCTCAATAAGTATGTGTTACAAGCCAAAAAATCATGCTTAACTCTCAACACAAAAAGAAAAAAAGAGGGAAAAAAATGGGAAAGAAAACGAATATTTCCACACTTAACACTATGTCCTTGTTAATTTGTTTTATATTTAGAAACAATTTAACTTTAAACTCCCCATTGTACCTAATCAGAAGCTTTTGAAGTCCCACAAATGTTATAACATTTTTTATACCGCAAGTTTCAAAAGTATTATAGGCACACAACTATTATGTCACCGAAAACAAGTTTCAAAAGTCTGTCTTCTTACTTAAAACTGCATACCAAATCAAACAACATCAGATAAATTAGAGCAGAGGGAAATACGAACCTTGATTCTAAATTTGGACTTGGGAACATCTTTACATTCCGGCCGAACAAGATAGAATGAATCAGCCGGAGCACCAGGATCCCTCCACATTTTTGTAATATCTAAACTTGCCATCTTTGATATAATATAAATCCACCCAAATCAATCCGAAAAATCAATCTCAAAAAACCCAGCACATCACCAACAAGAAATAATTATGACCCAGACAACCCTTTGCTCTGCTGGTGGCTTCAAAACAACAAAAACCAAAAAAAAATTAAAAAATCAATTATTCAAAAATTCAATCTCAAATAACCAGCAACTATTATCAGCTGCATCAAAATTTCAACAAGAAACAAATGTGAACCAAATAAACTTTGCCCTGCTGGTGGCTTCAAAGCAACAAAAACCACAAAAAAAAAACAGTTCTTTTTATGAACTAAATTAATCCAAAATTCAATCTCAAAAAAACCATCTGTAGCTCCTTATCAAGATCAAACTTTTAACATGAAACAAATGTACAACAATATACCCAATGCAATCTCACAAGTGGGGTCTAGGGAGGCTAGAGTATACACATGTCTTACCCCTACCTCGTGGAGATAGAGAGGTCGTTTCCGAAACACCCTCGGCTCAAGTAACACAAAACAAGACAATTCGAAAAAAGACAATACAAAGGTAGAACAAGACATAGCAAATAATAGCGAAAGCTTAACAGACCATACCAAACACAATAATCTGATAAACGGAACATAAGAAACAACAGGCAATAGCATTAATCGAAGAATAAGAAACTACAAGAATAATGCTAATACTATCTACCCACCAAGCCTACCCATATATTCTTTTGCTCTGCTGGTAGCTTCAAAACAACAACCATCATAAAATTAATCCAAAATTCAATCTCAAAAAACCAGCTGCAGCTCCTTACAAAGATCAAACTTTTAACAAAAACAAATGTGACCCAAATAACCCTTTGCTCTATTAGTGGCTTCAAAACAACAAAAACCATAAAATAAAAAGAAAAAAAATTTCATGAAGAATTATAAAGCAATCTCAAAAAAATCAGCTGCAGCTCCTTACCAAAAAAACAAATGTAACCCAGATAATCTTCTGCTCTGCTGGTGGCTCCCAAACAAAAACAAAACCAAAACTTGAAAGAAAATGAAAACAAGAAAGAGGGCTTTCTATGGGGTTCTTTTTCTTTCTGATTTTGTTTTTGCTATTCTTGCTGGAGGTGGCGTTGTGGTGGTGGGGGAAAAAAGATTATTTTTTTTCTTCAAAAAGATTTCTTTTTTTCTTCCTTTTGTTGTAAATTTTCCGTTTTTATCACACTTTTCTTTGATATGTTCTCTCTAATGGCAACCCCCAACACATCCACACACACAAAATTGGCTGTTTAATGCTTTCAAAACTTATAAATTTGCCGCTTTGTGGCCTTACTTTTTTTTGGGTCTTCGTTTTCTAGCCATTGTTGTACCTATTTTTTTTTTTTCCCTGTAGAAGAAATTTAGCGAGGAAGACGGGGGATCGAAGGACTTGGTACTCCAAATTTCCCTCCATACATGAGTAGGTACTCAATTGAATGGTCATTTTGAAAGGTCAATTTCATTTTTTTTCTTTTAGTTTGGTTCGGACCGACTTGGATGCACTTTAATTATGATAAAAATTTAACGGCATAGTGATTTTAACAAATATGTGGTTTGAATTGATTTGATATAAACACTCAACGTAGATTAGTAGTTAGCTTTTTGTATGAGGTAGAAACAATTTTGAGTGAGTGGATGAATGATATGGCGAGTCTGACCGATAACAACAATTCGTTAAGAAGACTTTGTATGAGGTAACGAATGACGTGGTAATATTTGGTTAGTATGATTGAAATAACAGTTCGTTTTATGAAGTTTCTGTATGAGGTGACGAATGATATGCCAACATGTGACTAGTATGATTGAAATAACAGAATGTTTTAAGAAGTTTCTGTATGAGGTAACGAATGATGTGACAACATGTGACGAGTAGGGGTGTTTGTGGTTCGGTTATTGGTTAAAATCAAAACCAAACCAATCTAGTCGGTTTTTTTAATTTCTAAAATCAAACCGAACGAAAAACATAACCGATGGTTTGGTTATTGTTGGTTTGGTTCAATTTGTATGATTTTTTTGGTTTAAAAGTAATAAAAAAATGTAAGGACATACATATCTTGATAGACACAAACACCTAATACATAAACAATCCACGTGAAAGCTATTGTTGGTTCAATTAAGCAATTAAGCAATACTAGAATTATTATTATTACACGAACAAAGTGATTCAATAAAGAGAAAATGTGACTATCGTATGTGAGCTAGGATAGGTAAAGACTAAAATAAAAGGTTTTGATGGACTTGGACTTAGGATTTTAATAATTGGGCTAAAACTTAAGTGTTGGACTTGAGAAAATGGTTAAGTTAAAGACTTAAGTTAATTAAAATTTAACAAAATATTTATATTTTATTTATGAATAATATATAAATAATTATAAATTTATATTTCTAATTTATCTGTTCGATTTGGTTATTTTTGCGGTTGTTTTATAGTAAAACCATAACCAAACCAAACAGTATCGGTTTTCAAAATTTAAAACCAAACCTAACCTAACCAAACCAAATATCAGTTTTTTAATCGGCTTGGTTAGGATTGCGGTTCGATTTGATTTTTTAACCATAATCATGAACAACCCTAGTGACGAGTATGATTGAAATAATTGTTTGTTTTAAGAAGCTTTTGTATGAGATGACGAATGATGTGGCAATTTTTGATTAGTATGATTGAAATAGTTATTCGTTTTAAAAAGCTTTTGTATGAGGTGACGAATCATGTGGCAACATTTGATGAGTATGATCGAATTAACAGATCATTTTAAGAAGTTTCTATATGAGGTGATGAATGATGTGACAACATGTAACGAGTATGATTGAAATAACAGTTTTCTTTAAAGAAGTTTATGTATGAGGTGATGAATGATGTGGTAATATTTGGTTAGTATGATTGAAATAACAGTTTGTTCTAAGAAATATATGTATGAGGTGACGAATAATGGGCAACATGTGGCACATTATTTCTAAGATTATCGGATGCTAATGACGTTACTACCCTAAGGGTAGGTCCATCTTTGTCCTCACCATATATAGCTTTGTTAGAGTGAAAAGAAATGGATAGATAATGTCAAAAAATATATATAAAGTTGAAGTAAAATCTTTTTAGTAATATTAATTAGGTACAAAAGGATAGAAAATGTTAAAAAATAATTATATTGTTATTATTATAAGGTTTGGAATCCTTGATTCATCCCACTCAAAGAGGAAAGAAGAATAAGATCGACTTTTCTTATTGTTAAATATGGGGTCGAACATGTAAAAAAGGTAATTAAACCCAATGAGAATAAAGGAAAGGGAGATACCACATTGGTCCCTATCCAAGTTATCTTGATCGAACGATAATATATTTAGTGTAATAATATATAAGTGAATTCTGAAATAAATGGTGTATATCTTACCCCTATCTTATGGAATGATGAAGAGATTATTTCTAATAGATCTCAATTCAAATAAAATAATTTTTTCTTGATACAACTATTTTATCACATACCAAAACTAAATGATAGAATATGTCGATCGTAGAAAGACTAAATGAAAGTGGGAACTTGGAAGCCCTTTCACGCACGCACGCACACATAGTGAAGGTCCAAAATTTTCGATTCACCCAACTCAAGGGGAAAAGGACAAGATGGACCGTTCTGATGTTAACATGAACATAAATTAGATTCTATTCATCCTCCACACACAGAGTATTTGTGAAGGTCCAAAATTCTCGATTCATCCAACTCAAGGAGAAAAGGACAAGATGGACCGTTCTTATGTTAACATGAACATAAATTAGATTTTATTCGTCCTCTTTATTCTCAAGAGAATTGATTCTCTTCCACCCAACTTTAATAATATGAGAAAGGAAAGTGTTCGATCCGTTAAATTTTTCTCGGACCTAGAGTATCTATATTATTTTCTCTTTTATCAATATATTATTATTTTTTACAAATAAAGGGGTAGTTTAGGTATTTTGCTTTAGAATGCTATGTTCCACCTAAAACAATATGACTTTGTGGAAACAAATTAATTATTTGTGATATTTTTTTGGACAAACATTAATATAATTATTTATATTAATTATTTATGATCAATAAAATTTATAGGGAATGGATCATTGTAGACTTTGGAGGTCAGCTGCTAATATATATCCATAATTTCTGATTTTCCTTGTAATTAACAAAATCTTAGGAAAATGTCAACTCTGCCCTTTAATATTAAAAGTCAAATTAATTACTTATTCTTTCGTCACATCTATAATTTTCAATGTTTTAAAGAACTAATTAATGATATCTCCAAACAAGACTAATTTGTTATAATTAATTAAACATATTTATTATCAATGAGAACTTTGTTTTCTTATGAGGAACAGCTGAATTATCCAGTAGTTCCTTAAGTTATCAACAAACATATACTTTAATCATTTTTGAAGGTCCATCAAAAATTGACTCCTCAGAAGTTTTTTCTATGAAAAAAACATATTTCCAACGGATCTTTTCTTAGGATATTTCAATCGATATATATACATACATGTACATATATATATATATATATATATAATACTCTTACAAATTAAAACTATATATTAAATGTCTTTTTAAAAGGTGCTTAAAAATCGGAAAAAGTAGATAAATAGATAGGTTACTCACACTACTAAAAACAAATGAAATATCGATTGAAAATCCTAAGTAGATATATATATATATATATATATATATATATATATAATTATCTCTCTTTCTTAATCGAATAACTTAATTAATGAATTTTAAAAGAAAGATAATAAATATGTCTTGGTTTTCTAAAATAATAGATATTTTAGAACAATATAATTTGTCAAAACGATAAATTACACATATAGCAAATGTCAACTTCCATTGCAATTAGAGAGAGTGATATATATAGACATATATGGTACATAAGTTTATGCATGTCCTTGATACGTAGCCATGAGTATAAAGTCGTTTTTGTTAGAGGACATTATATCCCTTAACACAAGACTTCTCAACGCAAAATTGAATGTTGTCGGACCTCTACACTAATATCAGACATCAAGTGAAAACGAAAAAAATAGAGAAATATATACATTTTATGTAGGAGTAGCAAATTTAATTATTCATGCATCACTTTGTGAACATAGAGATAGGTACTAAGCATAATCCTTTTTTCTTCAATTGTGTAGAGTCATTTTCCTTTGTAGAATTATTCAATCCACTAGTCATCATTTGCTGGCCAGAAATACTATTTCCTTTTCCCTGTTGAAAACAAATTCCAAAACAATTTTCTTGAGCGGGATTCAGAGTACGAAGGTCAAACTACTTAATTATCGGTATAACTTTAATCATATATAGAATCTTTTAAGTTTTTTTTGGATGAAATGTAAAAAACTACATAAAAATGCTATATGTCACACTAGTTATCAATTCAAATGTATTTGAAGAAATTACATTCATACAAAAATCTTATCGACTCTCTAAATAGTAATAATATCGCGATGTAAAGTTAAATAGGATGAAATATTAATGCATATCTGAATAATACTGGTTGTGGTGGAATGAATATATAGAATCTCTCTATTTTTAATTAAAAGTTTGGAGTTCGAGCTCTAGATATTAAATAATTATGGTAGTAAGCGCTTTTATGAATCTGAATTAGTTGGGATATCTATTACGAACAACGAACATCGACTAGAAAACAAAAATAATTGAAATCATGCTGATTCTTTTTCTTTATTTTACAAAAAATTATTTCGATGAATAATGACTTTTATCGTACCAAACACGATGATCTCTTACCTCAAAAATACTTGCAGAACTTTTCCCCTTCTGACTTTTAAAGCACAACTCATTCATATAAGACACCTGCAAATTAAAAGCAATAGGAAAGAAAAAAGAGAGATGAATAAAAAACCTAAATAAAAGGTAAAGGAAAATTAATAAAATTAATTACTAGCAAGCTAGTTATATTGACAAAGTCATCATCAAAAGGTATGATAAAAGTGATAAGTTTTCCTTCATCCGTCAGTAAAGGCTTTGGATTTGAGTCATGAAAATTGAGTCAAAGTTGAATTTCCCGACGTAAATCCAAACTATTTGGAGATATAACACTAGCCAATAGGAAACTAAATAGTCACCACCAAAGATCATGAAATTGTAAGTAATCATTCATTCTTAACTAAGGTATTTGAATCCTATGAATGAAGCTAAAGTAGGACCTCTTGGCACGTATCCAAATTAGTCAAACCTCAAAACAGACATCGAATACGACTGATAGGAAACCTAAAAAAACTAAAGTCACCACCAAAAGTCATGGTGAAGTCATGATAAGTACTCATCCATCCTTAATCAGAGTGCCCGAGTTTGAACCCTTGGAATTAAGAGAAAGTAGTAGGACCTCTCAACGTGAATCCAAATTAGTCAAATCTCAAAACAGATATCAAACACGACTTATAGGAAACCAAAAAAAAAAACTAAAGTCACCACCGAAAGTCATGATAAGTAATATTCATCCATCCTTAATTAGAATTTTTGAATTTGAACCCTTGGAATGAAGAGAAAGTAGTAGGACCTCTCAACGTGAATTTCGATTAGTCAAACCCAAAACAGATACCGAACATCGGTCGGAAACTAAAAGAAAAGTATGCTTGACTAACCTTGGGGCTATTGACAGGTGAACTTGCTGTATCTTCAAGATCATCATCACCTTCTCTTGCTACTCCTGTCATCTTTCTCTTCTTAAAAACAGATTTTTTATTATTATTATTATTATTATTATTATTATTATTATTATTATTATTAATAATAATATTTTCATTAATATCTAAACCACCATTTTCATTGATGTGTAATTCATTAGAACACAAAGAATTTTGTTCATTAGAATTATTATTGTTGGACATAAAATCTTGAAAATAAAATGTCCAACTACTTTCTTCTTGGGAATCATAATCTGAATTTTTTGCACTATAATTAGAAAAACTATTACATGTAGAAGAATTATCCATTTGCATAAACAAGAGGAAGAAGAAGAATTATATTTTTAAGAAAATATAAGTTTAGGTTTTTGGTCACTCTCAATAGAGAAATGTTGGAATTATATATAGTGGAGAAATTGATTATAGATAAAAGAATGCAAGAGAAAATAACACAAATGGTCCCTTATGTTTAGGATAAATTCAAAATAGTTTCTTAAATTTACTTTTGAACAATTCTAGTCCTAAGTTTTTCAAAAGTGTGTATTTTTAATAAGATAAGAGAACTGATAAGAACTATAGAGATGATGATAGAGACCATACTGAGAAACATAAGAATTTTATATGGGTACAATTATTATTCGATTGTCAAATACTTAACAAAATATGGTTCTTAGATTTAATGGAAACTCATATTTGGAGGAGCTGTTTCTGTTATTTTTTTTTTCTATTGATATTTGACGTCCAATACACTTCTCTAATTATTATTTTTTTCCTATATGAGGTGTTGAGTGCATTTTTTTTTGCTAATTTTGATTTATTAATTTTTGGTATCTAATGCTATTTTTTAAGGTGTTTTTATGCTCTTTTTTTTTTTTATCTATCTTTAATTTGCGTCAATTACAATTCTCTTGGAATTGTTGAAACTTCCCTAGTGTTTTTGGTTTTTGAAAAATCCATTCATAGTTCTAAGGACTAGAGTTTCTGATAGATAACATATTTAATTAATGGACTAGGAATATTTTTGTTTATTTCTCAATAATGCCACAAAATCAGTTTAAAAACTTGCAGGCTTGCGTGGGGTGGGGCGTGGGGTGGGGGTATGGAATCTTGATTGTGGGCCATAGGAGAGTTGAAGTATAGAAGATGCAACAGAAAAAATTAGATTTGACCTTTGATGATTTTAGGATTAGATTAGTGGAAACAAAGATTTGCCAAATCTTATTTTCTATGGTGTTATTTGCTAATCTCAATTTAATATATTGAAATGGTCATTAATTGAGTCATTAAATTAAATGACTTGGACTTTTTCATTAGTCATTTTCTTCCTTCTTTCTTGAGTTTTTTTTAGTTTATACTAACTTCTTAGAAATTCATTGCAGTTTTTATTATTTCCATTTCAATTTATGTGAAATTAAAATAATTCAAAATATGAGAGTTAAAAGCACTTTATGTTCTATGTTAAAAATTCAAAATATTTTCAAAATTTTGGAGAAATCATAGTAAAAAAAAAATTATTGTCACAAATAGTAATACCTTCACATCAAATAAAATGAAAAATCAACGAGGATTGAGGTGGAGTGTTAAGTACTTTTTTTTATCATTAATCATAGGTTTGGAATTTGAATCCTCTTGGTTATGAAATCGACTTTGTTAGGGATAGGAGCTTTACCTTTCGACGCTTATTCGAATTTAGTCTCGAAATTCCAATTCATAATGAACACATCTATAAATAAAAGTTGTTTGTCGATCAGTTGACTCATCCTCAATGTCGTTTAGATGTGTTTGGGTTAAATAATTTTTTATGAATTTTTTTGAATATTTATGAGTGATAATTATCATCACAAAATTAATGATTTTATTATATAGTTAGTGATTGTCAACTCATAAGACCTTATAATTGGATGTGAGTTATATTCTTGACTTCTACAAGAGACAAGTGTATAATACTGTTTGACATAACAATTTTTTTTTTCTAATTAAATATATATTGAAGAAGCTTATGACTAATTAAATTTATAATCACCATTAATTAATTAGTTTAGTATGTGAGATGACGTATCAACAAAAAGTTCCATTCTAATTATTGTCATTTGTTTTATAAACATGTCATTATCTATTCTTTAATTAATACTCTCTCTTGTCCTTTTTATTTGGCATTTTAGCTTAAAATATTTCATTTTAGAAAATTAAGAAGAGGTTAATTTTCACTACCTCCTAAAAGGTATATAATCATTAATTACTGGTTTAGGAATAAATTAATTTATGGATATTTAATAAAATACCTCTATTAACTAAATTTATTTAAGGATTTTTAAAATTATTGTACTAAAACCTTAAGGGCAAATAAAAAGGATGAAAAGGAGTATATTTGGACCTAATTGCAGATTGATAAGATCTCTCTAGCAATGTATCTTTAATTATAGATTTTAAATTCGAGTTTTGGATGTAAAAAAATATTGACAGAAGGTGTTTTTCTTCTGTAAATAGGTCTTATGTGGCATGATTTTAAATTAATCACGGCTCCAATATGAATATCGAGTATTTTGCAAGAGAGAAATCACAATCAATTGGGACAAAGGTATATTTATTGTCGATGGTGATATTTAATTTGTAAGTTGATGACTTATAAAGGAACTGACAAATAGATCGATCAATGTTAATTGTATGATAATAATAATTATACGTAATTAATGTATCGATGATGATTGATGACAGTGATGGCGTATATAAAAAAAAAATTGAAGACATCATTCATACTTAAAGCTATCCACACAAAGGTTCAATCAATTCATATTGTCTCAATCATTGGAGTACTCACATTATTGTAGGACAAAAATTACACATTGAAATTATAAGGTCAAGTATTTATCACTTTCCATTTTAGAATTTTTGTGTGCAAACATCTTCATCATGTTTCCCATGTCTTTATACATTTAAATTTTAATTATGAACAAAAAAATGCAAAATTAAAGTAGTCTTGATAAAGACCTTCCAAAATTTTTCATTTTTGTAGGATATATTTTTTCTATCTCAAAATTATTTATCGTAATTTTTAAAAATATTTGTCATTATAAAAATCCAAGTTAATATTAATTATTTATTTTTATTTTACCATCGGAAGTAATTGTTCTTGAAGACTATATCTTAACCATGGGAAGATGTCACCTAAATAGAGTAAATATTCAATGAAAAGAAATAACTTTCTCCGTCCCAAAATAAGTTTCACTTTAGAAATTTAAGATAAAAAACAGTAATTGTAATTTTCCAACTCTACTCTTATGTTAAATATAACAAGTCAAAATCATTTCCACCCCAACTTTAATTTAAAAATCAAACTCCCCCGTCAACTTTAAACAATAGACATTCTCTAGAAATATCTTACAAATAGGGATAGATTAGTAAACTATAACTTGTATTTATTATTTTTCTAAATGAGTGTCAAATAAGCTAAAGCGACACTTATTTTGGACGAAACAAGTATATCTTAAGACACAAATAAAGATAAAATAGTCAAAAAAATATCTATTAATTAATATTTTCTTAAGGAGCGTATAAAAAAATATGATAAATAATTTGGGATGGAGGGTGACTCTCCTCATTCTTACAACCAATCCTTCATGATCCCATCCCCAATTTATTTTATTATATTACTCATATAATTATTATTTTTCCAAATATGATTACTCAAATAAATAAATAAGTAAATAAATAACCATTTAAAATAAAAGACACATGAGAAAGGGATGCATGCCCACTCCATGTTGTGCCTAAAATGTGAGTGACTCCTCTATTCTCGTGTTTAGACGACACATTTTTATTATTTGTTTTTTTATTTGAAAAATTTAACTTCTCATAAATAAAATTTGATTTCGAACTCAATAGAGTGCCAGAATTAAGGTTGAATACTATGTACATGAATCATCTATTTGTGTTCTGTATTCATATTAAAGTTTCAACTCATTTGAATTAGCGTCACGTAAGATTTTAATAGATTTTTTTTCATATTTAAAACTCGAATCAAAGATATTTGATTTAAAACAATTGTATGCATATTTATATGAAGATTCAAATGTTAAGAATAGTTAGGAAAATCGAGTTATCAAAGTTTCAATCATTATCTAATTAAGGAATATTGATTAATCAATTTCATGATAATGAGTCCAAACCATTGCTCTTCAGATAAAATCCTCTAATTAAGACATATTTTCTCTTGAAATAATTGGTATGGTTAAAGTTATAGAGACCTCAGTTAATAGCCCCCCCTCCTAAAATTTGAATTATTTAGTTGATTCAAATTCATAATCTTCGGATTGAGAGGAATATTTACCATCTAAGTAACTCTTTCTTGTCAGTTTGTCACTAATTCCTCTTTTGGATTGGAGACTTCGAATTTTCGAATATCTGAAAATTCGTATCCTATATTTATTTGTACGATTAGACATAAGCTTATTTATCTAATACTAAATTCAGTACCCTATAAACTATTACAGTAGTAGTTTGGTCGATCTAGATATTATTTTACTTTGTTTAGATTAAAAAAAAAAATCTTGATAATAATTTAATTGAGGAATGGACATTTTATTTGGATGATATTGCGGTGGGAATGAGAAATTATCAAGGCAATTTGATATAAATACTTTATTATAGGATGTTTATTTATTTTTTAAGAAGAAGAATTTCAACTTATAGTCTTAAAGCTGAAAAACGCAAAATAAACCAATTAATTCTAAATTGAAATTGAGAAAATCGATTCAATCCAAACTTATTCGTATTGGATTTTAATTTTAATTTTAGTTTCTTCATTCTGAAAATTATATATTTAAATCGAAACTTTCATATTCAATCTGAACTGATAGACCGTCTACCCCTATATTTAGCTCATTTACAAATAAGGAAAATGGCATTATCCATGCATCTCAAAGTCTCTAGTTGTTCAGAAAAAGGCCTCTTATTTATAATATAATAAATATAATACTTTTGAATTATCTTCCATCTTTAAAAACAATTTGATCGTATTTATTACATTTAGATATTGTTGAATTCTATTACGTAATTCAAATAATAATTTTATTGTCCTAAATTAATATTTCTGTAGGATTTTCATACTATAAAATAAAAATAACATATTCAGTATTTTCATAAGTAAAATTTAGAGAGAGTGAATGTACATATATTATCTCTATTTTTATCATAAATAAAGGTTTTTTTCCGACAACACATCAACTCAATAAAATCAGTTTTTGGACATGATTTAAAAGGAATGCAAAAGTAAAATGTTATGATGATAGTATTGAAGAAAGATAGGTACTTCGGATTAGAATATAATTCGGCTCTGTCAGTATGAAGTGAGAAAATACTCAACTATCTATTAACTATTAACCCTAATTCTCGACTTCCATATTGATATCCTATTTAAGATTATGTCCTCGATGAATTGAACTTATATTACACAAGTATTTAATATTTACCTCCCTTGTTTGATTTACAAATTATTTTTAAAGGTTCTACTTGTTAGTAATAGTGTTGGCATTTTAATAAAATAATTTTAGAAGAATGTAGAGGGAAAAAAATAATTTTAAAAAATGAGTTACTTGAGAATGAAAGCAAAAGCTTCACTAACGAAGAAATTGCAGGAGATTTAATTAGTACTACCAAACAGTATAAATTAGAGAATATTCCAAAATTAAATAGTAAGTAATTTTAGTTTCTGGTTTATCTAATATATTATTTTGATTAATATAATGTTTGGATATATTCTGTCATTTTTGGTTATTATATAATGTAGGGCAAACTATGAATTATTATATAATGAACAAAGATAAAATACTGGGGAGGATTTGTGTGGCGGAGGGTAAACGAAGCAATCACACAAAATCAATTAGTAAAGTTAGAAGGGATGTCTTGAAAGGAACAATAAGAAAACTCGACTTGAACCACACGTTCCCAGAAAAGTTTTTTATTTAGAATCCGACAATTTATGCAAGAACTTTCCAACTAATCGGTTGCTGCTTCCTCACCTAATAATGCTTTATTGAAAGCTTTAAAAGAGGGAAAGATAGTGATTTTTTAAAAAAGAATAATTTTATTATTTTGCAAAATAAAATAAAAAATAAAAAAATAGAATAGGATGCAAATTAATCAATTTAAATTCCGGCCTTCTTTTAACAGAAACACCAATTATTAAGTAACGTAACTGTTTTCTAATCATAGTTTACATCATATTTAATAAATTACAATTTAAAAAAAAAAAAAAAAAACTAAAGCAAGAGAAGAAGAACATAGTAACAGCAGCCGTATTCAGTGTAATTCATTTCTTTGACTAATTTTGTTTCATCGGAAAAGTTATCTCCGTATGACCTATAAATAATGAGTTCGAGTTGTGGAAACAATTACTAATATTCTACAATAAGTAGGTTGTCTTCATCACATCTGTTGTATTAGGGTGAGTTAGAATGCAGCTCTTCCTCGAACCCTACCTGAACGTAAAGGCGAGATGTTTTGTGTATCGAGACTGTCTTTTTTTTATAAACTACACAATTGTATATGCATTGCATATTTACTTCTCATTAATTTAATTTAATTTAATTTATCTTCATAGTTCTTTCAGTTTCAAGTAATCTTTCCATTTTGAATTTTTCTTTAAATTTTTATTTTGCATTTAATCAAAATCCTCCCTCATTATAGTTTGAATCATTATTAATTTACATTTTATTATCGCGTGATCATTACGAGAAACACGCGTATTTCTCATAAAATTCATTGGAAATGTGCTCGTTGGAGGCTATAAGCCCTTTAGTATTCAGAACTTACTGACCTGACTAATTTAAATTTACATCGTGTAGGATCGGAGATTGTTAAACAGGTTTCCCAAATTACAAGATGTCCCCTGAAGACAAATCAGGGTTGGAGCACTATGGATATTTAGAGGTACATTCACCAAAACTATATCATAAAGTATATGTTATTAATATATGATATGCATTTGGACAATATTTAGTTGAAGTTGAAAAAAATAAAAAGTTAGTTGTTTTGTAAGTGATAACCATTATTTCAACAAATTTTGTCACTATTTCAAATTGAGAAATGGTAAAAATACACACCTAAAGTATCACGTTTTCACGAGTTTCCTATCCAATTGTTCATGTAGGAAAAGTGAACACCTGATAGTTCTGGAAGGAAACTCGTGAAAGTGTGATACTTTAAGTGCTACGCATTTTTTGAGGATCCAACATTGGCTTGCCAACATTTCTGAAGCGTCCGAACAACATAGGTTATTAGCAGAATAGTATCTATCTATAAACATCAACATCATGAGTATTTAGACAAAATAGAACATATGATTGATTTAGCTACCTTTCACCATAGATTTTGAGAGTAGTTTTTGACTTCAAATATCTGTTTGACCGTGAAATTTGATCAGATTTCTTCAACTAGCTGTTTTTGTAAGCTAGTTTTTCGGACTTCCACTCACAAAACTTCAAGTATAATGCATGTCCAAACTCCAAGCATGCACAACTTCAAAAACTCAAATTTTCAAGTTTCAACTTCATAATCTATGTGTTAAGGATAGCTTGAATTTTTTGTACATGTTGTGAATTTTGATATATATAAACTTTGATTTTCTCAGTCAATGCAAGTTTTGGAAAGGGAAAATATGCCAAGAGCAAGTGATCTACTTTTATCAGTTTCAGTTTGTGCTGAAACATACAAAACCAAAATTGTTGATCTTGCCTTAGCATCAAGTGAAGAACTAAGACAAATGGCTCAACAACAAGAACCATTATGGCTATTTGACACAAATAAGCAAACTGAGGTACTCAATGAAGTTGAATATAAACGACGATTCGCTCATCTTGATCCAACTTTAGAGGAAATTATCAAATTCATTGCAAATGGTGGACCTATTGACATGCCAAGCTTTAATGGAAATGTCGATATTGAGATGGGAAACTCATCGATCCCCTCTGTTATTGAAGCGTCTAGAGCTATTGAGATTGTACTTGTGGATCCAATCAATCTCGTGCATATGCTGATGGATGTTGTAAGTTACAGATAATCTTCTATGTTGTTCAGACTCTTCAAAAGTAGTGCATTTTAGAGGATCAGACATCGGTGCTGCAGCAACATAGCAGATAATATAGTATTATTAACTTTATTGTTCTGAGTTTTGTCAATCAATTGAAAATATGATGGTTTTTTTTGTGTGTGTGAAAACAGGACAAATGGTCATGTGTGTTCTCCAACATTGTTTCAAAAGCAACAGATCTTGGACTTCTATTGACAGGAAGAGATGGATATCTTAATGGAGCTTTACAAGTGGTAATCTAATATTAACACTTTGTCTGAACTTTTCTGAGCTACTAATCCACCCTTTAGGGTGTGGCCGCAACGAGTGATGCTTTGTGCACTGAGATTTCCTCTTTGTTGAGCTACTAACCCATTCTGAATCATGTGTAGTAGTAATAGTAGTAGTAGTAGTACTCTGTAGCACGCTGCTTCCAGCTCAAACTATGTATACATATAATATGATTACACTTATTATGAACTCACCGACTCTAAATCATAGATTCGTCTTATAGCAACCACACACAAATGCATCCTTCTTACTTCAAAATTCTCAATGTTTGTTATTTCAATCATCTAAGCAAATTAAGAGATTGGTTTTTTTTTACGAATGATATGATTCGAGCTTAAATGAGCAAATATAGTCATCAGTTGAGGATTCATATAGCCGACCTTAACTTGTTTGGGACTGAGGTGTAGTTGTTGTTGTTGTATGGTTTTTTTTCTTTTCAGATGACAGCACAATTTCATCTTCCTTCTCCACTTGTTAGGCCTCGGGAGGTCTATTTCGCAAGGCACTCTCGACAAATAGATTTCAACACTTGGCTAGTAGCTGATGTCTCCTTAGAGAGTGTTTATCCTAATCCATTAGTACAGTATAAAAGAAGACCATCAGGATGCCTAATCCATGGACTTCAAAGTGGACTATCACTGGTAAAAATGAATACTTCTTAATCATGAAAATTTTAAGTTCCTAGTTGATTAGTGCATTATAATCATATAAAGATTTTGATGTGAAAATTTTAGGTGACTTGGGTGGAGAATAATGTAGTATGTGATGGTTCGATTCCCGAGATGTTCAGGCAGACATTTAAATCAGGCGTTGCATTCAGCGCGAAGCGCTGGATGCTAACCATGGAGAGACATTATGACAGATATGCAGTTCTGCAGAAACAACAAAATCAACTATTGGGACAGCCTTTGCTAGACAACAGTAAGCTGGTTTTCTGTTTTTCTTAGTCGTTTTCATTCGGGAAAAAGGGTCAAAAATACCTCTTTACTATATGAAGTATCTTAATTTTGTGCTTCTGTTATAATTTGAAGCCATTCATACATATATCTTTAGCAGATCATCTCGTATTTGCCCTTGATCCTAACGAACCTCTAACCTGAAGTTCGGAGGATACTTTTAGACCATAGTGAATAATAGAGGTAAGATTTGTGGAGTTCTTTTCCTGAAGTATTTTTGGCACACAGAATTCACTCTGTCAATGCTGGAGCTCTGTAAAGTAAAGAGTAACTACAAGACGATTTGCTAACAGCAAAGGGTATGAATGTCCTCAAAATGTAACAGAGGACACAATTAAGATATTTCGTATAGTAAATGACCTTTCCCATTTCGTGAAGAAAAAAAAAAAGAACTTGATTTGGTACTGATTCATGGTGTTTATCGCGTTATCTTCCATATTCTTAGACCTAGGGAAAGGACAGAAGAATTTAATGAAGCTGGCAGAACGAACGATCAAAAGCTACAATACTATCTTTAGCTCATGCAGTGAAAACCAGTGGATGCCCTTAAGGATACATGGTGGTGAGGATATATTTGTGAAAACAAACATGAATTTAGATGCTCCAGGAACCCCTCGTGGCGTTGTAGTAATGATTTCAACTTCCATGTGGCTACCAATACCACAAAACGATGTTTTTAAGTTCCTTCGTGCAGGGGGAAATCGATGGAAGGTGAGCATCTACAGAGTTTTACCTCAACTTATTCTATGTTCTGCTATCTGTGTTCTTAACATATATTTTTTGTAGTGGGATTTACTCTCCTATGGTTGTATGACTCGAGATGCACTTCATATCCCTTCAGCAAGAGACCCTGCTAACTCTGTTTCACTAGTCATAGTGGAGGTAAGACCCCATCCGTTTCAATCTGTTTGTCTGGTTTTGACTTGTCACGGAGTTTAAGTAAAGTTGAATTTTTTGTTTTAAATTAAGGATATGTAGAATGTATTCAAAATGTCTTTTAATCTTGTGGTCTTAAACATGTCATGCGGAAAGTTAAAATTAAATCAGAAAAAGGAAAGTAAGACGAACAAATTGAAACGGAGGGAGTAGTATGTTTTGAATTTAGAATTCTTTTCTCTTTTGTACAATGGTTTAGTCTGGGTCAGCGCAACCTCGACTATTTCATCGGATACCTGCTACTTCCCATCAATACAAGTACCAGATAACTCTCTACCTATCAATAAGGCAGTGGCGGAAGCAGGATTTTTACCAAGAGGTTCATCATCTATTATGTATACATAAACAAAATCTGACCATATATATATATACAATGTGATCCTCTGACGATGAACCCCCTTACACCCTTCTAGCCCCACCATGGCGGGAAGGGTTAGGTAGATATAATGTCGTTGTACAAACCCATAAATCCTAGATCCTCCTCTAGGCCGAAAAGGGATTCATCCCGGCACCTTCGGCAGAAAATCACACTGTATATTAAAGGTCAAAAGTTTTTATGAGCCCCCTTGGTGAAGATCTTGCCTTGCGAGGTACCTGCTACTTCCAACCAGTAACTCTTACCTATCAAGAAGACTTAAACAAATGGGAAGAAATCACCTAATGTTTTTTTTGTTTACAAATTCTATGAGGAATAAAGCAAAGTTTCTAATAGTTTTCTTGATCAATATAGCCTCCCAATGGAAGAACAAACAAGTCAGAGATGTTTTACCTACAAGAGAGCTTTGCAGATTCAACAGGAATGTACATAATTTTTGCACCAGTTGATGCTTCAGCTGTGCAATATATTATGGAAGGCAAAGACTCAGATAGTGTAGACATGTTGGCTTCAGGATTTGCTGTCCTACCTTGTACTTCTGAAGGAAGTATTCTAACAATGGCATTTCAGTTGATGGATGAAGAGATATCGACTCCGGAGTATCTTCCCCCACAAGCAGTGTCTACAGCAAACAGACTCGTGTCGGAAACAGTTTCCCTTATCAAGGCTTCATTGATGTTCAACTCTGCATTTTGAGACATTGTTTTGTTAGTAGAGAATAGAGAAGGTTCAATTAGGCGCCATTTTACATGTGTTATTGAAGTTGTTGGCATCCTTCGTTGCTGCTCCTCATATCAACTCTATGATTTCTGTTTAGTGGCAAGAACAATTGTTTTTGGTTCAACGAAAAAATTGGATCATTTGATCCGAGGGTCTATCAAAAACAACCTCTCTACCTCTCCCAAGGTAGGGGTAAGGTCTGCATACACACTACCCTCACCAAACCCCACTTGTGGGATTACATTGGGTATTGTGTTGAAAAATGGGATCATCTCCACTCGTGAAGACTCGGAATGATGATCCGAGGGTCTATCAAAAACAAACTCTCTACCTCTCCCAAGGTAGGGGTAAGGTCTGTGTGTACAGACTACCCTCACCAGACTCCACTTATGGGATTACATTGGGTATGTTGTTGAAAAATGGGATCATCTCCACTCGTGAAGACTCAGAATGATGATCCTAAGATCTATCAAAAACAACCTCTCTACCTCCCAATGTAGGGGTAAGGTCTGCACCTGACCTTTCTTGTGGGATACACTGGGTATGTTGTTGAAAAATGAGATCATCTCCACTCGTGAAGACTCGGAATGATGTAGTTATGCCTACTTCAGACCTGAATGTTTGAACTAATGTCAACTTCAAACATTCAGGTCTGAAGTTTGGGACTGTGAAGATTAATTTCAAACCCAAGTGTATAAAAGTTTGAACTGCAAAAGCAATGTACCGACTTCATACATAAAATGTCTCACATGACACAATGTTCTGCCTTTTCTCTATTTAGAAGTTGTTTTAGACCACAAGACTCAAAGTTATCTTTTTCTTTCTTAAGCTCCGTGTCCAACCAAACACCTTCACATAAAGATAAAGAGTGATAATCTCTGTACCCAGAAAAGAAAAAATTATTGCATAGATGTTGAGACAATTAGTAAAGCCACTATACCTATTAAAGTAAGAAGTCATTTAAAAACCAAAATCATACACGCCAAAAAAATAGAGTTTATGTACATTTTCCTATTCTAATATTCAGCATTAAGCAAAAACATCCCTCTGATGAACTAATTTTTTATTTTTTTTTGGGTACGTCGGGAAGACCAAATAAATTACTTCAAATCTCTCATAAGCAACATGGATTGAATCAACAAGGAGAAGAAACTCCATATCTTTGAACAGCACCTCCCAGATTATCGAATCTTCTTTGCTCAAAACACATGTATCATGAATCACAAGCAACTCCTGGAGATAAACTAACTTCCAGGAAGAACATCCATAAATGAGAAATCATGGGGCGGACCTGCGTATCATGTTTTATACATCATTAGTAACAATTCAAGTTTTCTTTTATGAAAGATCAAATTTAGATAACATTAAGATAGCTCAATTGGCAAAGGTTGAGGAACTTGTACATCATCCCCGAGTTTCAAAGGATGATGTTGGTCC
Source organism: Solanum pinnatisectum (assembly GCA_035578085.1). Taxonomy (NCBI): domain Eukaryota; kingdom Viridiplantae; phylum Streptophyta; class Magnoliopsida; order Solanales; family Solanaceae; genus Solanum; species Solanum pinnatisectum. The sequence continues at coordinate 1,623,760 of CM069085.1, read as the reverse complement.
AAAGAGTTGGCTCCAGATGGATTGCTCGGTCATCCAAAAAAATGAAGAAAAAGAAAAAGTTATGCACAGCTTACCTTCTTGTGCACCTAAAAGGTAAAATGGAAGGTGCGAAATCATTTTAGTTCCCCCTTCACTCCAATTCACTGTGCCAAGTTTCTGCATCCCTTTACTTGGAGATTCACATGTGCCCAAGATAGACAAACATATAGCAGGTTCATTCATCAGACCCAAATAATCACGTGCACGCTTCCAGACCCTTGCATCTGAGATTCGTGAACGTGCAACCTGTCAACCAGATTGACCAAATTATTAACCTTAATAACCCAAAATCTCGGAGGCATTTTACCACCATGATCAACTGCTTCCATGGAAGCCTATTTTTCTCTGGAAGGCGATAGCTTACACTAACCTTTGTTAAGGAAACACGGGCCCTGGGCAACAGTTCCCGGTGATATGTGGCAAGCTTTGCAATGGCAGTCACAACAAAACATAATAGCCTTGATTGTGATGATTTTCTGGATTTTGCGGAATCAGACCCAAGAGCTGATTCACGCAGACGCACACGGCTTATGAGCAGAAGGAAAACATAAAAAATCAGTAAAGAGTGGCATCTTAAAATGAATCTCTGATGTTGTGCGAAGCATTCAATTCACAGTTTACCTTGATGAAAGGTTTTCATAGAGAAGTAATTCCAAGCTCTCAAAGAGTTCACGAGCAGCATCTTTGTGGGCTTCACCACCACCTCCATGCTCCCCGATTGCCCAGCATAGTTGTAATGCCAGTTCAGTCTAGAGAAAAATTTAACTTCAGTCAATTCTTGCAGGTTAAATGAGATAGAGAATGTCTTATTGTGACTTGGGAAAGAAGGTCCAGTCACCTTCGACGGACTATCATAAGCTTCTCCAAGTCTGTCCACTATAGGCTTCTGCACAAACATAAGGGTGGCTGTGAGCACATGAAATCGAGGAAAAAGGAAAGAATGGGCATATCGGGTTTTATGATTCATTGAGAAGAATTTAATTATAAAAAGTTAAGAGATGAGATATGGGAAAAATCAAAGACACAGAAGATGTGCTGGTCATGCAGGAATGCACTTTATTAGCACTCTAACCATCTCAATTGTGAATTAATATACAGATTAAAGGTGAGGATTCGCTAGGTGTAATTAAGACAATACCTTCAGAAGTGCAATGAAACTGGGAGATCGATTAAAGCCAGCAAGCATGAGCTCTAAGATCCTCTTTTGAACCTACAAATATGTATAGGATATATCACTAATTAAAGTTAAGTACACTCAGACAATAAAAACCACTAATCTGATACTGTGCAAAGGTGACATCAACACAAAGGGCACCAGCAGTAGAAGAAGGATCCTTCTATAAGAGACGGACCATAACTAGACCGTTCAAAAATGCTACCCTCTTCCTTCCTTTCTTTCCTTCCTTTTCTTTTTGGTATCAGTGAAGTTATCCTCTTTCTAAAATTCTAAACAAGGTCAGAATTATATTTCCATTACTAGACATTGTGGTTCATTGCACGTATATCAGTTTTGATATAAACTTCAACGCCTTGGAACAATTCTCTGACTCAAAGAAAAGCAAACTTCATTTTTAATAATTAGAAGTGATGAAAAGGCATGAAAAGAAGAAGCAAGGCAATTTGCTCTACTGGAAGGAGCCACTGCACCTCTGCTCTACAGAAAGGGAACAATAATCCAAGTACCTTTAAAATTACATAGCAAAATAGAAAAAATGCTTATGTTAATTTATAGCTACAATAGGAAATTCCTCCAATAGAATATTGCCTCATCAACATCAAAATAAATTTGAGAAGGCACTCTTCAATTTATCTACATGCACTTAGATACCTCGTACAAGAATAACTTTTCTGGGAATAGATTGGAATATCTTGCCATAAGTAGGGGAACCAGAGCACAAATAAGAGCTGCAACAGAAACATTATGAATCAAGCTCTTCATAAAGTTGCTTCCTCGTTTATATAGCGAAAAAGCTCCCCTGCATAAATGGATGGAACTTACAATCATTGACTTCACGGATCGCTATAGCAGTATACATATCAAGCAGCCGAGGTGTCATTCTCAGTGCTTGTTTCAGCCTATCAGACATAGACGTGCTAACTGCTGCTTGTAGAGCCGCAGCTACTGCAGGAGAAGCCCAATGACGTTCCTAAGGATCATGAGAACCATGAACGATTCAGATTAGACAAACTTGGTAAGAGAACCAACTATAGGATGATCTAGTAGATGATATCATCAGAGAGAGCATCAAAAGAAGCATGGATTAACATATTGGAAGTGTGGCACTGTTATTTGCACTTTTTCTAGCTAAATAAGTGATACTGGTTTTACTCCGAAGTCTAATTTCTCTTTTAATAGCATGCAAACCTGCAGCAATCTAGAGCTTACGACATAGAAAAGACCATACAGCTAGACCATCATTCTCATCCTTGAGAAGCTCAAGAAAGAATGGATCAGCTACTGCCATTGTGGAGCTATCCTCAGATTCAGAGTCCCCCCCTCCATCTCCTATGGTTGATCCTGTATATGCTTCATCCATGAGTGCTAGCAACATCTGTTACCAAGAGGAATCTCTACAATCATATCCAAAATTTGGAAATTTCAATAATTCATAATTCAGATGAGTAAATAATAACCTCTGGAGCTGAACTCTTCTGTATTGAAGCTATGCTACTGCCAACCAGTGATCCTGAACTCTTTTCCACCTTTTCCAGTGCCACAACCAATACTGGCAAAAATGAAAAGAAGGTCTTATAATAGCAAAAAAAGAGGAATAACTAGAATGCACCACTAATGGATCTTTATGGCAACTTGATAGAACAACAGCTTCACGTACAAATATACTAACTCTTTCGACTAACTTTTGGTCAGATATCACTTTGCAAGATCAAGCATATGTTTGGAACACTCCAAAGAGTAAAATCACAACCCCAAACCTTACCCTTTTACATTTTTTCCCCTTTGGGTAAGGATTAGCAAGAAAGACATAAAGTAACACACTCACTAGGAAAGTCTATGATTGATGGAAATAGTGGAAGAAATGACCCCTGGGAAATCAAACCAGGAAATACTCTACGAAATGCTTTTTCCAATCTGCATGGATGATCAAAAGTGTTTGTTAAGTGCAGGTTCATAAACATTAGGAGAATTAAATCTGTCATACTGTATAAGATTAAGTACTCCATACAGAAAATTCTGTTAGCCATTGGATAAGAAAAACAAAATAAAATAAAATAATGTTGAGGAGAAACTAGCTGAGGAAAGGCGCTATACATTATCCTCTTCAGTTACAGTCTGCCTCTTTTGACAGTTGATTAGCAACCATATTATTTATCCAAGCATAAGTACAATAGTCCAAAAATTGAGACATCAAATGTTGCAAAGTTTTCATTCATGACATGGATTAGCATGTTGGAGAAGGTAAGAGGTCCCATAAGAGTCAATTTCTAAAGCTGAAGGGCACATGAGAATTCAAGCAAAACTTCTGCAACCACGGAGAGGTCACCTACATCTATGATGGCAAATCAAATTTGGCAGAATTTGGTTAACTATATAACTACAAATCAGAGAAAACACGAACACCAAATTTTAGGTTATATACGGGAGTGGAGTCATACTCAAGTCCAACATGCCAGTGGTTAGGAGCTAGGACATGTGGTTGACACTTCCCTATACTTCTATATTTTTTTCCAAGGATTTAGACAATTCTCTCTAAATTCAGACATATGTATCATTCTTTTCAACACTGAGCACTAGTTCTGAACTATTTCTTCTTTCTTTTGGGCGCAACTGGACCCTTGGAAAAAGAAAATTTGATACTTTTTAGGATATACAATTATTTCAATCACTTTTATAGGACCAAGTTTCATATCAGAAAAGAAGAGGACAAGACTTCTGTATTAGATTTAGACATTCAGTCATAATAATGTTGTCCAAAGCACTTTTAAGTATGTTAGACACTTCCTATACTTCATTGTAGGTTTTCATGACTTGAATATAATGTTTGTTATGTTATTCTTGTCGTGTCCCCCTTATTTTCAAAGTTTTTCTGGCTTAGTTTCTGCATCCAAACTAAAAATGGTGGTTTGATCGTGTTAGTATCTGATCCTCCTGTGAATAGCCCAAGAGGCAAGTGAGGCAGTTTCTAAATTTAAGAAACTCAGAAAGCTAAGATTTTGTCGCTGTAACATCTAACCCTTGAAGGATGACACTACTACAAATTTTTTAATGGCCAAGAAAACAATTAAGGAGTCCCTTCATGGGCATTGCCATCACAATTATAAATGAAGTGCCATCAAACAGAAGATAAGCAACTTTTCAGTCACTTCATGGGCATTGCCATCATAATTATAACTAAAGTGCCATCAATCAGAAGAAAGCAACTTTTCAGTCCTTGATGGCATTGCCATCACAATAATAAATAAAATGCCCTCTGCAGGCATGTGCAAGAACAAGCAACAGGTTCTACTATCGGAAAATAACTAATGGCTCACTCCATTTAAAACCTATGCAGTTGCCAAAGTCCAAACAACAGAGCAGCAACCAATCTGTTATTATTAAAATGACAAATCTTGGTGTCATGTAGTGCAATAAAGGAAATCTATTTCAGCACAATTTACCAACAACAAAAAAAAAAAAACAGACAATAAGAAGCCGAAAAAAATAAGGATGTTGAACCAAATTACTTTCTTTACAATTTAAAGCCAAGGTTTGATAAGCCAATATAAGATACAAGAGCAATGAAATAAGAGAAATAACATAGTACCATAATCTATCCATTCGTTGGCATAATTCTATCGAATTCCCCATCTTTTATTAATAAATGAGATATGACAATAAGACTTACTTCTCCCCATTCCATGCAATTAGCTTCAGCAATAATGGGAAAAACTGCAATGTCATCAGAGATCAGATTAGCGCATTTGCATGCTTCCTAGTGCATATAAACATCCAAACAAATATATAGACAAAATGGCCAGTATATCAGAAACATTTCATAGATATCAAAACCTTTTATGCAAACATCTTTTTGTAAGTACATTTTATGGAAAGATCTTGTATAAAATTAGAAACAGTTTGCACTACACGACGACGACTAAGAGAAGATTCAAAACTAGTTCAGGTTAAGATGAAATAGAAGGCTAACATGTGCATATTAGGTAAAGGACAGCATGATATGCAGGACTAGTACGAATTTGCATGTTCAGCAAAATTATGCTCCCCCTATTTCAATTTATGTGGCATAGTTTGAACCAACACGAAGTTGAGAAAGAAAGGAGTATTTTTTAAACTTGCGGTCTTAAATTTTCATAATATCTGAGTGGCTATAATACTTCTGAAACTTGTAATCTTAAACATGCTAGTCATTTGGGGTAAATTGGAAAGTTTAAATTAAATCAACTTTAGAAAGTTGTCATTCTTAAATTCTTATGGAACGGACTAAAAAAGAAATGTTGCCACATAAACTAGAATGGAGAGATTAGCATATATCATATTTGTTAGACAGATCAATAGTGTTAGCATATTCAACCCATCATAAGGTTACAGCAATATGATTCATATAATCAGGGTAAATCAATGTGTTAAAGCTACAGATGTTCTATACTAACATGTAGAACTGTCACATCTACTTTTTTAGTCGTAAAATTTCTTACATGCACAAAGGGATGTAGAACAGTGATATCTATTACTAATTACATTTTTTTATTGGTATTAAATACAGAAATAATGGAGAGGGGATGGGATGTTTACTTCACCTGCACTGTATCAAGACAAAAAAAAATTACAGTACCACATAATTATATCAAATTAACCCTCTTTCAAAGATGCTATTCTACTATGTTTACAATTGATGTCTTGAGCATTATACTCCCATAAATTAGAATTAATTAACAGCAACTTGACTTGAATATGTACCTGGGGAAGCAAAGTAGGAAACGAACTTGAAAACTTTTTCTTGTTTGCATTCAGAAAGTCAAGGGTTGCTTCTGCAACAACAGGGTCTGCAAACTCACTGCAGTAAGCATTAAGAATTGCTTAACAAACCCACGAAGTAGAGTGATTTAATTACGTTATGTCTGGTAAAATAAAAATATATCAATCTACTACATCAGAAGAAGGAACTTCTAACTGCATGCTTATTAACATATAACCACATTTATGAAAGGTTAGGCTCCAATGAAAATAATCAGACTTTTAACAAAGAAAAGTAATGATATTCTCCCTACCGGCTCAAGCATGACTTAAAAAAGGTCCGTAAATTAGGATCAGCATCATGCAGGACCACATCTCCAAAGTCGAGAAAAAACTGAAGTATAGCCTATATAACAATGAAAAAAGACATGTTTAGAATTAGTATATACCTTGTCCTGGGAGGGGAAAAAAAACACAATAGTGGAAATAAATGCTTACTTTGGAAATACAGCCATAAAGTGGCTTGAATTTAATCATGTATCAGAATACAAGGTACATTCAAAGCCATAGGCATGAATTCCTCAAAGAAGTACTTCGCATAAAAGAATTTCACTATAGAAAGTTCAAAAATTATCTTTCACATATTAGTGTGACCTTTATGTATGCTATAAACCGGTTTAATTAACTACGTAGAGTCCAACTAAAGGTTTATGTCCAAGTGTGCAAACATGAGTGCCTGTCAAGTGTGTGGTATACCCCATATCCTCCTTCAACACAGATAAAGCTAGTGCAGAAGAAGTTAGAATCTAGCTGAAATGATTCCACCAGCCAAGACTCAGATTTCGGAACCTTTTCAGAACTATCCGAAAAGACGGGTTCTTTTACCTCCGAGGTTACTCGTGACACAGTTATCCCTTTTGATAATAGCAGCACTGGTCTTTTTTAATCTCTCTCATTGTCTTGCTGTTGTAAGCTCCACCGAAATTATGCATGATAAACTCTCTCTTTCCAGCAAACTAAATTATTTGATTTAAACAAGCAGTAATAAAGGAGAAATTTTACCTTCTTCCTACATAAACAAGTATCTGATAATCTCTCTCATTGTGTTGCTATTGTAAGCACCAAAGTTATGCATAATTAACTGTCTCTTTCCGATGAACTAAACTATTTGATTTAAACAAACAGTACAAAGGAAAAGATGTTACCTTTCTTCCAAAAAAACAAGTATCCGATAGTCTTTATATTACGAACATTCCAAAGTTCTAACAATTTCAACTTATTAATATGCAAAATGCAGTTAGAAGTTCAGTTCAAATAGCACATAAGATAAGGCAATTAAAAATGAGAGATTTTACCTTCCTCATACTGAAACAAGTATCTGATAATATTATATAAATATTAATTTTTTAGAAGTTCTTTTAATTTCAACTTATTTATATGCAAAATGTAGTCAGAAGTTCAGTTCAAATAGCACACAGCATATAACACGAAAGCACGGGAATGAGTATACCAACAGAAGAAGGCCATTGGAGGTTTGAGACTGCGAAATTGAAGAAAGACATCGCTGAAATATCCTATTCAGATGAGGATAAACTCTAGCAATCAAATCTTCTGATTTCTCACTTCTACATAAATCACAAAGACTTTTGACCTGAAAATGACAACATAATCAACAATTCAACTGCTACACCTCAATTCCAATTAAGCAAACAACGGCTATATAAATCATCTATATCAATAATCTTCAGATTTTTCACTTCTACATAAGACTATTGACCTCAAAATGAACAACACAATCAATAATCAACTGCTACACCTCAAAGAGTTAATATTGGCTATATAAATCATCTATATCAACAATCTTCTAATTTCTCACTTCTTCATAGATCAAAAGGACTTTTGACCTCAAAATGAACAATACAATCAACAATTCAACATCTACACCTCAATGAGCTAATATTGGCTATATAAATCATCTATATCAATAATCTGCTAATTTTTCACTGCTACATAAGACTTCTGACCAGAAAATGAACAACACAATCAACAATTCAACTGCTACACCTCAATGAGCTAATATCGGCTATAAAAATCATCTAAAATCAACAATCTTCTAATTTCTTACTTCAACATAAATCACAAAGACTTTTGAACCTGAAAATAAACAAAACAATCAACAATTCCAACTGCTCCACCTCAATAAGCTAATATCGGCTAAATAAATCATCTAAAAATCAACAATCTTCTAATTTCTTACTTCAACAACACAATCAACAATTCAACTGCTATACAACTCAAATCCAAATTAATATCAGATTTATAATATCATATTTATCAATTGAACAATGTATGTGTACGGAGAAAGAGAGAGAGAGAGAGAGAAAAACTGACGGAATTGAGAAGAGAAGGATCAGAGACAGGGTCGGTGACGAAATTGGAGTCTCTAGCACTGGAAGATAACGATCTCAGATGAAAATCGAACTGTTTGAATCTGTCTTCTCCGGCCATCATCTATTTATCGATACAAAGCAGCATCAATGGCGAACTCTTCTTCTTCTTCTTTTAACTGAAAAAAATTGCTATTATATTGATAATTAGGACAAAGATATTTGGGAAATTATTAGAGTACAAATAACAAGGCAAAAATGAAAAAGAAATGAATAACAATTTATATGAAAGCAAACATCTTATTAAAAAACTAGTATTGTGTTTGATTAATTTTTTTTAAAAAAAAAGTAGTTTGATGTAGGAAAATTTAGAGGGACAAGGACAATTTAAAATTCAAACTCTATTGGTATTTAAAGATTATGATATTTTAGCATTTTAATTCGGGAGTTTATACGTGGTTAATTAGAAAAAATTATTTGGTGAGGGTTTCATCAAATGTGTTCTATTTTGATATTTTTGCATTCCAAAAAGAATTTCTTCAACATGTAAACAACAAAATAAAATTTTACGAAGACAGATATTAACAACTCCGCCTTTGTAAGCTTGTTCATATTTCAAGTCAGGATAAAGGAGGAAGGGGATATGCGGGAACGACACCGGGGTTTTTGAACCAACAACTCCAATATAAGCTTACAAGAAATATGTTTTATTCATCAGCATGGGCATATTTTACCAATACAACAAATTTGTTTCACTCAGTTTCCTAAAGTACAAAGTGAATCCAAAAAGGATTCAAATTAAACCTTCAAATACTTAATAGCTGTCTGAACATCTTTATCTCCTCTACCACTGCAGTTAAGCACCACCCTAGTTCCATTGGGTAGAGTAGGACACAACTTCTCCAAGTAAGCCAGTGCATGAGATGTTTCCAGTGCAGGAATAATGCCCTCTAACCGAGACAATCGCTTAAAGGCTGCAAATGAAGATCAACACAGGAAGAGAACATAAGTGAAACTTAAAATGTTACACGAAGATGCAATGATGAAAGTTAAAATCTATGTTACTCAGATCGTTGGGTGTGTGCCGGATCCTCCAAAGTTGTGCATCTTTGGAGGAACCAACACGGATGCAACAACATTCTGGAGGGTCCAAGCAGCATAGGCTAAAAACCATGTGCAAGCCATTTTGTATTATTTTGACAAAATTTTAAGATGAACACTAAAAAGAGTGAGTTTTTCAAATGGAACCGAAGCAGAAATCAAGATTAGAATCAGGAATTATTAGACAAGTCAACAGTCACCTTCTAAAGCCTCCTCATCAGTAATGCTATAATACTCTGCTCGTCCTAAGTCTTTCAAAAAGCTGTGCTCTGGCCCAACTCCAGGGTAATCCAGTCTGGCAAGTCATAAGGAGGAGAAGAAAAGAGAAATGAAAATGGACCGGTGAGTAGATGTAAAGATCTGATATAGAATGACCTGCTAAAACTAAGGCACTTCCATGACCGAAAAAAGAATTAATTACCCAGCGCTGATAGAATGGGGCTCAACTATTTGTCCGTCTTCATCTTGCAGCAGATAGCTCATAGCTCCATGCAGTACTCCAACCTCTCCCTTTGTCAAAGTTGCAGCATGTTTTCCACTATCTATACCAAAACCGGCAGCTTCTACCCCAATCAACCTAACATCTTCATCATCAACAAACTCATGGAACAGTCCCATAGCATTTGAGCCTCCACCAATACATGCAACAAGCACGTCTGGTTTCCCACCCCATTTTTCTAATGCTTGCTTCCTTGTTTCTTTGCCAATCACCGCATGGAAGTCTCTTACCATCATGGGGTACGGATGTGGGCCTGCAACAGATCCAAGTATGTAATGAGTTGTCTCGACATTTGTAACCCAATCCCTTATAGCCTCTGAAGTGGCATCCTTGAGTGTAGCAGTCCCAGAGTGAACTGCTCTAACCTGCATGTAAATTATGGAAAATGAAGTCAAGAAATGCTGGCATCTCGAGAGCAAAAATGGTTCGATACTATTTTTTTTAATCAAATTATAAAAACTGGTCTATACTCTTTGAGACTCTGATCATCCTTGTTAAACAGAGAAGCCATAGTTAGCAATTAGACGGGTACCAAAGAGGAAAACAATGAAGCCAAAAGCAACTGTCTAATAAAATACTTCTTTGCATTTTTATTGATACTATGTAAATGTACGTCCATCAGATAAGTCCCAGCTAATGCACTTGGGATTCCACAACTGTTGCAGAATGCAATTTCCAGGGAGATTTCTTCCTTGCATTTGTATCTGTTAGGCTCATTCGTGGATTTTTAAAATGAACTCCATATCCTTATCTATATAGATATACCATCCACATGATATGCTCTACATCAAACTAAGGATTTATCGTATACTATTTCCTCCAGTTTACAGTATTAGGAACTTAAGCTTTTGGTTACAGAAACTATGGAGTGCATTTACCACATCAGAACTTTAATAAGGATCCAATGCAACAAAAAATGTACTCTCTTCAAACAAAATTGAATTTCCTAGTTCAATTTAAGCGGTTATTGATTAGAGGAATTGTAAAATCGAATTGTTTTATATTCATTGTGAAGAAGATGTCAGACCCTTCCTTTTTTAAGAAAATATAAGAGAGTAGCTTTGAAAGAGCAAGCAATATTCCTATTAGCTTTTTTTTCCTTCTTTTTTATTAGTATAATATGTTAGAAAAATACTTTTTATGAGGAAAATGAACATTGATGTGGGACAGACTAAAAAAGAAAGGTTGACATCCAATTTGGGATACACACATATGTATGTATAGAGAAAATGCATCTAAGTAAGCATATAGAAGTTATTACACAATTTAAACAGCAAAATGACACTGGTGAATACCATGGAACAGCAAAGTCGGCCCATAAATTATTCGCATACTTTTCAAATTCTCTATTAAGCAAGCTAAGAACAAACACATAACTCATAATGTAGGAAACAAACCTCAGCTCCAAGCAGCCGCATTCTAAAGACGTTTAGTGCTTGTCTCTCCATATCTTGGGCACCCATATAGATAATGCATTCCAAACCAAAACGAGCACAAACAGTAGCAGTGGCAACACCATGCTGACCTGCCCCTGTCTCAGCAATGATGCGTTTCTTGCCCAAGCGCTTAGCAAGCAAAGCTTGGGCAACTGCATTATTAATTTTGTGGGCACCAGTGTGGTTAAGATCCTCCCTTTTCAAGTAGATCAGTGGCCCTTTGCCGTTTGGGAGTTTGTAGTGCTCAGTAAGTCGCTCTGCAAAATAAAGAGGGCTCTCTCTGCCTACATAATCTCTTAATATTCCATCTAGCTCTTTCTGCAGAGTGCAGACAACATAATCAGTACAAAGAATTAGACATTTTATATGGGACATCACAAGCCTTCACAACGAACGGGATTGAAAAAAGAACAAAAGAGAGTTGTTAACAAAAAGAAAAGGTCATAACTAAAATTGCTTTTTCAGAAGACTTGAACTGAGTTAAGAATCCAACACAGGTTTCCCCTCTTGTAATTTGATAAACACTATGCTTGAGAAGCTTTTCTCGTCATAGCAAATTAACATCTGTTTCGAGCTCACCACATAAAATACCAGTTCAGGGAAACAAAACTATTAAAGAAAGGAAATTGCAATTGCTAGTTGAATACTCAGCCTTACATGGGTCCATATATTCAAGAGGTAAAAAGACACATATATTTTACATTACCGGCTTACTCTGTTAATCAAGGTTGAGGACTCGATGAACTAACAGTTCAAGAGGAACATAGGGCACCCATTGCCCCGGTTATCGGTCCGGATAGTTGTTGGGCTAAACAAGCCCACAAATACTCTTAACATGGTGATGATATTGTCCGCATTGGGTCAAGCCTGCGTGGTTTTTCCCAGAAGGACTCACGCCATTAAGAGAATCCTTACACCTTATATGTAGCCAGTAGCTTACTTTTCATTTTAGCAACAATAGTGAGGGCAAGCTTTGGCAAAATGGTAAAGTTGCTTTTTTGCTGACCTAAGGTCTCCATCCCAGATGTGAAAGCAGACTCTTTGCAAAAATGCAAAAGAGACGGCTTGTGGCATACCCCTTCTCTCTCCCAATCCCAAGCTAGTTAAAGATCCCCAATCTAGAAAAAGGGGGAAGATACAATGATACAGCACTAAATCCTGAAATCAGTTTTTTTTATATCAAAACACTAATTCCTGAAACAATTGCCAGTCATTGCATAATCAACCAGACGTCTCTTGTTCAATTTCTCTAACATATGCATTGATAGAATGCAGGATTTAAGTATAATAACATTTACAATAATAACAACCAACGAAATGAAATCAAATATCACCAATCAATATTAAACTACATTTATCCATTCCACATTTCCACTCTATTCTGAACCATTTCATTCCAATACTACTTAACAATTTATCTTTTAAAGCAAATGAAATCAAATCACCAATTTGTAAATTTATGCAACAAAAATCAATACAAACAAAAAAACCTTCTAGAACCTATTTCAATACTACTACCTAATCAGCAATTTGAAAATTTATGCAACAAAAATCAATACAAACAAAAAAAAAACTTCTAGAACCTGTTTCAATACTACTATATAATCATCAATTTGAAAATTTATGCAAATTAAAAAAAAAGTTCATTTCCGAGAACCTGAAAAGCTTCATCGGTAGCGAGTGATTTGAAAGCTGTCTCGAGCTCATCAAGTGCGTGCATTAGAGTTTCAGGCACGTATTTTCCACCAAATTTTCCAAATCGGCCGAATGAATCGGGACGTTGAATAGCCGCCGGTTCATCAATCGCCTGAGCCGCCATTGATTGCTTTTCTGTAAGAACACAAACAATGGAAGGAGGAAACTTTGAGGAGGAGTGGCAAGGTGTAATTTTGTTGAGTTTGAGGGGTATTTGGAATTTAGGAAAGTAGGAGAAGGAGGAAGCGGCGGAAGAGAGGCGGCAATTTTTCGGAGATACGGTGGAGGAGAAGGCCATGTTTGGATGAAAAGTTCTTTAAAGAAGCGAATGAAGTTGAATTCTACTTTTTGGTCTTTTAAATAGTGGTGGATGGGGAGGACACCGTGGAATTTTGCGAATACGTGGCTCATTTTGATTCAATGCTAATTAGACTTTAGATTTGTTTATATTAACCTTGCTTTCAATCATAGATTCTGAAGTTAAAATTTAAAATATTTCAAAATTATATTTAAATATGCATTTTATTTAGAAAAAGTTTAATGCTAGTTTGACTATGCGATAAGGGATAATTAATATCGGAATTAATTTTAGAGTGATTTATTCCAAATCACATGATAATTTGTCTCGTGATTGATTATTTTGAGATTGCTATGTTATTTTTATCCCATATTTATGGTGTGATAACTATCTTGGAATAATTTATCTCTAGATAATTAATTTTAGAATAATTTATTCTCAACCAAGCGAGATATTTTATTTCTTCTCATTTTTTCACTTACCTTATCTTTTATAGTAGTCATATTTGTAGGTCGTATTCTACATTTTTTTTTTATAATTTTATCCTTGAAATTATTGGTGTATGAGATTATGTACGGACAATAAACGATATAATCTATCCAATTAAGAATTTAATAATCCAACTTTTACTAAAAATGACCATTTGCCTTTTTTTTTAATTGCAATCACATGACAATTAACATTTGCTTCTTCCGACCATTAATGTCTTCTTTTTCTCTTCCTCCCTCTTCTTCTTTATTTCTTTGTTGTTTTCCTCTTCCTTTTTTTCATGTTCTTCTTCTACATTTATACTCAACTTTAAAAATTGACGTGCGGTAAATATGAATTGATCAAGAGACTTAAAACATTAAGAGAAGTTCACGTCTAAAATTTGAGATTGTTTAGAGATGATTTGAGATGGTTGAGATTGAAAAAAAAATATGCTCTACAATGTATTATGTATGTACAGCTCTCTTCAAAATAAAGTGAAATAAATTGGGGAACTTTCACAAACAACCACTAAAATAATTTTAACTAGGCTCAATAGCTACAGTTTGCTAAAGATGATTCATCTACACGTTAGAGGGAAAAGATAGGCAATAGAGAGAGGGCAGAAAGTGGAGAGAGGCGAGTTGTATATTTATATTTGTCATATAATTGTATATATGTAACTGATATACATATGTATTCATAAATCTAGCGAGAGAGATTGGGAGAGGCAGGAGAGAGATGATTTCATTTGTATATCTATCATATTTGTATATGTATTGCCGAGGAGAGAGAGGCAAGAGAGAGAGGAAAAGAGGAGAGAGACGCATGTAATTACAATAAAAATTAAGATGCGAGCTGTAATTAATTCAAACTATAATTATATTAACTAATTAACTAGTATATATTTGCTTATTCGTGTAATTTTCCAAATAATTTTTTAATTTTTTTTTTTGAATAATATTCAAAGCCCAACATGTTACATGAAGAAAGTGGCTCAGAAGCCCATTGTTAAGCTAAAGCCCAAAAACCCGAAGATCCGAGATTTTCATTCATCACTATCGTTTTCTCTTCTGGTTTCTGAGTTTGTTTTTTTCCAACTTTCCAATGCGCGGCAAACCCTAATCCTCTTCAGCGTTAGGTAAAACTCCGCATCTTTATGCTTATATGCTTATGAACTATACATTTATGCAATCTTCATACAAGCAATTAGTTAATGAATTACTTTTTAGTATTTCATTTTTATTAACTTCGGTTTTCATAATCGATGCAGTTTGCAATTTGGTTTTCATATACACTGGCAATGTTGTTGTTGTTGATGTTGTTTTATCAAGTGATTAAGCTCATTTGAGTTGAGTTTTTATTGGAAACAAACTCTATCTACTCAGAAGGTAGGGATAAAATCTGCGTACAATCTATGCTCAGAAACTCATAACATTATTATTTGTCATGAAAATTTGATTAAATTGTGAATTTAAAGAAGTTGGCTTGCGCACACATGCATTAGTGATATGAGGCTTAAATGTTCAAAGAGAAAGTAAGTTCTTTACTGTTGTTTTACTTTCGTGAGGTTATGGAGCTGAAATTGTAAAGCATTGATATGTTTTTATAAACTTTTTTCATTCTTGAGTTAGAATATTGATTATTTCAGATATGCAATTTCTTGATGATTATAAAGTATTTTGGAGTGGTTGTGCTTGATTTTGTTTTGGTTTTTGTTAAATTTATTGAGGTTAAGGAGTACAATCATGGATATTTCACGCTTCAAGCCAATGACTGATCCTTTAGACTAAAGTTTTAGGAAATATATAATAGATTTGTCAATCCTAAACTTTAAAGCATTGTTTCGTACTTTGAGTTTGAATTAAAAAAATTGTCTTACTTTTCTCCTTATAAATTATGATTCTATTTGAATTTCTTCAATAATATGTAAATTTGTTATAATTTTCTCTTTACATATATAATCTTGAAGTATGGTTATGATAAAACATATATAATCTTGAAGTAGGTATCTATTGTTTCACCTTTCTCATAAGGTAGTAACAATGTAGTATCCTCTCCCCCTAATAATATTTTAAAATGAAATACAATCAATAAGAAATGATATTGATGTAGGGACAGTCAAACAAAGCCAACATCCTATCCTCCTCAGATCCAATTTGTGGGATTACATTGACAATGTTGTCACTGTTTTATCAAGTGGTTGTAGAAGAACTTATTAGAATAATGGTGTAATGTAGTTTGTTAGGGAAGAAGTGGCATCAAAATATAAAAAGAATGAAGCTTGAAAAGTAGTGGAAGTTACATAGTGTATGAAGAGTGTCATGTAAATCAAAACAAAGGGAGTATTATATTTGTTCAGGATATGAAGGCATATTGTGCAAAATGTAATTTGTGCATGTGTGTTAGTTCTTTCAAAAGCTCATGTATTGTTAAAGAATTAGTCTTTTTGTTGTTTAATTGCTTGAAATGGATAGGGTGTCTGAAAAAGTGATGGTTTTTGTACTTCTTGTCAAATAATTTTGATTTGATTTTGCTTATGAGTGTTTCTGGAGTATTAATCCTATATATTTTTTAGTTTTTGCCTCAGAAGATTCATCTGCCCAGTCGACCTCTATAATGGGGCGCAGTGACTCTAGATCACCTGCCAGGGGTCGTGGATCTCCTTGCAGGAGGAGCCCTTCACGCAGGGAAAGGTCACCTGCTCATAAAAGGAGTTCACATGCTGCAAGTTCAGCTGTAGCAGAGAAGCCTTCAAGACGTGCAAGGTCAAGATCTCCTGTTCCTCTTTCACCTGCTCGAGAGAGGCCTTCTAGTCGCAATAAATCCCCAAAGCGCAGAAAATCAATCTCCCCTGCATCTCACTCCCCAGTCAGAGAGAAACCCTCAAATCGCATGAAGTCCCCCAAACGAGCTAAGTCAAGGTCTCCGGATTCGAAGTTGTTACAGGGAGAGAAATCTTCAGGCCGAGCCAGGTCTCCTAAATGGGCCAAGTTGCAGTCTCCTGAACCGCGCTCACCCTCACCACGAACAAAAAGACTGAGGAGAGCAGAACGAGAGACTGAAGAAAAATTGAGGGAGCCGGATCCTGAGAAGAATCACAGGAGATCTAATGATAGGGCTACACATAAGGAAAAGGATTCTGACAGAATGTTGCCTGAATCTCGCTCACCCTCACCACGAACAAAAAGACTAAGAAGAACAGAACGAGAAGCTGAAGAAAAGCCAAGGGAGCGGGAGCCTGAAAAAAATCATGGGAGAGCTAGTGATAGGGCTACACATAGGGAAAAGGATTCTGACAGAATGTTACCTGAATCTCGTTCACTCTCACCTCGAACAAAGAGACTAAGGAGAACAGATCGAGAAGCTGTAGAGAAGTCGAGGGAGCGGGAGCCTGAAAAAAACCATGGGAGAGCTAGTGATAGGGCGGCACATAAGGATTCTGATAGAGTGATGCAAATCGAAAAGAGAGAGAGAAAATTAGGAAAGGACTCAATAGATAATGGATCTTATAAGTCAAGAAATGGTCGATCAGCTTCACCTTCAGGACGTCAGCATAGAAGTCAGCACAGATCGAGATCACCTGTAGCAGCCGATAGTAGAGCACATTCTGAGGTGTCTGGTGATATTCGATCACATTAAGTAACCTTTATTCATATGAGACAAACCATGTCTGCATTTCATTTGCCTATGCTTAACCATAAAACTAATAATGCTCCTTTGACAAATTCACTACTGAGTTTTCCTTGCATTTTATTTATCTCCAGTTTAGACTGGGAAAGCAGGGTAATAATGAAAGATTTAAAGCAAGAAAATATGGTTGATGTCCATCTAGTCTTCTCTTGTACTTAATCTTCTTGAGGTTTCCGCTGCTCTTGAACAATGATTTAGGTTCCTTTTTTTTCTTTTTTGAGTACCTATGTAAATAGTGATTTTGCTTATTTCTCTGGTTGATTCTTATGGAAATCCTTGCATAGAACAACACTAATTAAAATAGTTTTGACCTATTAATATGTTGGTCAGGCAAATACATTCAAATGGATGAGATGTTTAAAAAACTAAAATTGCTGTACTTATCCACCTGAACAAAATAGCAGAAAATATTTGTAGATTTGAATTGCAATAACACACCATGCCTAATTTCTGTACGACTTTATCTAGGTCTCACACATGAAAGATCCCCTGTGCAACTTCAGGAGAGATTTATCATTTAATTGATGCATTCGTGTAATTGGATAGCTTACACTTCTCTTTAGTTTTAAAGTTGAGTTCTTATTGGGTGCTTCTGTTTTGCAGGTAACAAACTTAACGAGAGATGAACTCAGGTGAGTTACTCCCTTATCTCTTGATCAGAGTAGTAATTTAGTAGATTTAGCTGATCATACGTTTCTTTTCTTGCTGTGATGATGTCATCGGAAGGGACACACACATGTTTTGATGAACTCTGAACATTCTGGAGTAAATGACCATTTTTCTCATGCTTGTTTGAGCAAGATGGGCTTAGACTTGCTCCAATCCCTCTTATGAATAATTTTACTTGCAGTCAAGGAGTTAGCACAATTATATTTGTTTTAATAGAAAAAAGGTTAAATTAATTGTTAGTGTGTCTGCAAGGTTAGTCTGGAGGAGAAAGCATCACAATTACTGAATTAGATATTTACATGTATTAAATTTACATTATCTGATGAATTTAACTTTTGAATCCTGGTAAATGGTGCAACAAATATTCCAAACATGCTGGAATGCTTCCTTTGTAGAAAGCTTACATGAATCTTAGTTGAAAGGAGTTTAAATATTTGTACTAGTCTGTTAAACAATGGGAATTTGGGCAGTAAATCTCAGGGTCCTGTGTTTCCTGTTGTACTGGTGATGGAAGGTAGTAATGAGTTATGTTACCATATACTAGGCACTTAGCTCTATAATCTCATTAGTCATTTGACTTTTCAATTTACTACTTCACTCTATGTCCCCATACAGATATTGATTCTGAATTTTCTTTAAGCCTTAAAGTACTGTGCTTAGCGGGACAATATAGTGATTTTGTTGTATGGATGCTGCTGCTTACTGCCAAAGTATTGAATCTCTCTTTAAGTTGGTGCAAAGATTTCTTATTCGTAAACATCTGGTTTGTTTTCCTGATGTGCTTGCATATAGACTTAAAATTTTGTGAAAAATATATAAGCTTGAATTGCTAATAAGTATTATTTTGCTTGTGCAGGAATGGTGAAGATGACTCCTTATCTAAAATGAAGGAAGCTGAGGAGGCCTTGGAAGCTAAAAATAAAGTATTATTTCTTCCCAAATTACCTTGAGCATCATTCCATTAATTTAGACCCACGGTTTTCTTCATTTTTGTTTTAAATTACAAAGAAAAAGGGAGTCCTTTCTGATGCCGGGGTGACGATGATCTATGTTTATTCCCACTTTAACTGATTGTTGTTTTGCAGATATGTTTATCTTACTGCCTTCTGATTAGTAGCTTTATTAGATGATTGTAGTAATATTAGTTATTGGTGCTATTATGTACAGGATAAGCCTTCGTTTGAGCTCTCTGGAAAGCTTGCAGCAGAAACTAATCGAGTAAGAGGTAATGGCTAGTAACTAAAGTTGCTTAAGTCTTTAAGTTGATGAATGAGTTTACATTCTTATTGCAGTCACTTCTTTTGCAAGTTATATTGCATTTCTCTCCCGAGAGATAGTACATTCAAACTTTCAGTGGATTTTTGGGTAACTTGCCCGTGGAGCTTATTTCTGTAATCTTATAAAAAGATCTTCAAGTTCATCATTCTATTATTGCTGCTGGTAAACCACTCCACCTTAATGAGCTTCATGGCTTTGGAGAATATTTTCTGAACCAAAGGGAAGTTATTAATCCATTCATTTTTCATAAGAAAAGTTCATTTATATTCTACAAAATCATTTGCTGCATGGTATGGAAAGACCATACATATTGATTTTGAAGTGGGGTTTTGGTACTAAACTTGCATAATCTTGATGTATATGCCTTGCTTCCAACAAATTAATGAAACTCAAAGCTATATTTTGATGTATGTATGAAGCTCTATTAAGTGAGCCCATGAGGCTTTCGAACGTGGGTTGCTCTAGGCCTCACCACCGTGTAACTTTGCAAGCTTGATCCCCTCAAAACTTAATAAGGTTTGGATTGATCATATTACTGGTAACATGATCTTAACTGTTAAGATCCACTATGGATGTCTTTAAAGAGAAACGGTTGGGAAGAAAATGAAGAACTTGTCTACTGTAGGATATTTTGCCCTATGTTCGAGCATGAGAGGACATAAAACATATCTTGGTTTTGTGTTTGTCAACTAACAAAGAGAATACACCTCTGTATTATATCTACCTTTCCTCATTGTATGCTGTTCCATGCCAGGCATAACACTTCTCTTCAATGAGCCACCAGATGCTAGAAAACCAGACATAAGATGGCGCTTGTATGTTTTTAAGGGTGGCGAAGTCCTTAATGGTAAATTTTCTTGATCCTTCTATTTATTCATTCTTACGTCATAGTGCATCTTTTTTATGAATTGCTCAATAAATGGCTCCATTTCTTTTTATAATTTTATTTTAGTACATCTTGTAATATTAAAATACAACAAATGTCTTCTATGCGTATTCACAAATTGTGGGTGTCACTTCGCCAATAACTAGCACATTGTACTTGTGCAAATTTGACTACATGTGCTTCCTTTTATTTATTTAATATAGTGGTGGGAAGCCTGCTTATTGAGATGCATTATAAGTATCATGTGCACCTACAAAGGACACATGTATTCCTTTTTTTGGTGGACTGCCTGCTGATATGTCTTTGTTCTTTGTAATGTGGTTGGTAGAAACATAACCCTATGGATGACATCCATTACACCTGATACTGCCTCTAAATTCAAGTGGTAGACTTATGTCAAGTTCAACGTCCTATCTGACTTTTGCTCGTTTTTAAAGATGAGATATGACAGAACTACATGAGATTCCCAGCAGTTTAATGAAACTAAATGATCCTCCTCTTAGTTTGTCTATTTCCAGAAGCTGTATTTGCTAAAAGTTGCCTAGGATGGTATGTTTTTTTGAGAACAAATCGACCCAATCGCCCCGATGACTTTCTTTTATAGGTCTTTTCTTGTATTTTTGTAAACTGATTAATGCATTTTATCCAATTCTATAATATGTCTAAGGTTGTGACTTTCCATGATCTTACAATTTTCCGTTCCTTGAGAAACAAGGGTAAAGAAAAACTCTGAAGTCGCCAATGTCTTGGTCCTTATTATCATACCATAAAAAGCTTTGCTATACTATTGCCACATGTTAAAGTAGAAGGGTAGTCTTACATTTCTTAAACTAGATGGGAGCATGACACGATTACATAGTAACTAGAAGAGAGGATGTCTAATTGACCCCAAACATGTTTGGCTGAACGTGTTTGTTGAGCGGGGAAAAACATTAAGCTTGTGATATATGGATGTTAGTGTGATGGTGGGTGCTATGAACTTTTAATTTAAATCAGTAAAGTGGATTTGTCAGGATCAAGATGGAATCTGTGACATTCTAAATGTAGGTACTATATCTTATATTATTCATTTGGTGCAGCTCTCAGTAAATCGAGAATTTATCTTCCTTCAGTCTGTCTGCATATTCAATTGGTTTCAACATCCATACATACCCCTGCCCCCCCCCCCCCCTCCAGGAAAAAACAAAAGAAATCAACTTCTGTATGAACATTGTAATGGTGGCATCACTTGGTTCCCCCATTGGGTTACTGTCCTTTACTCTTATCTCACTCTCCTCTTGGATATTTAGTGGTAATGGAAAATGATCTAGATGATGAATTTTCCTTGTGTTATAGAGCCTCTATATGTTCATCGCCAAAGCTGTTATCTTTTTGGGAGAGAAAGGAGGGTTGCAGACATTCCCACGGATCACCCATCTTGCAGCAAGCAACATGCTGTCCTCCAGTACCGGTACAATATAATCTCAAGTACTAATTCATTCAGCAGTATTTGACAGTTCATTTGACCTTTTTTGGGGGTTATTTGGATTATAGGCAAGTTGAGAAGGACAAACCTGATGGTACTTCATCGAAGCAAGTAAGGTGAGATTGTGGTGCTCAGTTGTTTGGTGCAAGTTTGTGACATATATCTCTATATATACCTCACTGACAATTGCCTGTTTAATGGGTCTATAGGCCATACGTAATGGATCTTGGAAGCACTAATGGTACTTTCATTAATGTGAGTCATGATATGCATTTCTCGTCTCTTCGTGTAGAAGGCTGTGTAATGATTGGTTTCCCTATGGTTCAATGACCCTCGCTTTATTTATAGGAAAATCGGATTGAGCCTGAGAGATACTATGAGCTATTTGAAAAGGATACCCTGAAGTTTGGTAATAGTAGGTAAGTTGCTTTCATTAACTGTACCAGTTGCTTGAATTTACATGCTTCATTTTTATCTTCTAAAAGTTATGGTTGTATGGATAAGTTTATGTTCTGTGAACTATGCTTCAATCTTTTTGCTATTTTTGTTCTTTTAATTTTAAATCCTTGTCATTGCGTACTTCATTTCGTATCTTCAATTTTCATCATGGACTCCAATTGCTAATTTTTTTGTCATAAATGCAATTTCTCACACAACTTAACATGATTCCGGAGTTTGATTATATCAGTTTGAATTAGATTGTTTTCTATTATTCTTTCATTTACACTCTCTTTGCCTGAATGAGTTTGCGCTTGATACTTTATTTACACTCCTAGATTTTGCATTAATGTGTTGATGGGAAAATTTGCAGCCGAGAGTATGTGCTGCTTCACGAGAATTCAGCATGATGAAAGTCTAGCTAAAATGCTAAACAGAGGTGTTATTTGCATCGACTAGCTTGATGTTGGACGCTTTTATTCACAGACGATCAAACATTTGTTAGGCCATGTTAACCAGCACACTAGCCATTGCAAGTACTCAGCTAAAATCGTGTAATGTGCTCGAGATTTCGACATTGCTAATGGAAATTTTGGTTTCTATAGCCTCCATGATTCTTGGATGGTCTGTTCCAGTTTGTTTATAAGCTCGTAGGTCCCTTATAAATGGGATTGTGTAAAATTGTTGATCAGGTCATAACTAGTGAATGTGCACCCACATTTCCCTTAAGTAATGAATATTTATCTTTTCCTATCATTGCTTTGTTAGAAAAATTGAATCTAATGATTTGGTATGGTGGATTAACTTCTCATCACTAAAATTTGTCATGTTTTTTTTTACTATTTGATTCTATTTTATGATGGTGGTATCCGAGTTAGCCCTTTTTTACGTGCCGTTTTACCTTGAAAGGAAAATGAGCTTTGCTCCTATGGGCTCTAGGCGCTCTTGTGGTTTGGGAGAAGGGCAAAGGATGTTGCATCTAGCATGATGATAAAGTGAGCTTTGTCTATCGATGAACAATGGATTGATAGAGCTCTTGGATTGCTTTATTTTCTCCTATTTCCTTTAAAGAGTTTCGATCCTTTTGTTTGAAATTTCTTCGTTTTACTAAACTGCTAAAATTTTAGGAGAATGATATCACACTTGAAACTTAGTAGATAGTGAGTTTGTCCTTTTACCCTTCTCCACTAAAATATCAGGCTTCCAAACTCATAACATACATGTAGCAACTGGACCACGATGTGAAATTCGATAGATAGTGGGGGTTGTTCCTTAAAATTTCTTTACTTATATATCACGTTTTTACTAGTTGCAAGATCCGAGCTCATGACATACACATAATAATTGTATCACAATTTGGAATTCAGTATATAATGATCTCCTCGCTCTATCCTTCACCACTTAAATATCAGACTTTTACATCAAAACAACCAAACCATGGTTTGAAAAATGGCGATACATGGTCCCGCCCTTCTACTCTTCTACACCTCTCAGATCAATGTCTTCTTGGATCTCTAGAAGTCAATAATGGGCTCATCAATGGTGAGATTTTTCTGGACAGTCCAAGGCAAGTTAAAGAGCTTTGCCATAATGAACTTGAAGATCTTATTCACATTGATGTTATGAGTTGCACTTGAGAAAAATAGAGTTGCTTTCATTGCCTTTGCATATGTTCTTGCCTACAAACACAATTCAAATTTCATAATTTAATAAACATTCAAGAATTCATACAGACTAGTAAAATCAAACATCTCAATGACAACGCTTTATTACAACGATCAAATTTTCACTAGAACTGATTTTTCATGTTAGAGAAAAAGCCTCATTTATTGCCATCGATCGCTAACGAAACTCTAATATGAGGGTAGTTTTCAAACCATGTTTATAATTTGAGGGGTAAATATGAAGAACTTTTCGAAAAATTTGGACACGTAAAGTCCACAATATCACGTTGAACTTTCATTAATAATAAGAGTATTAACTAACTATAATTTTAATGATAGATTCATTGAGAGAAAATTGTTTCCTCTTAAAAAAAAATTAATTTTTCGAATTTGAGACTTCTGATTAAAAAATGGATGTTGTACGCCTTATCCATCAAAAATTATGATTAGATAATACGATCATACCATCCTTAATCAAAAGTCTCAACAGTGAACCGAATGAATTTATTTTGACAATGACATGCTCCTTTTTAACGAGACTTATACAATATGAATTTCAATTATAATGTCAAGTCAAATATCAAACACCGAATAAAATGTCCCAATGACAATACTAAGTGAAACATTAATTATGAAATTGGTGGTACCTGAGAGACAACAGTCCATTGAATATCTAAAGGAAGTTGAACAAAATCATCAAATTTGGTCCCAATTAGTATGGGAATAGCACTCTGCAAAATAAATAAATAAAATCATCAAATCAATAAAGTCTCAACCATATGTATTATTGTTGTTAACTTTTTTTTTTTTTTTTATAAGGGTGAAGCTTAACTCGACTATTTTATTGGACATCTATCACTATATTTATTAACACATGTATCGAATAATTCTGCCTATCAAGGATTACATAAAAGAAAACAACGAAACATACTGAATCGAACCCAACTAATTCAAATTTGCGACGTGTAAGACTCTCCATCATGGAATTCTCTATTTATAGGACACAAATTGAGACAATTTATTTAAGATATAAAGATTTTGTTTAACTATGGTATCCAAATCTCGCTTGTTCATTCTTGACTAATTTAGATTTGCGAAACCAAGCTCGCACACAAGCCTGCTAAAGAGACGTGTAACCGCCTAGCTAGCAAAGAATAAAGATTTCTCCCTTTCCAGGATTAAAAAATCTAAGACCTCTAATTAAAGAGAGAAAAATATAGTTTAATCATATAGTATTCGAAATTTGCTATTTAGAACATTCACTAATCCAGATTCACGATGTATATAGTTTCTTACGAGGAGTTTCTCCATCTGTAAAGCTTAAATCCAAGACGTATCATGAATTTGAAAATTTTCCTCTTTTCAAGAAAAATAAAAGTAATAATGTGAAATAGAAGTCAAAGTTTCTCACCTTATTCCATTTTCTTGCTTGAATGTACCAATATTTAACACTGCAATTACCCAAAAAAAAAAAAAACATAGAGAGAAAAAAAATGTTAATTAGGGATTTAAAAAAATATTTAATTAATCAGACATGAAAAAAGTGATAGTATTCAAAAATAAATACTGATTTTTCTTCTTGTAATATTTGACTAAATGCATGTGACTTTCACCTAATTTAAATTATGTACACTTATAATCTCATCATCTTGTGAATCTTCACAAATATATCAAATTATTAATAGTTATTACATCATTTCATTATGTATATGTTATATTAGGTTTTTATTATTATTCATATTTCAGGGTAATATAATTATAAAAATAATCTGAAATACATTATCTTTATTTCAAATCATGTAACACAGTAACACTACAATTATATTATAGCTATAGATAAATGTTATGGTATGCTTTTAAGTGTAAATGTCAAAAGTTTCATAACCACACGAATGTTATATTATATTTTTAATTTTAATTCGATCAAATAAGTATAAAAAAAATTATTCGTACTCGTTTTGTTTTCTAGAACTCTTTGACCTTCGAATTTGGAATATCCGGATGGTACTGATCGCTTTCTAAGTTGGATGTCACTCCCCTTTCTGATCTCACCTATTTGTAACTATAAGTTACACGCCTAAAACTCAAGACTACATGTTTTAAAAATCATCATTTCTTGTTAAATTATCTGTTCAGTTAAACTATGCCAC
This sequence comes from Solanum pinnatisectum, assembly GCA_035578085.1. Classification (NCBI taxonomy): domain Eukaryota; kingdom Viridiplantae; phylum Streptophyta; class Magnoliopsida; order Solanales; family Solanaceae; genus Solanum; species Solanum pinnatisectum. The sequence continues at coordinate 1,597,683 of CM069085.1, read as the reverse complement.
ATAAGGTGGAATAGAAAGATTAACATATTTCATACATAAACTGATAAATGTATCAAAAACATACATGTTAATTATTCATATATCATAAGAATTAAAACAAAAAATATCAATAATTAAGCGATCAAAAATACTATTATTCCAAAAAAAATAAAAAATAATGAGGAAATAAAGTTGAAGAACATACTTGTTCAATGATGTTCTACAATTAAGATCAAACATGAAGAGAATTGCAACTGCATCTTTACAAGCAATTGGAATTTGATCATATGAACTATGATCACCTGTAAAATTTATTTTTGTTTGTAACATAATTGGTATATACATATTAATGAAAAATATAACTAAATAATAATAATAATAATAATTAATTATTATTATTATTATTATTATTATTATTATTATTATTATTATTATTATTATTATTATTATTATAATGGAATTAACATACCTCCAACATCCCAAATTGTAAATGCAATTCTTGCACCTTTTATGACTAATGTTTTATCCATTAAATTTAATCCATTCATTTGCAAGCACTTCTTTTCTTGTTCATCACCCACATACTTTGCCTAAATAAAAAATAAATCCAAGAAAAGTGTGAAAGAATTAAAAGAAAATCATTAGTTTGCATATATATCAAGAATCAAACAAATCATATATAAATATTTATGGGATAAACGAGATTTTTCCACTCTTGATTTAACTAAAGGTCTAAGGTTTTCAAATCACAAGATGGAAAAAAGGTGTGCTAGAAAGGCGTTACAGAAATAAATCACTCTTACATATTGTACTGAAAAATAATCATTATTTTGAAGTTTTAAATTTCATAAGTGAAACTTCAAGATATTATCTGGAGTTTGTTGTGAACTTTTAAACTTCAAGACAATTATTTTTTTAATTACAAAAGGCTCAAAAGTGAATATTTTTCTTTAAAAGACATCCTTCAAGATGATTCTAACACTATGCAAATTCAAATTATCCAGGCAAGAAGGTACCAAATAATGAGTGGTGAAACAAAAAATAAAGATCCTTATATAAAGATCTTGAGTTCGAATCATAAAGATGATAAATACATAATAAAAGCACATATTTTAAAATAAGAATGATACTTCACAAATCTAAATTAATTAGCCAAGAAGATACCAGATATCGACCGATAAAGTAAAACAAGACTCTTAACTAGCACATCTCCAATTCAATCCCAGATAATAGAGAAATGCCGATATCGAATGATTAAACAAAAAAAAAAAATTATAAAAGAAGAAATTAATTAAAAATCATAAAACTTACCACAAAACTTGTTTTCCCAATTTGACAATCACCCAAAATGCTAATCTTCAATGCAACTAAATCTGAATCATCATCACTAAATATGTTTACAGCCTCAGAATCAACAACTTCTAATTCTTGAGAAATATTTTTTGTGGATAACTTCTTGTACTTCTTAAATTTTTTACTTGAACAAACTCTAATTTTTTTCCAAATCGATATAATCTTTTTCTTAAAGATTGATGCTTTTTTAACCATTTTCCACTTTCTAGGGATTACCTTAATTGTTTTAATCCGCCAAAATAGATGATTCATCATTCTTAATTAGAGTTCGCTATCAAGCTAAGCGAGAGTTCTAAAATAGGAGATTTTTCTATATGAAGAGACCCCCCCCCCTCTCCTTATATAGGTGTTATGGACAAATTAAAGATGGATTATCGTGCAATTGAATACTGAATATCAGATAATTAAATTAATAAAAAGGAAATGAATCATCTTTCTAGTGATTAATTTTTCATGGGAGGAGTGACATGTACAATTGTCCTATGACGAAAAAGCTCTACTAGCTTGCTTTCTCAATTTCGATGTTATTCAGGTATTTTCGTAAATTCACATTATTCTACCTAAAATTTGTACTGCACCATAAGAAAATATTCGCGTCATGATGTTACTATTTTTTTTAATAAGAAGACAAAGAAAAAACTTGTTACTTTCATGATATTCATGTTTGGATTCTATAATTCAAATTTTCATCGTATAAATGAAAAAAAAAATGCTTTCTACCCAATTTTTTAAAAATACTTTTAAGGATCAAACTTGTGATTCAACAAAAAATTAAACACATGGTCATTATTTTTCTAAAGTAAGCAAGCTTTTAAATATGTCAAAATATATTTGGTTGGCACAAATTTATGTTATTTATGTTTTATCAACTAAAATACTAGAGATCAATACCTAGGAATAGAGAAAAAGAGGAAATAACAAGTAATGACATTTATTTATGTGTTTTTCCAAAAGAAACAAAGCATTAATGAATGAAGTGAGGTTGCTTTGGGCATTACTTAAAGTTATATGGGAAAATTATGCCGAATAGCAAATATTTAGCCTATATTAGATATTTTAGCTATAGTTTAAGAAAATTGTAATTCACGACTACATTTTTTCTAATTTTTGTTATTCGCCTGATTTGTATAAATCCAAAATTTGTATAATTTGGTTCTTGATTATATAAATCCAGAATTTTGTATATGTTTACCCTAGCTATTTGTATACGATTTATGAAAAATTCATAATAAATTACCTTATTTGTACATTGGCAAGCGAAATATACAAACGAGTTCTGAAAAATTCCTAAATATATAAATACAGAATTTGTATATACTTACCCTATTTGTATATTGGCAAGAGAAATATACAAAGGGGCAGAAATATACAAATTGCAGCCTCCATGTCAAACAAAACTATAGCTATGAAGTGCAATTATCGAAACTATAACTACAGAGCCTAATTATGTCTACTAGTTTCACGGCACGTGTGTATCGCATATATAGTATACGATGTTGTAAAATAGAATTAATATTACTAAATTAATGTTTTTAGTAAATAATTATAATTGAAAGAACGTAGGACAAATGTTTTTAAATGATTAATACATATTGTCATAGAGTTACTTGTATTTTGAGATCATATTGACCAGATATCATTGAAACATTTCAAAATACATTCAGAATTTAAATATGGTGAGAAATGACGTTTCTTTAGTAGTATTATTTTTACTTCACTCAATTTTGTAAACAAATCTAACCAACAAATTTATTATAAAAAAAAATATCAATAGCCTTTCTTCTTAAGGTTATGAACATAAATGATGGACACCATTTAAGTATAATTATTCTCTTAAAAATTCATACTTGAAATTTAGTATGTGCATGACATTAATAAGGATTACCATAAATATTTTAATATTTTATCTTTATACGTAATCTTTTTTTTTCAAAATATTATTACTCAATTAATATTTGAGTAAGACTATCATAGAGAGGTAATTTTACAAAAAAAAAGAAGGTAATTTGTTGTTATAACGAATGATGGTTAAATAGAGGCGTGAGTGTATGTCAAATATTTAGCTTGACCAACACTTTGTTATATATATACATTTTAGTACCATAATTTAATTTTAATATATGAACATCACCTTTGGTGAAAAATATTTCATTTCATCAAGTTTCTACCTTATCTTTGTAGAATTGTAGTGTTTTCATTTTTTCTGCCGCATACATATCATATAGTTGTTGTCTAATGAAAGTATCTAGTATCTTATAAAAGTTTTATCGTGATATAAAATATTTACCTTTTTCAATAATAAAAATTAATTGATGAATAAAATTTAAAGTGTTATTTATAGAATCCTTAATTTGATTTAAGAATATTTTATGACCAATCACTATTTTCTTATATATTTTTATGTAGCTATCAAGGAGTATATCTTGTGACGTAACATTTTTTAAAATTAAAATGAGCACGAAATAACATGAAATTCATACTTAAAAAATTGCATACTCAATAAAAATATAAAAAATAAAAGACATATGGAACAATACATAGCCAATGAAGAAGGAAGATGAAAATATATGTTCATGCTACATTCACTGTAGTGTTCCATTTGATTGAAATATCTTCCACCAACACATTACTTTCTCCGTTCATTTTTACTTACATATGTATTAAAAAATAATATAATTATCATGATTATATTATCATATAATAAGTAAAAGTGAAAATTTATTTTTGAAATAGTGGATATAACATCAAAAGTAATAGTTCAATGGACTATGTTGATGCCCGTTGTTTTAGTAAAATTAAAAAGAAACTACTTTGTTTGAGTGTGATAGAATAAAAAATGAAAAAATAAAGAAGAAATATCTTACCCAAATCATGTGACTTTTTTCACATTTGTTTATTATTATTGTCTTTCCCACAACTTTTCGTCACTATCAACTCATGAAAATCGTAAGAAACAATATGAGTGTGAATTGATGAATGATTTGCTACAATTTATTCACGGACTCTTTCTTATGTGGTACCTCGAATTTTGTTGAATTTTTAACTTTATCAATTGTTCCAAATAACCCTTGAGATTTTTTAAGAAGAAGATGAGATGAAAATTCTAAAAAAAAAAAATCATAGTTTAAAGGTGAGAGGAAACCCTCTATTTATAGCTACCAAATAGTAGTATGAATGGGTGCTAATTTTGCCTTATCAGAAAAGTTACAACCTTTTGAAAATGTCATTGCTCATCGGAAAAGTCACCACTCATCGGAAAAGGCACAACCCTTTGGAAAAGTCAAAACTCTTTGAAAAAATCACAACCATTTGGAAAAGTCACAACTCGTCAATAAAGTCACAATCCGTCAAAAAAGTTACAACCCTTTAATGTGAAAAGGTATTTACTTTTAATATTATTAAGTTAGTAAATAAAATAAATTGATTATTTTTAATTGGGGTATTATAATAATTTAACATTCAAATTTGGAAGTTCATGCTTTTAAGGTAGTATAGATTATGTTTGTTAATTCTAAAATTTTCGCGTGGTAAATATCTCTCCATTTTTAATTGTAAGTTTTGAAACGGGGCGATATATATGGTGTATATATATGTCGAATGACAAAAAAGTCCTACTTGTCACCTTTTCGGTTTCGCTATAGTTAGGGTCCTTAGGTCAATTCACATAATTCCACATAAATTTTATATTATACAATAAGAAAATATTTGTGTCTTACCATTTCTTTGTAAGAAGACAAGAAAAAAAAAAAATAGAAAACTGTTTTTGTTCGTATACGATATACATTAAAGGAGAAGTGCTCTTTATAAAAAAAAAAAAATTCAATTCTCGAGATCCGAGCCTGAACCTTTGATTAAGGATCGAGAAATCTTATCCATGCCGCTATTCCACCTAATCCAAACCCATTTTATGATTCAGTAGAAGAGGAATTGGTTCCTTTTATTTCGATCATGGTCTAGATGAGTTAAAAATTTGGGTGAGATAAAAAAAAAAATTTAAACCACATGACGTTTTTGGAATTTAAAGGTAAATATACGTATCTTTTGTTAGAAATCGAGGATATATATGCAAGTTATTGCATCTTCAACCTTGCTCAGATTCTTCAAAGTGCATGTTAGATCCTCTAGAAATAGTGCATTTTTGAAAGATTCAACAATAATTTTGAAAAGTCCGAGCAACATAATCTTCATAGGAAACATGATTCTAATACTACTTTACAAGCAAACCAACTTTTACAAGTACTCGAACGAACGTTATAAATCACACAAGGGTAGATTAGTAGTGCATTTTTGAAAGATCCAACAATAATTTTGAAAAGTCCAAGCAACATAATCTTCATAGGAAACAAGATTCTAATACTTTACAAGCAAATCAACTTTTATAAGTACTTGAACGAACGTTATAAATCACACAAGGATAGATTAGAAACCTTAGGTAAAATGCCCGCCCGTAACATACAAGCTCTCAAAACAGATACATAACAGAGCTCACATCTGGTAAAATGGCGCTGATCTAAAAAATATGACGAAAACGAGAAGAAGACACTTACAATAATGCTAATAACAAAACTTGATACTCTTATTCCTTCTGGGCTTTATAGTTAACGATGAAGTCTTTGACTTCATCGTTAGCAGCCCTGTCAAGGGCAGTACGTCCGTCTGCATCTTTGACTGTGTAATCTGCTCCAGCTCTCAGTAGCTCTTCGATTTTTGGCAAGTCACCTTCAGTGGAAGCCATCAGCAGTAAAATATCGACCGGGTGTATGTTTTGGCTTAAAAGAGCCTCCATCTTATCATATGTTCCTTCAACTGCAAGCATGCCCATGTAGTTGAAGTACTACAAGAAGTAACACGAAATTCAGTGAGTAGAATCGAACCCTCACGAACAAGGTCTGGGGAATCGAATCTCACCAACAAGGTGAAAGTTCCAACTGAGCTACTAAGATTTCTCGAAATTCATTGAGTCATTTCCATGATAAATATGTATTATCTTCATGAAATGAACGCTCCTCACAAAGTGATGGTGAAACATTGACACTATTCTACAACAGTTGTGGAACCAGGAATTTACATAAGAGGATTCAAAACATAAACGTTGACCAATATAATTTTCCAACGAAGAAGATTTTGTTGAAACCATGTGTATGACATAGCAAAAACGTGTTTTTACCCAACATAGTTTTTCCATGTCATACACGGGGGTTCACAAGACACAGCTCTATCAAGTAGAGGCGTTCAATTGGTCACTACTCACTAAGAAAGTTAAGGTGTCTAACTGAAAATTGGTGCAAAGTTTGAGGGAGTATCCACGTCTTTGGCCCATCATAAAAGTATCTTGCCACCACAAATTATCACAAGAAAGTATGATTTTGTAGTATAGTACTTTTTGCGAAAACCAAACTAAAGATTATACGCACTGATCATGAGATAATTCTATTCAGTTAGGATTAAAAAATGAGCAACGGATAACTCTGCAAACCAAAATCAAAGGATTCAAGGACTCATCTATCTCAAGATACCAGGCACTCATTATTGAAATGTTGCACCATGCGTTGTTTCATTTTTACTTCACTTTAAATTCAACTCATTAGATTCAATCATTGAAAAGAAGAAAAAATTAACGCACAATCGTTTTTTCAATTAGAGTTTGTTGAATGATATTTCACAATGTAGTTTTGTTATTCATTAAGCTCATGACTTGGCTCAAAAAATAAAAAAACATATACAACAAACCACCATAGTCTAGCGCTTGAATCCTACATACGGAGTCTGATGTAAGCATGCTTGCTACGGATTCAAGTGCCCCAGCATTTCCGACACAGTATATAAATACATCTTTGTAGAAATTACAAAAAGTTTCGACAAATATAAAATCTTGAACTCGACTATGCTCCTACTATCCTACATACCGAGGCAGATCTAGTGTGTTTCCTACATATATATATCATCTATGTAGAATGTACTATATTCCAAAAAACCAACTTCTTAAGGTTGAACACATAAAGCTTAAATCTTGAACTCAAGTACAAAAAAGGGCAACCCGATGCACAAAACATCCTTCACGCAAGGTCTTGGGAATGGTCGCACTCCAACTGTGTGATGTAGATTGTAGACAGCTCAATGCTAAAATTTTACTGGTCGAACACATCAAGTTTAAATCTTGAACTAGACTACGCTCTTACTCTCCTACATAACAGAGGCAGACCTAGCATGTTTTCTACGGGTTCAACTACCCAGCATTCCCAACACAGAGTATATATATCAATAATCATCAATGTACAATGTACCACAATTCCGAAAGACCAATTTTTTTATGGTCGAATACATCAAGCTTAAATCTTGAACTCTAGTAAAAAAAAAAAAAAAAAAGGCACCCCCGAACATAAAGCATCCTCCATGCAAGGTCCAGGAAAGGGCCACACCCCAACACATTAAGCTTACATCATCTATGCAAAAATTACTAAAATTTTCAACAAATCTCAAATTCTGAACCCATAATTCCAAAAGACAAAAAACTGCAACAAGCTCAATGCTAAAACTTTATTCGTCAAACACATCAAGTTTAAATCTTGAACTCGATTATGCTCCTATTGTCCTACATACAGAGGCAGACGTAGCATATTTGCAACGGGTTCAACTACCCAACATTTCCAACACAGAGTATACATATATAGCTTCTATATAAAGGAGCAGCCTAGAGCACTAAAGCTCCTACTATACATGAGGTCAAGAGAAAGTCCGAACCACAAGGGTCTATATCAGTCTTACTTTGGATTCCTACAAGAGACTTGAAACCACGACCTCCTAATCACATGACAACAACCTTACCAGCTATGCCAAGACTCCACTCATAATTCCAAAAAAGCCAATTTTTTAAGGTCGAACAAACAAAGCTTAAATTTTGAAATCTCAACTAAAAAAAGGGCAACCCTGTGTACAAAGCATCCGAAAAAACTGCAACAACTTCTACTGAACACATAAAGCTTAAATCTTGAACTCGACTATGCTCCTATTGTCCTACATAGCAGAGGCAGACGTAGCATGTTTGCAACGGGTTCAACCACCCAGCATTTCCAACACAGAGTATATATATCATCTATATAAAGGGGCAGCCCGTTGTACTAAAGCTCCCGCTATACATGGTTCCGGAGAAGGGCTGCACTACAAGTCTATATAAGCATCCTTACCTTGCATTTCTGCAAGAGACTTGAAACCACGACCTTCTAATCACATGACAACAACTTTACCAGTTACGCTAATGCTCCACTCATAATTCCAAAAAAAAAAAACATTTTTTAAGGTCGAACACATAAAGCTTAAATCTTTTAACTCTCAACCAAAAAAAAAAAAAAAGGGCAACCCGTGCACAAAGCATCCCAAAAAACTACACAACAACTTCAATGTTAAGAATTTAGTACTCAAACACATCAAGATTTAGCATTTAGAGAAAAATTAAAGAAACTCCACCTGCTCAACATCATCTCTATCAAAATCATCACGAGATTGACTACCATAAACTCCAGCAGTTTCAGCATTTTGTCTGAAATTAAACCAACAAGTAGTTCTTGAACCACAATTTGGCCCTAATCCACTTGGTCTACACCATCCTATACTTTTCAAATTTGAAACACCCATAAAACAAGAATTCAATTTTACTGAACATGATGAAGAAAAATTGGGTCTTGAAGAAGAGAAAGGTAAGTGGAGAGTACATGGAATTGAAGCCATTGTTGTGTTAAAAAGGTGATTTTTGAAACTCAAATATCAACTACCTTATCATCTTGATTTTGGATAGAAATTTTTTTTGTTTTTTTGCTTCAAATAAATTGGAGTGTGACATGTTTACAACAAAATCAGAGTGGCGCAGCGGAAGCGTGGTGGGCCCATAACCCACAGGTCCCAGGATCGAAACCTGGCTCTGATATATGTGGAAAGAGAGCAAGCTTCCCAACCACTAATTTTTTTCCTCTGTGCATTTTTATTTAGGAATGTTATTATTACCTATACTTTTAAAATATTAAGTATCTTAAACTACATAATTAGACACACTTCTAACTTCACTATTATATATACTGTTATTATTACCTATACTTTCAAAATATTACGTATCTTACTTCTAATTAAGAGTTTTCTACTATAATATTACGTATCTTAAACTACATAATTAAATACACTTCTAACTTCACTATCATATATACTGTTATTATTACTTATACTTTCAAAATATTACGTAACTTACTACTAATTAAGAGTTTTTTTACTATATATTGAAGAAAATACACTTAGTTACATGTATTTTTGCTATCAGATACACAAAAATAGGGAGAGAGGTGAGCTAGATTGAGGAGGGAGGTGAACGAGATTCGTATGGATCCAGATACATGTGAATCACACAATATACACACTAGATACATGTATCTATATGTATTTGGGATACCAGATACATAGGAGAGTGGCAAGCGAGATTTATTATGTATCTCATATACATGCGAATCCACTTGTATACAATGTATCTAGAATAAATTACACCATATATTGAAAAAAAGTACATTTAGATACATGTATTTTTGCTACCAGTTACATAAAAATAGGGAGAGAAGCGAGTGAGATTGGGGAGGGACGCAAACGAGATTCGTGTGTATTCTAAATACATGTGAATCACACAAGATACACACTAGATACATGTGTCTGTATGCATTTGAAATGATTCACATGTATTTGGGATACCATATACATGGGAGATCAGTGGCAAAATGTATCTCATATATATATATATATATATATATATATATGCGAACCCACTTGGATACTAGAACAAAATACACGTAATTTTGACTCTATGTATCCCAGATAATACATGTATCTAGACGTATCTGGAGACATAAAAATCTGATAAGATACGTAAAATTGCAAACTGGAGTATATCTAAGTAACTAGCTCTTAAACTAGTGATATTTATGTAAGTTCCCATTTTATTTATCCACTTTAGACTTTGCTAACACTTATTTCTTTTTTCTTTCTTTTTTGCACCAGAATAAGAATTAAGTGAAAAAAAAAATACTCTCTCCGTACATGTTTACTTATCCACTTTAGACTTTGCATGTCTCTTATAAAACAATTGATATGCGTATTTCACTGTAATACTCATATTATTAGAGGGGCAAATTACAGAAATTAAGTACTTTTAAGGTAAAATTACAATTTATCCTTTAAAAGTTTATAATTACAGAAATCCCTTAAACAGATACAATAATATAAGCGCTGATACATTAAAAAGAGGGTCGGATACATTAATGGCCAAAAAATCAAAGCGCTGATACATTAAAAGGAGGGTCGGATACATTAATGGCCAAAAAATCAAATCCCTTAAAAAAATCAAAGTGCTGATACATTAAAAAGAGGGTCGGATACATTAATGCCATTTTTTACTTAAGAGAAAAATGAGGGATTTTGGAGATTTGTAAAACTTATAAGGGATAATGGTAATAAGTAAACTAAAAGGTGGAATTTCTGTAATTAATCCTTATTAGAGTCCATATATATATCATCATTCTTAATAAGTGAAGGTTTCGTCGGACATTCGGAGGGTAGCTCAGTAATTTCCCCTTCTCTCTTTCTTTAATCTTTGACCAATTAACAAGCTCCACCTGTTTGCCTTTTGGACTTTCCGCTGACTACTAAATTTCCCCTTCTCTCTTTCTTCAATCTTTCACCAATTAAGAAACTCCAGCTGTTTGCCTTTTGGACTTTCCTCTGACTACTAAGGATAACACCCTCATCTTCCTCTAATTTCACCCATGGCCCCTGCTATTCCTTTGTTCTTCTACATCTGCTAATCTCCAAACCTTCCGTCGATTTCCTTGGGAAAACACACCGAACTAACAAAGGTATGCTTCCTATCTCTTCTGTGCTCATTTTCGTTCCATTCAGTCCAAACTCTACCTTTCGTTCATGCCTCTTCTGTCTGCTTTGTTCGTTTTCCCACTTGTAATCGAAGGTTTCCTTATGTATCTTTCCACCTTTGTTTTGTTGATTTCGTTGATTTATGGTTTTCTACATATTCTATTGAGCCTTTGTTTTGTTCATTTATGTTTCTGCCCATGTTCAATTTGTTAGCTCAAGTTGTTAATATACACAAACGAAGGTTTCCTTATGCATCTTTCCACCTTTGTTTTGTTGATTTCGTTGATTTATGTTTTTCTACATATTCTATTATAGCCTTTGTTTTGTTCATTTATGTTTCTTCCCATGTTCAATTTGTTAGCTCAAGTTGTTAATATACACAAACAGAAATTTCACATTTTAGATCACTGATCTCAAGAACCTCAAATTATTGACAGATATAATCCAAAGAACAAAATCATTATATCACTAATTTTATGCAGCACAAGAACATCAAAAATTAAAAAAAAATATATCAACATAACAAGACCATAGTTTTTACATAAAAACTCTTTTTGCCACTAAGATCCGCTTTACTTTAAATATTGAAATAGAAAACAAGTGAATACTGCTTCTACGCCAATCTTCAATACCCTCTTTCACCATAGTAGGTCCAATAACAAGTACAAGAGGCAGAAGAACATAATCATTATGACTTCTCTTTCAATCCTAAGTCTTACTATTTACATTAAAAATTCTTTCTTTTCAGCTCCATATTTTTGCCTTACTTTCCTGGATTTCTATATTCTTCAACATTCTCTTAACTATTTCTGTCAACTCTACTTCTAAGCATAGCTAAATTTCATGTTCAACTACAGGAAGATCAAATAAAGGGCATTGTTTACGGTGATGACATTCCCTGTTATCAAGATCAGATCAACCTCTACCGCACCTACTACATAGCAGGAACACGCAGCAATCGCTGTTCCAAATATGAAAAACCACTGCATGCTTTTGAATTGGTTTTTCATAAGAAAAACGTACTGGTCGAACTTGAAGAAAATGATGTCAATGCATTGCCACTTCCGACAAAACTTACTCTGACATCCTTTACAGATATTAAGCAGCAGGTCCTCCACGCAACCACTGATCTAAACAAGAAAGAGTTTGGTATGTCTGCTTTACCCTTTAATAAAAATTGCGAACTTACTACTTCAAATATGCATATGCTCATTTTAAATGTCATCCTCAACAGATATACTAGCAATCGTTGTCAATTGTTTTCCACGGAGATATCTTATGAGTATGAACAAATGGTTGTAGGAACTTATTGTTATGGATATATTGTAAGTATATTTGCTTAACTTCAAAGGAATTTTATTCTTTCTTTTACTACACTTTTAAACAATAAATATGCACATAAATTTGTTGCACTCTACAGTAAACAAACTTTCACCTTCACTATATGGGATCAAACCATTATGGATAACGAAGGCAACAAACTCTTGCAGCAGCTCCATGAATATCCTATTATACTCGCACGTCGTATTGGAGGATCAAGATACAACGGTAAACTACAAAAAAATAACACCTTATGTTTACCCTAATGACTATATTATTTGTTTCACCTACATCACTCTTCTATTTCTACAAAACATCTTCTGTTCATAGCAAAATTCTGCATTTGTATTAGATGACTGCTTGCTCATCCATCTGAATTAGTAAACATTATCCCTCTGTTTCACGCAGTTCTGATTTCCTCATCACTAGAAAATTCATACTTTTGAATCATTCATAATTAATCTATCACCCAACTTTACATTAGTGATTTTATCAGCCAATTTGACTTCACATTAGTTGTTTAGTACTACATTTTGTATGATTATATAATGTAAATCTTTCATTTGAACGTTTTTTTGTTAAAAAATTGCGTCTATCATCAATTGCTACTTATTCAGAGAAGTAATAGAAAAGAAACAAGAGTTAATAAGTTCTCATGCTCCATGGTATTAGCAATAATACTCAGGATAAAAGGAGCAGTAAGTGAACATGTTTGTCATAGCATATACCAGAGAACAATCTAATGGAGTACAACATCAATTTTTATTTGTAGAAATGATACATAGTTCACATCCACTTAATAGTATGCATCAGTTTGCACTCTAGGCCTTATGTTTTTCCTTTTGTGAATAGGAATAAACACGAAATATCTTCACAACCTACAACATAGTTTATATTTCTGTATAATTATATTTTTCTAAAATAAGGTTTCTGGAGTTCAAGTTATGAATGCTTTAGAGCATGAAAGTTTGCAAAATCTCAAAGCAAATTAGATATGTTGATGTTGAAGTCCTATTGGATACGTTTGATTGGTTAATTTCTTTCATGCATTTGTCAATTGCTCTCCACTAGAAAGCTCATGTATGACATTTCACAGAATATATATGACATACAATAAAGTGTGTTAACGTTACTATTTATTTTAATCATAATCATGTTGCATATTTTAACGTCTTTCTTTATTGTTTTTCCATTCCACTTTAAACAATCTGAATTAGCATACTAGAAATCATCTGTAACTTTGGACTTATTACTACCCAATTAAACTCACACAGGGGTATCATTAACGACCAAATTCAACACAACAATTCTAATTGATCCCCCTTATGGACAGAAGCAGCAACTACGACCATGGTATTATTCTACTCTTTCATATATTCTTACTGTCTTATTCTACATAAATAAATCAAACACTGTCACCAATTAGCCTTCTTGGGAATTCTCTGCAGGATCACGGAGAACAAACCAACACTTACTTCATTTACTTTGAGGAGTTCATCCAAATCTGGAACTCTTATCTCCATTCCAGTAGATGAAGAAGTCATCCTAATTGCAAACGGTGAATCCCAAGAAGATGTTAGTAAAAAATTGATTTATTATTTAATCATACCAGTCACTACAGACAGCTGCATTCACTCTTTTCCTTACACAGGGACAAACATTTTCAACTGAAGCAAAGATATCCTTCCCACCTGACCAAAAGAAATACTATGTTTTAGTATGTTCCAATTGTGGACAGGATGTCCGTTATCCAATCATCATGCAAATTCACTGTATGAACTGTGGTGAACACAGAATGCTCATCCCCAGGTACTCTATTACTACACCAATCATATCAAATTCTTCTACTTCTTCATCAGAAGTAATACTCTTTTCACCATACAATCACAGGTGTCGATTTAATGTAAATCTGGAAGATAGCTCTGGTACAACAACAGCGATGATTATGAACAAAGAGGGAGAAAAATTATTGTCTCTAACTGCAGAACAGATTTACGAAAGAACTTCTACTAAGGTATAAATTCTAACTAAATAATATATGTGCGATTCTTACATTAATAAAGTTATCAAACTAATTTCATAAATATTCATTTCACTCTCATAGAACAATTTTCCTCCTATGAAAGATCTCGACACAGCCTTTACCAACAACATCTTTTCTATCCGGGCAAAAAAAATTTTTACGCGTGCTCCAAACGCAACAGCTACAAAACTATATATCCACTCATGCATGGAAAAGGAATACACCACACATCCTCCTACAACACCAAACACCAACAATATCCACGAACCAAACAAAAGAAACCAACTACTTGAACCACACCAACTAACTGAACAGGCAAAGTTATCATCGCCAAGAATGAAGCAAACGCTAGAGCCACCAACTCCAGAAAAACCAAACTAAAGGTAATTACCACTCCTAATTATTTGTTCAACTACTATTTCTATCACATACTAACCAAACTTTTTCTTTCAAAACAACTTTTTCAGTTAATCCAAGCTTTTTGACAGCTACTTTTGACCTCTGTACAGGAAAGGTAACTGCAATAGCATTTGTTTATCCTATAATGTCCAATACAAATATTTAATGTAATATTCCTGCCTTACAGGAAACACAAAGGTTGCTCACTTTTGAAGATCTCATCAAACCAATCAGTTGCCCCACCACTTTGTACAATTTCTACTTTACCACAGAGGCTGATCATCGCATCTTCTTTTTCTTCACGCCAATAGAATATTCACTGGTGCAACGCCAATACAAAATTTGCCCGTGCCTTGCACGGGCACTAACCCCCTAGTATATATATATACACACACAACGCTAAAAAAGCACTTTTTTTTTACATGTGAATCTTAAAGTCATAAATATCATGATATTCGATAATTATTCTGTGCTCTTCTAATTAATGAGAATTCTATTAATGTAGAAACTAATAATAAACAATAGTACATTTGGTACATGGAAAGGTATCGATAAATACTTTTCTGTTAAAATAACTTAAATATAACTAAAAAGAAATTACAGAAAAATATAAGAATACATGCATAGGTATGAACAAATGATGAAAATAGATAGAGATATATTTTTAAAACTATATTTCATTTTTCTCTCAATAAAGGATACTTCTAAATTACTCGTGACCCCTCTAAAGAATTCTTTCATATTTCACATGACCACCGCAATAAAACTACAAGTATTAATTTCAAGATTAAATCTCTTAATTAATATCAGTTTGTCCTAATGTAGGTGGCATAATTGAAATTTCATAATTTTAAATTTTAAATTTTGATCGTAAATTCAGATATAAAAAAGTTTGAAAAAATTTAAATTAAAATTTATATATTTGAAAACTACGTAAAAAGTATTGTAAATCATAATAATTAATAATTTAAATATTTAAAAGACATTTAAAATGAAAATTTGGTTTTAAAAAAAAATCTCATTGATTCTCAAAACTTAAATCGTGCCAAATAAATTGAGACGGAGAGAACTAAGTTTAAACTTTAAGAGACCATCTGCTTTTCACCTCCCTTGTGAGGAATTCAGAATTTAGAGTTAATCAATTCAGGCTGAATATACAATAACAATAATATATTCAACATAATTTTACAAATGAGTATATGAAGAAGATAGAATGTAGACAAATCTTACTCTTACCTCATAGAGATAGAGATGATGTTTCCGATAGATTGTGGGCTTCAAAAATCAACCGATTGAAAAAAGAGGAAATGAAAATGAAACGAAATAATGTAAAATGAAAAATAATACACAACATATGAAAATGTATATAATCTTATTATATAATTTTTGTTTTGTTTTTAGATATATGATTGTGGCCCAGAGAACACAGCTCATTTGCCAGAATTGATAATTAGATCAAGTTGTACACTAATAAAGGGCAAAAGCCGTAGGCAGTTTAATGCCTATGGGCTATGGCAGATTGTATTAATTACATTGAATAAAATCAGTACTAATTTTTTTTATCTACGATATTTTTTATTTCTTCCTATGTTTACTTTTTTATATTTGACTCCACTAATATTTCACTATTAGGGAATTTTTTCGCGTTTCGTGCGGTGATTAAATTTTTAAAGGATAATTTTACAAAACTCATCTCCCCGTGGTTTATTATATTACGTATACCTTTCTTATTTTAATTTTTTTTACCATTCTTTAAATTTATTTAAAATTAATTATAATTTGACAACTTTGACCTTTTGTATTAATTTCTTCATATTAATTCACATTATTTAAAAAAAATGATTTATATAATGAAAGTTTTACAAATAAATCAATACGAAGAAGTGTGAATCTTTGTTTGGTAACAAAAAACACGTTTATATATATATATATATATATATATATATATATATATATATATATATATATATATATATATATATATATATATTATAGTATAAACTTATTTGTGTTGATTTATTTTCAAAGTATTTATTAAATAAGTCATGCTTTTAATAGTATGGATTAATGAGAAGAAATTAATACAAAGAAGGGAAAATTTGTCAAGTTACAATTGACTTATATTTATCAAGATAAATACCAACATGAATTTTGTTTTTGTTAAACTTAACGATTAATATTGAATAGAAGAGAGAATTTATTCTTTAGCAATAAGCTATAATATATATATCCTTTAATTAATTTCATTTTTATTGTACATAGCAAATATTTCGTAGTAAATTATTACACATACGTACAAGCATTTATTGGCAGTTGACACTTTAAATTTCTTTTAATCTAAATAAAAGTTAAAAAATATTTTCTATAAATGTTAGTAAATAAAATAAAAATGAAATGAAAATTAAAAAGAAACTAAAACAACCATTGAATTACATTTTTTCTGGCATATACTCTTTCCATATCGTTTATCCTTCACTAATGCCTCTACTATTATTTTGTTCTTTTTTCTCCCTAAATTACTTTTAACAATGGAAGAAATGAAACAATCTGTTACTGATTTAAATGTTAAGTATTGATATCTATTACTCAATAAAAACTAATCTCCTCCTCATAATTAAAACTCATAAATATGTTATAGTAAAAATTGTAATTTCATAATTTATATATAATAAAAATATTATAATGAGGATAAAGATATAAAAATATTATAATTACCGGTATTTCGATATAAAAAACAGCTATGAAAAGTTAAATATGTATAGAAAAATCATATACCTTTTTATAGATGTATTACAACAAAATTTTGAAAATTTTGTCAATTGAAGAACAAAAGTTAATATTTATTTTCAAGAAAATAAGAGTAGCATAAGTCTTTCAGCCTTGTGTTCTTATTTAGACGGTGTTCATATATTTATATTAGTAATTGCAATTTAATATATATATATATATATATATATATATATATAAAAGGTTATTTCGTGTTGTTTGGTTATAATATTATTATATCTTTTATTTTCTTACTTTTTTTATTGATATTTTTATGAGGAAAAATAAGAGACCAAATTATATAAATAGAAATTATACAACAAATAACTCTCATACTTCTAAAATTCAATTACTCGTGCTTCGAATTAAATTTTAAGTTCGTATAAATATTATACTTAAGAGCATCATAAAGATACACAAGAAATAAAAAATGAAAGAAAGAAAAACACAATACAATACATATCATTGCGTCTTTAATCATTAAAATTAAAAATAGAAGGAAAAACAAAATCAACACATAATTGTCTAAGATCCTGTCATATCCACTTCACAGGCCTATCAATATTCAAAGTTTTCTTCTTCTTTTTCAAGTCAAACAAAGGTAGAGAGACATCACTATTGTTGATATTCACTTTACAAATCTATCACTATTCAAAAGCTTGCTTCGCATAAAAATTAAAATTTAAAAGGCATCATAGAGATATATAAGAATAAAAAGAGAGGAAAAATAAAGAAAGAAAAAAAGAAAAAGTACAATACACATATCATTAAAAAAAAGAAGGAAAAAGAAATTAATACATAATTATCTAAATTCGTGTCAATATCCACTTTAAAAGACTATCACTATTCAAGGGCCTTCTTCTTCTTCTTCTTCTTCTTCTTCTTCTTCAAGCAAAATAAAAGAATGAATATAATACTATTGTGAAAATGAAGGGTAACTTTGGATAGAATTTCATGAAACAAAAAATATGAATTTATATAGAAAATAATGAAGGAATACCATAAGGTTTCATATTTAATATTTAAGGGTTATGAATATGAAAAGTTGAAAATTAGGAGAGTTATGAATATATGCACATTATATCTAATAAAGAAGATATATTATAGTGAGAGGTGAAAAGTTAAGTACTTGAATATAAAGACTTTATGAGATATTAAAAATAAAATAAAAAATTAAATTAAGAAAAATGGTCAAAAAAAATTAAAAATATAAAAAATGAATGAAGGTCATAGAGATGTGTCACATCACCTTGTCTATGATCCTCCTTTATTTATATATATATATTGGTTATAGAATATTAGGTTCAACAGCAAAAACACAACTTCACTAATAAAAGGTAAGATTGGTTTCTTCGTACGTTTCCTTCTTTATATTTCGACTCCACAACTTTAATGAAAATTCCGACTCCATCACTGGCGATAGAATGTAAGGATCAACAACAAAAACACAACATGGCAAACAAAAGGCTAAGGCATAATACATAAATATGTCTATTAACTTGACTTTAGATGATATGTATGACATCCAACTTTGAATATGCACGAGCAGACACTTAAACTTATATAAAATTGAACAAATAGATACATACAATCTACATGGCATAATACACGTAGGATAGAAATTGTCATGTACGACACCATGTAGGACACTATTTGTTCAATTTTATACAAATTAAAGTGTTTGCATGTACTCACCCTAAGTTGGCAGGCGTAAATATCAGTTAAGGTCAAGTTAAATGGCGCTTTATGTATTATGCCAAAGGTTAAAGGACAAACTCATCACCATCCTATTCAAGGTTGAAAAACAAAATATAATGAATGCACAAGTAGTTAGAAGTTGAGCAAATTTAAAGTTTTTTTTAACTACAAGCACATGAATGAAGTGATCATAGGGCCTCCCTATCTTCATTCAAGAGTATAGTTTTCACTTTATAACCAAAAAATAACCAATTCACATATCACACAAACATTTCTTTTCAACTTCATACCATAATTTTCCCTCATATAATGCAAAGATTTGAGTATAAAGCTAATGCCTTGGGCTTTACAGTTGCTGAGAAGATTGCTGCAAATAATCCTCTTGTTGAGATAGGCAGCAGAGGAACCGTTGGATCCCTCGTGTTACGAGAAATGGAGTACTTCAATAAGCTACAACTAAACCAGCACAGCCATACTCACAAGATATGTTGCTCGAACTCTCCAAAAATGTTGCCTACTACTTTTGGAGGATCAGATACGCAGCACCGGTCAACATTTTTGAAGAGTCTGAGTAACATAACTCACAAGTCACGTCAAGTTTCGGATGTGGCTTCTACTAGCAGACCAAGGCTTGGATCGTTGGTTGCAAATCCCAAAAAGAAAAGGAGGACCAGTAAGCTGATAATGCCTAGTATGTGTTCAATGGTAGAAGTTGCAGAATGTAATCCACCAGCTGCTATTTCAAGATTCACATACAGGAATCTAAAGGCAGATGTTTGAAGCTTGTCATGTACTTAGATCCTATGTTGCTCCGACTCTTCAAAAATGTCACAGGGTGGGTGTCGGATTCTTCAAAAGTAATGTATTTTTGGAGAATCTGACTGCATTTTTGAAGAGTCCGAGCAACATAGCAGTTAGACCGAGCTGTCAGACAGCTTTGTGAAACGGAGCTTCTTTAGGCTATTTTTTATAGGCGTAGCCCAAGCTCTGTCCATACTTCTGCATTTTACGTCGACGATTTCCACCATGTAAGGTCCCTTTCTGTCAGGTTTCTTGCTAATAGGAATTCCATCA
The DNA here is from genome assembly GCA_035578085.1 of Solanum pinnatisectum. Lineage (NCBI taxonomy): Eukaryota > Viridiplantae > Streptophyta > Magnoliopsida > Solanales > Solanaceae > Solanum > Solanum pinnatisectum. Next base: position 1,577,171 of record CM069085.1, on the reverse strand, counting down.
ACTGAAATGTTTTCTGATTCTAGTATTGGAATTTGATGTGTTTTTCTGCTGTTGTGCTTCGTCTTCCTTAACGATTCGGGGCTTTTATTATTATGCTTAGATGTTGTTTTGCTGCTGCTTGCTTCATCACTTGATGTTCTCGGCTTCATTCTCTTTGGACTAGTCGCGCTACCAGCAATGAAACCACAAACAGTAGGAGATTTATTCCTAGATGATGTTGGTGCCTGAGAAGACGGTTTCTTGGAATGTAATTCTCTTGACATCAATGCACTGACTTTACCTGTAGTTCCCACTTTAATCGAACCTCCACCAACCTTGGTGGCTTCTAATGTTTGAGCCATAATTTTTCAAATTTTCTCGGATTTATCTTTAGTTAGACCCTGCAAGGACGTAGCAATCAGAGCATGAACAAATACGTATACGTTTGTATGACGGAATGAGCTACAAAACCAAGATTGCAATGAAATCACAGTTGGCATAAACTTCGTTATCTAGATCAAAAACACACTCAGAGAGCTGTATTATCTGCAATGAAAATGTGAGCAGTAATAATCTATGCTGCTTGGACTCTCCAAAACTGTTGCAGCACCCGTGTCGGATCCTCCAAAAATGCACTAGTTTTGGAGAATCCAACACACACCTGGTGGTATTTTTGCAGAATCGAAGCAACATATGTAATGTAATAACTATTAACAGATAGTCATTGGAGGGCAGATACAAGATACAACTTCGACATAATAGTGATCTGGAAACATAAATACCGAAACATAAGTTTCACTACCCTGCAAGTTCTACTAAAACGTCAGCGAATTCATCTCAAAATGACAACAGAAAGGGAGAGGCAAAATGGATCCTTTACTAGCAAATCGAGTTATCTTTACTTATATTTACAGTTCATATATATGATATGCTGATTGCTGCCCAAAGGAAAAATATCCAACGCGATTACCAAATTAAATGCAGAATCAGAACGAGAAAGTAGATGAACTATATAGTACACAGTAAGTCGAACCGGAAGAAAATCAACTTTGTGACAACAAGTGTGAAGTTAAGTAAAAATACTCATGTGTTCTCAAACATTTCTAGCAAATATTAACTAGAGCAAAATGTAGTAGATCAATTGGATAACAAATTGAATAGGTCTAAAAGGCTATCAACTTTCTTTCATTTGTTTGCCACCGGTATTTGGTATTTGCTTTTGGGGTCCGACTAATCTAGATTCACATCGGAAAGTCTTACTTTGGGTGATAACCGATCCCTACAAAAGTGACTCGATACCTAGAGCTCTAGTTAAGGATGTAGGAGTACAGTACTTACCACTAGACCACAATCTTTGACGGTAGGTTGTCAACTATAGATAACGCCAAGCCACATATACCAAATCAAATTCAAGATTATAAAAGGACCCCAAAGTTGGGAAAAAACAAAAAAAAAAAAGGAACTTTATAAAGTCAAGATAATTAAGTAACCACAATGCACTAAACTTAAATCTCAATGAGTAACTCAGTAACCAACAAGAAACTATGAATAAGATTAGTGATAACAAAGTTCTTAATAAGATTATGAGCATAATAATGTCCCATACCCCAAATAGGAAAAAAAAACACATAAAAATTGAAACTTTTCAAAGTCAAATGAATAGACAGATCTAAACTGAGTTAGACATCTCCACCTATAGGTTCAACAAATCAAGTAGCTTTAGCTCAAACCTCATATTTGCCTTTAAAAAATTCACTTAATACGCATAAATCATATCAACAACCCAATAAATTGCATTTTCTAGAATCCAGAATACATAAACTCAAAATCTCAACTCCGTATCTAAATTTAGTTACCACAATGCACTAAAACCCATGAACCCCACCAACAAACTATAAAAAAGATTAGTGATAACAAAGTTCTTAATAAGATTATGACCCAAATATTATTCAAAATTTAAAAAAAGAACACATAAAAATTGAAACTTTTCAAAGTCAACTGAATAGACAGATCTAAAACTGAGTTAGGGGCAGAGCTATACCTTGCCCCGCAGGTTTGGCCGAATCCAATAACTTTAGCTTAAATCCTGTATAAACCCAATAAGCTGCATTTTTAGAATCCAAAATACATAAATTCAAAATCCTAACTCCGCGTTGAACTACGAGAAGAGTTGTGAGAAATGGTTCATATAGAAAGATTGTAAAAACAAATCCCACAAGAAGAGAGAGTTGAAGAAAGAAGTAAAACCGACCATGCCATCATCAGCAAAAAAAAAATAAGAAGATTATAATATAAAGTTTTTATGGAAGTTCTTAATTGACTTCAAATTTTCAAATTTTTGTGTCAATTTCAAGGTATCTACATGATGCATCAATCTCTATGTTCTGATGGGGCCTATGAACATCACATTTGTACAGTGTATCCCATTTTAATTTGTTTGTCTTATTTTTATTGAGAAATTGCTCAAATATATCACTAAATGTTGAGAAAAGGTTATCTATTCCGTTCGTTAAAGTTTGGCTCGTATGTGTCATTTTCATTTGAGAAAGGCTCAACTATGTGTACTCTAATATACCATCAAACTTTTAAAAAAAAGTTAATTTATTGTCATTCCTTAAAAGTTTGGTTCATATATGTCATTTCATTTAACAAATAATGACAAGAATAAGTCTTCTCTCAAATGAAAATAACTTATATGAGCCAATTTTTCAACGATGACATAGGTAAGCCTTTTCTTAAAGTTTATTGACATATTTAAGTTTCCTTTTTTATTTAGTTACTATAATAAAAAAATGTTTTCATACATTCTACTCACTCCATTTAAAAAAGAATAACATTCTTTCATTTTTAGTCTGTTTCAAAAAAAATAACTTCTTTTTTTTTTGTAATATTTTACTTTCAGCTTTCCACGTGACATGTTTAAGTTCACAAGATTAAAGGGCAATTTTGTATATTTGACATAACTTTAATTTAGGATCATAAGATTCAAAAGTTTTCTTTATTTTTTTAAATTTCGTGTCAAGTCAAATCAGGTCATTATTGGTGAAATGAAGGGAGTATATATTTTTAATTAAAATTTACTTTTAAATATTTTTATATTAAATTAAATTTTGAAGAAGAGTTTAGAGGGTGACATGTCACATCTGACAGGTGGTTAAGCTACCATTTGATTTTTCTTTCTTATTATTTTATTCATTTCCTAGTTCTTGAACATGACTTCTTTTTAATCTTTTTTGTATTTTTATTTGGCAATTGGAATAAGTTTTAGAGAATTTTTGCCTACCTTAATATGGATTTTTGTAGAAATTAAATTATACGGTATATGTTGTGTAGTGTTAGTAAGACTTAATTTTGTTATACATAAATTTACTAGGAAGTCATGAGTTCTAAAATTGAAGTATTGTCTCTATTAATTTATATTTTGTGAAGAAATTAAGTTGTATCGTAAAAGACATGGTTTATAGGTTCTAATCAATTTTTCTTTTACCTCTATCAACATAAATTTTGTAAAAATTAAGTTGCATAGGCATAACTTGTATCTCTGACAAGTTATTGAAAACACACCAACTTGGCACGAATTATTAGTTACATTCCACACTATTGACATCCTTAAAAACGTTCATTTACTTGAGTAACGGGATTTAAATACACTCACGATTTTGGTGGTAGTTATTTTGGGCTGACCTGGTTTGGTTTGGGCCTTTTCATGTGTTGGACTTGCCGCTTTGGTGGCTTTCTTTTATGATATGGCCCCTCGAGGTCATTTGATTATTTTCTTTGAAGAAAAAATGATGCGAAATATAAATTTATGTCGGATGAAAATTTGTTTTGTTATTTTGGTGGCAGAGGTATTTTTGTTCTATTTAAAATATCAAAGGATGAAAATTAAAAATCACAAATTTAAAAGATAAAAATTAAACATCATCACAAAATAGGGACATTTGTGCAAATTATTCATAGTAGCTCCGACAAATTAAGAAATTGAAGTTGATATTTCGAGCACTTCCATTTATATTGTGCTCAGTTTAATTATCTGTAGCAAGATTTATTTTGTAGGTCCTTTACAATTCTATTTTAATTTTACGTTTACAAAAAAATCGTAATCCTTTTATTGTCATCTGACACAAAATAAGATCTTCTAGGGAAGGAAAATCGTTTTAATTATATGTCTTAAGTTTCTAACGATTCCAATTTCAGTCCTGCATGTATGAAGTTACTATAGATTTAGGCTGCTATTTAAATATGGGTCACAAATGGCTATTTTTTAAAGCTATTTGGCACTTGGGTCGCAATAATCAGGTGCCTCAAAGTACTTAATTTTGGGCTTTGAGGTGGGCTGTGGCTTAGGTCGTTAATTGGGCCATAGAGCGGAAATACTTGAATTGAGTCATTTTGGGTTGGTCTTTAATTTTTGTATCTGGTAATAAATAATTAATTTGTGGTATAAGAGCTGGATCTGCGTATATTTTACACTTTATAAATCTCATTTTGTAGAATTATATTAAATATGTTGATGTTGTTGAATATTTCACAAGTTATGTCAGAACGTGACTTCAGTGTCTCACTGAATAAAATTTTGATTACTACAAGGCAAATATTAAAAATAAACCTATTCGAAGGAAAAAATGTGTAATTTTGACGTAAGTTCTATGACTTAAGTCGATCTTAACTAGACACCTTTCCAAAGTGTTGCGGAGGTCATCCATCTAAACTGTGAACCTCTTTTGGGTCATTCATAGACTTTGTCTAGATAAGTATGTTTGCTTATCTTCCAAGCCCCTTTTTCAATCGACAAAGGTTTCAGATTGTTATTATTGTTTGCCCCTTGTCTTAATTTATCGTTAGTTAATCTATTGGATGACAAAGCAATTAAAATTTGTACATTTATATTTTTACTACAATTAGACTCTATATAACATTAACAACCTTCTCCTATAACAACATTTCACTGTAATAACCTCTCTTTATTGTGTGTTTTATCTTATGTTATATTATACATTTTACTTAATGACATTTTATTATACAACAACAACAACATATTAATGTAATCCTACCACTAGTGTAATTCTTGGTGTTATATTCAGAAGTTATTTTTGATAAATCTTCGATTCAAGTAAAATCTATAAAAAAATAATAAGTATGTAAAGTAAATATAGTAACGAACAAGTCATGTCGATAACAATAAAAAAGAAAACAATACCAAATGACAAAATAATACGATATTAAATCAAACAAAACATAAGATATTAAAACCAAAGAGGCGAAGAATAAGTCAGTATGACATTTATAATAGCAATACTATAGCAGTCGCAAAATATCAAAATGGATATGATATTATATAGAGTTCAATCGTTGTTTCCTTAACTAATGTTTACATCGAATCTCAAATTCTCTATCGCACTTTCTAAATAGAATTTTTTTCCTCTCGCCGAAACAAACTACCTTATTATAGAGAGGTTTGATGGTTCATGAAATGAGCCCAAAATATATTGGCTCCACACCCCCACCACCCCGCCACCCCCACTCCCCCCAGTGTTCACTCAGAGCAGATCTCCTTTTCCTTTCAAATTTTCTTTCCATCTGCTCTGTAATTTGTTGCTTCCATTTTCAGTCACCCAAAATCTTCTCTTCTTCTTCTTCTTCCACTATGCTTCCTCAGTGACCTCTAAAATCAACAGACATTGTAAAAAATCCCATAATTTCATTGCAAGATTCAGAAAAAATGGCTTCTCTATCCAAATCTTCAAAGCCCTCAAAACCCACACCACAATCATCATCAGCACCCCCTTCAAGGTCATCATCATCATCTTCATCTTCATCACTTTCAATCCATTTCGCCATGATTGAGCTGAAGCAAAGAATCCTTACATCTATCTCTAAGCTCTCAGACAGAGATACCCATCAGATCGCTGTTGAAGACCTCGAGAAAATCATCCAAACTCTCTCAAACGACGGCGTTTCAATGCTCCTTAACTGCCTTTACGATGCCAGCAACGACCCAAAACCTGCCGTTAAGAAAGAAACCCTTCGGCTTCTTCCCACCGTATGTGCTTCGCACGGCGATTCTGCGGCGACCCATTTGACGAAAATTATCGGCAACATTGTTAAAAGGCTGAAGGATTCGGATTCGGGTGTTAGGGACGCGTGTCGTGATGCGATTGGCTCGTTGTCTTCGTTGTACTTGAAGGGAGAAGCTGAAAGTGGGGGGATTGGGTCTGTAGTTGCTTTATTTGTGAAGCCATTGTTTGAGGCAATGAATGAGAATAGCAAAACGGTTCAGAGTGGTGCTGCTTTGTGTATGGCTAAAATGGTGGAATGTGCTTCGGACCCGCCTGTATTGTCTTTTCAAAAGCTATGTCCAAGGATCTGCAAGTACCTTAACAATCCACATTTCATGGCAAAGGCTTCTTTATTGCCGGTTGTTTCAAGCTTATCACAGGTTCGTTTAATGCAGCTATATGTTTACCTTAACAGTAGTCTACATGTTTAATTCATTTCTGAAATGTAGTGTTGTACTCTTGATATTAAGTTGAAGCCAAGTGAACTTTTGTGCTGGCGTTGCAGGCTTAATATAGAGTAATAGGTAAATAGAAATGTCCCATATCTAATAGCTTAAACTTCATATTAGACAGCTCGCGTAATTCAACATCTTCAATCTCAATGCCGCCCATCAATAAAATATTTTCGCATGTTTGGTCCAGAAGCATCAGCCGGCACGTGAGGCCGTGTATTGCATACTTGAAACAAACAAATAGAAGGGTCCTTTTTCTCCAACAATTTAACACATTTAGGCTAAGGGGCTCACACAGTCTAAAACTCGCTTGCCTTAAGATGTACTCCCTCTGTCCCAAATTACGGGCACACTTTCATTTTTAGTATGTCCCAAAAAGAGCGTCACCTTTCTTTACTTACGAACAATTTAACTTTTAAATTTGCATTTTATCCTTAATGAGATGCCACATAAATATCTAAGACTTGTTTTAGACCACAAGTTTCAAAAGTTTTATTTTTTGGGTGAAGTAATTAAATTGTATTAGAAAGGCATCAAGAAGATGTAATTGTTACAGCTAAAACTAAAGTTTCTTCAAACATGAAAGTAACATGAAGCTAGCTGTGCAAAAACCTGTAAAGCAGCCAAAAAGATAAACCCCCTTAACCTACTGTGCTAGAGTTAGGGAGCTAACAAAATCCAAAAAATTATCCACACTCTTTAAAGGGGAGAGAAGGTGTCAATTATTAAGACTAACTAAACACCAAGTCTTAATGGTGGTTATGGGAGTTGATATTCCATCAAAGCATCTGCAGTTCTCTCTTTCCATGCTAGTCAAATGGTGGCACATAAATTTGGATGGAGGAAGTACCTATTTGTTTGTGTTTTTCAACACTCAAAAGTGAGTAAACCACTAAAATATTCTAATTTTGCTTAGTGATGTGTAGCTACAAAATGAGAATCAAATACCATTACCTAATCCTTACCTTCTGTACAATATTGAGGGATTAGTATAGGCTTTTTGGGAGGAAATAATGAAAGTCAAAGTGGAGTCTTGTGAAAGACTTGACGGTTATATGCATTTACTATGTAGTGTGCCTGTAGTGCTCCATGATGAAATGGTGAGCAATGCCAAATGTGTCTCTGCTTGAATATTCCATGCTTCTGGTCCTTGTGGAACTGTTTTCTGTAATCTTCATTTGATGTCAAATGCATCTTTTTTTTGAGGGAGCAGCCACTAGTCAGTTGTTATACACAGTAACCTGTTATATGCATATAACAGGTTACATACAGTATGAATTCTGCTTAATTAAGATAGCATTACTGCATCTTTCTTGGTTCTCAAAGCATTTATACCTCTCTGACCCTGTTTCACAGAAATGATTACCCAAGCTGCATGTATCTTTAAGAGTGCATTCAATTTTGAAGTGGAAATCATAATTTGAACACGTAGGTGATGATCACGCATAAGTGCGAGTACAGATAGATCTAAAGTAACTATAGGGCTAAATTAGGTCTAAAAAGGCAAAAACTCAGTGAGAAACATTTGTTTTTGTTGTTAGTTAAGTGGTACTTCTGGAAAGGGCTGTGCTTTCTAGGATAAGTTTTCTTGAAGTGGAAAGAAGGATTTGAGAGGAAGAATGTCCAGTAATTCCCTAAAATATACCCCTAAATTAATATGGTGGTGTGAGAATTAAGATAGGATCAGGAGAGGTGGGGGTAAAAAACAGAAAAAATGGTGGAGCCTTGTCCCTTCTTGCATATGGTGGTCAGTTTGGAGGGAAAGAAATAACAGATGTTTTGAGATTATTACTAACCCAATGCAGAAAGTCAAAGAAAACTGCATTAATACTCTATATTTTTGGTGCAAAGAAAGGGTATAGATGAAGTAGAACAGCTAGTAAATTTCCTAGGCTCTCTGTAATTATGATTCCTTGCCTTGCAATTTTTCGATGGTTGCCAGCATACCCTCATTTCTGTGGAATACGACTTTACCTTATCAAAAAAAAATAAAAAAAATAAAAAGAGGGCCCATATTTGTGAAACTCTTAAGTAATAAATTCAAACACATCAATAAAAAAAAAAGGAATGTTTCGCTGATGCATGGATCAATCAGATCAAGTTATGTTCAAAAGTCTGCTTTATTTATTCCACCACAAGAAGGACTTCTCTACTTGTGAACTCTAGGCTATTCCAAAGCTCTTGCACATGACCTCTAGGATCATTCTAGATACTCGAGTCTTCAAAGTGAAGAGAGATGTTGTTTAGTTACCATATAAAGTGAAGATAATGTTAAGGTGTCAACTCTCAATATCTGTGAACAGCGGGAGCCTCTTCTGCGTATCTAAGAGAAGTAGAAATGGTAAGTTCAAAAAGTTTTTGAGGTACGAACAAGGTATAAATCAAATCTATTGTAGTATTATACCATAGTTTGAGCACAGTTAAGCATACTTATCAAAGGGAGAAAAGGCATTTAGTTAAGAGTGTGGTCTGGTTATACCTTTTCCTTATAAGCATGAGGGTCTAGTTTACCTGACATATCTCTAGTTCTTTATATAATTCATACATGTTTGGCTACTTGTAGATTATTCTTCAGTAATGAGTAATGACTTTTGCTTGGTTATGGTAGTATTGACTGAGGACTCATCTTGTTATATTAGATTTACTGTCCTCTGCAATATTGGCAAGACCATACAAGTATATGAACTACACTCTGAGATACTGCACATCTTTGAATTTTCTTTCTTCTTGTATCATAATATTTGGCATCACATATAATGTGAACTTACGTGTCATCTTTAAAGTGGTTGTGCAATATTTAAAGGCTTCAGATAACGGTAGTATTGACTGAGGACTCATCTTGTTATATTAGATTTACTGTCCTCTGCAATAGTGGCAAAACCATACAACTATATGAACTACACTCCAAGATACTGCACATCTTTGAATTTTCTTTCTTCTTGTATCATAATATTTGGCATCACATATAATGTGAACTTACGTGTCATCTTTAAAGTGGTTGTGCAATATTTAAAGGCTTCAGATAACATATTATTGCAGGTAGGGGCTATAGCACCGCAAAATTTGGAACCTTTACTGCAGACCATTCATGAATGCCTCAGCAATACAGATTGGGCAACTCGTAAAGCTGCAGCTGATACATTAAGCGCCTTGGCATTGAATTCAAGCAACTTGGTAGCAGGGGGAGCTACTTCCACTTTAACTGTGCTTGAAGCTTCTCGGTTTGACAAGGTACCTTCCTCTAGTAATTATTTGAGGGTTAACTAACTAACGATAACCCTAGTTTGGTAAAAGCTTGGTCAACAATAATGAGATCATGTCTAGCCAATGTTGCCATTAAGAGAGTTGGAATGATTTAGATCTGGTATAAGTTTGGTGCTGCAGGCGAAAGTAGAAGGTGCTAAAGTTGGTGGATGATCTGCAAATGATTGTACCTTATTTATGTCATGTAATGCAATAATAACACCTCTGTTGATATGATTATCATGGACCATCTTTGAATCTTAAAAATATAAACTGAATTCTGACGAACGGAAATGAAAACATGGATGAGATATGATTTATCCATATCCTTGAACTTGAAGTTTGCAACGATATGCTAAATGCTAATTTTGTGGCTACATTCAACTCAGCAGATATATGTTATTTACTTATTTGTTTGTCATTAGAGATAATTTTTGCTTGTGCAAATCTAAAATGTATTTGGGTTTCCCAGATAAAACCCGTGAGAGATAGTATGTTGGAAGCTTTGCAGCACTGGAAGAAAATTGCAGGGAAAGAAGATGGAGCCACAGATGATCAGAAAGCTTCATGTGTTGGTAAGTGGGGAAGCATGAAATTTTATAGGCTACTTCAGATCTAAGGATTTCTTTCCTGCTTTAATGGGAATATCCTTTCAGATGGAGAATCTTCTGAATCTGCCGGATCGTCAGAAAAGGACCTCCGAAATGCTGGTGAGTGGAATGAGACTTTGGTATATGATTCATCTTAAACTTTTTCAAATGGTTTCTTTCCAAAACTAAGGATAACAACTTTTCTGATAAAACAGTGGGCATATTAAAGAAGAGAGGTCCTGCTTTGTCAGACAGAAAATTGAACCCAGAATTCTTTCAGAAACTTGAAGAAAGGAGTTCAAATGATTTGCCTGTGGAAGTGGTTGTCCCTCGTCAATGTCTTAATGCATCTAATACACCAACTGAAGTAGAGTCTGCGCCAGACAAAGCAGAAACAGGACAGAGAATAATGAGGAAAAGCCAGATTGATGCTAGGTATAGTAACACGGAGAGTCAAACTTCTGGGGTAAGTGACAGAGAACAAGATACTGTTGATGATGGAGATCTGAATCAGAGGGAACAATCCAGTTACCGTACTGGTTTTGCAAAAAATGCTGGTCCGCCTGAGGGGTTAATGGCTAACAAAGGAAACTGGCTTGCTATTCAAAGACAATTGTTACTTCTGGAGAGACAGCAGGCTCATCTGACGAATATGTTACAGGTTTGCCTGATTAGTTAGTTTTATCAAAAAATGGTTTCAGTAGCTACTTTTCTACTAACAATTCTCCCAAATTGCAGGATTTCATGGGTGGATCTCATGGTAGCATGGTGGCTCTCGAGAACAGAGTACGTGGTCTCGAAAGAGTCGTTGAAGACATGGCACGTGATTTATCTCTTTCAGCAGGTCGAAGAGGTGGTGCTTTTACGGCAAGATTTGATGAATCTCTTAATAGGCCCCTTGGGAAGTATAATAGCTTCCATGATTACTCTAGTACCAAGCTAGGTAGAGGTAGTGAAGGGAGCATACCATTTGGAGAGAGGTTTGTACCATCTGATGGTAATTCATCGGGTATGAGGGGAAGGAGCCCACCACGTAGATCTGATAATCCTGATGCTTGGGACTTCCATTCATATGGTAAGAATGGGCAATCAGGATCTAGGAGAGGTATTGGTGGTGGTCCCATGGATGCTAGGTCATCTAAACTAGAAAACGAGATAGATCAGGTTGGCACAAGGAGGGGATGGGCCAAAGGAGCAGGACCTGTTAGGTTTGGCGAGGGACCTTCTGCTAGAAGTATCTGGCAAGCTTCAAAGGATGAAGCAACTTTGGAGGCAATCCGTGTGGCTGGTGATGACACTGGAACTGCTCGAGGTACTAGAGTAGCTATTCCAGAATTAGAGGCTGAAGCACTAACAGATGACAATAATATGCAAGAGCGTGATCCAGTTTGGACTTCCTGGACCAATGCAATGGATGCATTTTCTGTGGGTGATATGGATTCAGCATTTTCTGAAGTTTTATCTACTGGAGATGATTTCTTGCTTGTGAAGCTGATGGATAGATCAGGTCCAGTGATTGATCAACTGTCCAATGAGGTGGCAAGTGAGACTTTGCATGCTGTTCCCCAGTTTCTTCTGGAGCCAAACCTGACAGACATCTGTTTATCTTGGGTCCAACAGGTACAAATTTCTCTAATGCCCTGGTAGCAGCTTTTTTGACTTTATGTTAATATAGTATCTCCCAGAGTAAGTTGTGAAAGTAGAACTCTGCGCAGATGATAACTAAAAATTTCATGTAGTTTTAGTTGTTCTTTTAGGGTAAGCGAGTAGACATCATAGAGCTCCTCTGAGACACATGTAGTATGATATACTGTGCCTAATAACCTATATTGATTGGTATCCTTTTGTTGGTTTGAGGTAAAAACATTTTGGATACATTGCTGCACTGGCTTTCTAATTCTTCCAAGAGACTATTTATGTGTCATGACTGAAGGAACTAAATCTGTGGGTAGATATGTCATGCTGTTTGTTCTTGTCTAACAGTAGTGGAGATATATGTGGAATACTAAATCAATTGCATGCGTTAACATTTATATTTTGTTTGGAACCTGCTGCTACCTTGTGGAACCATTGAGAAAGGGCATAATACATAGATAATTCAACTTGGCCTCAACTGGCAACTAAACACTTCAATTTTGAATATGCACATCTAAACACCTCAACTCGTCTTCACTATGTCAATTGAACACTCCAATGTACAAAATGATTCAGACACCTCCAAAATTTATGTGCCATGTCAACAATGTGTGTCCATGAGACACAATGGGGATGAGTTGGAGAGTTTAGTTGCCAATTGAGACCAAGTTGTTGAAGTGTCTAGATGTGCACTCTCAAAGTTGGAGTGCCAGATACCAAGTTTGAGTGTCTGGTTATGTAATATGCCTTGAGAAAACAACTAGTACCTTATCAATGTTTTCTGTCATCCACTTAGGCTTTTAAATGATGTTTCGCTGGTGAATTATTCAATTAGGTAGGTCGTATCTGGACTGCCAAACCGTTCTGCTTTTAGTTTTTTTTTGAAAAAAAAATGTTTGTTTGGATAGGGTATTGAAAGAATTTGATTTGTTTGCGCTGGAAGAATTGTTCTTGGAAGAACCTTTTGGTTGCATTTTATTTTATTTTCGAAGAAACAATTTCTGGTTATGTGTGTCTTCCCGAAAACAAAACAACTCTCTCTCTCTCTCTCTCTCTCACACACACACACCTCGTAATCTGTGTTGAACTCCTTTGTTTCATCTATGAAGTGCGAACCACTTAAGCTGAAGTTAGATATATGGAATTAAGTTTTATACTGACTATATCGTGTCCTTTTTCTTCCAATTGTATTTTCAGTTGCTAGAAATAGTCATAGAAAATGGACCTGAGGTAGTGGACCTTCCTAAGGAAGTGAAAAAAGAGCTGCTGTTAAATTTGAACGAAATTTCATCATCAGTAGACCTGCCTGAGGACTGGGAAGGTGCAACACCAGAGCAACTGTTGTTGCAGTTGGCATCTGCTTGGGATATTGATCTGCAAGAGCTGGAGAAGTAGCTGCATTCTACGAATTCACCCGTTACATGAAGTTAGTGTCTCGTGAATTTTCTCCTGGGCAAGCTCAATTTACTTGGAAAGCAACCCTTTTCCCAGTTATTCACCCGTTGCATGAAGCTTAGTGTCATGAATTTTCCGGGGCTTGCTCAATTTACTTGGAAGCATCTCTTTTCCCAGTTTACTAGTTTAGTTCGGAAAAAATTCTACTTTGATTGATATTTCGAGATTTAATGTAAATTGCAATGCTTTATTCTTCGAATTCGTGTACTTGGGCGGCCTGTTTCACTTGCAAATCACAATTTTGCTGTTATTTGTACTCTTAATCGCGAGTTGTTCTCGCAGCTCAATAGTGAAGTGGTCCATGAAAGTTAAATAAGACTTATATTTTTCATATATAGATAAGTTGCCCAGTTAACATTGGTAGATTGAAACTTTAGTCATGTACTATCTTTGAATAAACTTGAAAAGCTACATGATTTTGGTCATCTATATGCATTGTATATACATTAGCCTTCTAAATATTTTACCACAATGTACAAAATCTGAAGAAACTTAACAAGAAAAATAAGTGTGATTATGCTTAGAAGGCTTTACTTTTGTTATGTATCAACACTAGCTTCACTAGTTCCAATGCTATCTGTATTACTTTGCAATGGTGTTTTTGGAGTGTCTAGTGCAGCTTCCTCCTCGTCTTCGTCCTTTTTCTTGTTCCCGGCTAGAAATGCCAAAGCTGTAACTACATCACTGATCAACGGACGAACACTGGCTTCATTTTGCAGGCACATTGCTGCAATTGCTAGTGCTTGATACAGTCCCTTCCTTGGATACTTCCCTTCCAACAATGGATCCACCATTAAGTGAAACTTTTTCTTGTTTCTGAACAATGGTTGTGCCTGTCAAGCAGTTTGTATAAGAGTTTAATCATCTATCAGGTCACCTAAAAGATAAATACAGGTAAACTATCCATAAAGTTGGGTGTTTACAGGGCCAGCTTAAACCAAAGGTGTCTATCTATGTATTACTCTTTTTAGTGGATATAAGTTTGGCATGGTTCATAACATTACAACTAAGTTTTCAAGTGGAAACTCAGTGCTTAAGCATTACTTAGTGACATTGAACTCTTGTAACTTACCCACAGAACAAGATCCTGTTCTTCACTTGGTTTTGAGGTGTCAATGACTCTTCTTCCTGTGATCATCTCCAAAAACACAACTCCAAAGCTATAAACATCGGATTTCGTGGTCAGTTGTCCTGTGGAAGCATACTCTGGTGCACAGTAACCATAGGTTCCCATGATCCTTGTAGACACATGACTCTTATCACCAGTGGGACCTAGCTTAGCAAGTCCAAAATCAGAGAGCTTTGGATTGAAGTTCTCATCTAAAAGTATGTTAGATGCTTTAAAATCGCGGTAAATCACCGGAGGATTAGCTTTTTCATGCAAGTATTCAAGTCCTTTTGCTGCTCCTTCTGCAATTTTCATCCTTGTGTCCCAATCAAGTGGTTTTCTATCCGGACTAGTTTCTGTCAAACAAGTTGATTATAGTCAGTCATTAATCTAAACGTTTTCAACTTCTATACGCTGACAATATAAAGGTTAGCCATATGTTAGTGACATTGTTATTCTCAATGCTCACAATGTAAATCTATGTTACTCATATTCTCGAAAAATGCACTACTTTTGGAAGATCCAACATGCGACCTGTCGACATTTCTCAAGTGTCCAAACAACATAGATGTCAACTACTTGATGTACACATATTTTCAAGATTTGTAAAGACATATGAACACATTACCAAGTAGGTGATCTTCCAGTGAACCATATGGCATGTATTCATATACTAAAATTCGCTGGTCACCATCTGAACAATATCCAACCAGATTGACAAGATTAGGATGATGAAGAAGACTCAATATGAGAACCTCCACAAGAAACTCTCTAGTTCCTTGGAAACCATTCCTGTCAAGTTGCTTCACAGCAACAACCTAAAACAGAACAATAAAACAAGAAGAAGTTAAACCTTTAGTCAACAACAACTACGCCTCAGTCTCAAACAAGTAGTACAGTCTGACTTCTCTATAACAACAATTCACTAGAATGGTCAAGTTTTCTTTTGGAACTGATTTTTCATGTAATGTGTCAAAAAGTATCCAGACAAACGATGTTGTTATAGAGAGGGGCAAAGATAAGAAGAGATGAGAGGGAAGTACTAGATTCTTGCTTTCAATATGGCCCTTGTACACTCTTCCAAAGCCACCTTCACCAAGCAAACGATCGTTGTTGAAGTTTTGAGTGGCAATCTTCAACTCCAGGTATGAGAAGATGTCTGCAGAAATGTTGCCTTTCCCAAGTTTTGCTATTTCTTCTGCTATGTACTTCCTTCTGCTGCTATCTGCATACCAAGTTTACAATCTTGATTTTCTAAAATATGAATTACAAGGGTGTTTATCATGTGAAAGCTAGAGAAAACTCAGGATATTCGATGACCTTTCAACGAAGCATTTCATATTTCTGTTGGCTGTCAAACTATCATAAACCTTAGCTTTTCGATGAACTTCCAGCACAAACATTTCATATTGTGGTTCGACTATTTTTACATTGGTTGTTAACCTATCACAACTCTTTATTATCATCCGGTTTTGAGATTGACTGTCTATCTATTGGAGCGAATTGGATGATTAGGCCGAGGACTATTCCCTCTACCCCTCACTCTCCCTACCCCAATTTGAACCTTGAGTCTAAGTCTTTCTGACTCCTACGCTGCTCAGATTCTTCAAAAATGTCACTTGGCACATGTCGGATTCTCCAAAAGTAGTGCATTTTTGGAGAATCCAACACAGGTGCGACTGCATTGTTGAAGAGTGAACATCAATTTATGTTTGATGTCACAAAAATGAAATGCCTTTGAGAGAAAACACAATGCAATTACAATTAAGTTCAAATAAAAATAGATGAAACAATAAAATTACCAGTTTTTAAAGAAAGATTGTCAAAGGAAGATTGAGATTTGTTGTTTTTGTGTTCTTGATTGCTCTTTTTCAAAGTCTTTTTATGAAAGCTTTCCTCCTTTGCAACACAACATCTAAAACAATTCATCTTCATTTTATTCTTGCTACCCAATTTCATTCCTAATATTCACATCAATCATCAACAATGGATTTTTTATTTTTGAAATTTTTTTGTTAACGGATTTCGCTCATCAAGTTCTTGTTTGATAGTCCGTTGTCACAACACCACAATATTCCTCTTCCTGGGGTTAATGTTCTCCGGGATTTGTCCAAATATGTCCTTATTGTTATCGAATTTAACGATGAAAATTTCAAGATAGGACATCAATAGGAATACATCAACAGAATTGATAATCCACATGAAGATTTTTTTTAAAAAAAATGAAACCCCTTTGATCCCAGAAAGACACAGTTTTCTGGTCTTCCAGGGAATCAAATTTTTTTTTGTGTTTTTTTTTTTTTCTGTTGGCAAAATGTTTGTTTTGTTTCCTTGACCTTGAGACACAACAATTTGTTTGGTATGAAAGGAATGTACTAAATACATTTTATTCTTTCATTGGAGATTATTACACTTGTCAGAAAAATATTTATCTGAAAAAAAAACATTTTTTATGACTTTTCTATATATATATATATATATATATATATATGGTATTCGGCACCTACTAGCCTGACTAATTTTTTATCAGTATTTCCCTATTAAGAAATATATATATATATATATATATATATATATATATATATATATATATATATATTATATGGTATTCAGCACCTACTCCCTCTATCGTGTTTTATGTGACGTACTTTCATTTTTAGTTAAATTCTGACAATACTGCTTTGTGGATACCGATTATTAGTTGATTGCCCTGTCTTCAGACTCTCCAAAAATGATGTCATACTCATGTTAGATCCACCAAAAATGCACTAATCATGGAGGATCTGACATGCACCCTTCAACGTTTTTGAAGAGTCCAAGCTCTTCTTCCAGCTATCCTTTATCACTAAATGACTATTCAAAGTACCAAAAAATTATCGACAAACGTCAAATTACAAACTGATAGCATCACTATTACTGGTAGAAAGATACAATGTCTCATTTACAATCTTGAAGAACATTTCAAAATTCTATGAAAAAAACATACAAACAATGATGTTGTGCACATGCCCTGTGCATAGCACCCTAAACAAATGCAAACATTATACAATTTCCCCCTTTTTCTGTTGCTTATTTCTATGGAATGTGAAAAAAATGGCGAAAAAACGATTTACACCACCCTTGCTGCTGTCTGTCTGTCTACATGATGAACTTGATATCCGGATTTCTTATCGATTTCAGCCACATATCTGCCATTACACGCGACGATATGCTCCATAGCAAGTCTTGGCCTTTTAGTGGTGAAGATTTCTTTGCCTTCTTCCCCATTTTACCAAGTCCATAAGCTACTAGCCACTGCATTGCTGTCAATTTCTGTTTTTCTGTGTCCCACGTGTTCTTCCTCCCTCCGCTCCTAACTTTCAATCCTCCAATAGCCAGACACGCGATTTTAAACTTCTTTTCCTCATCATCAAAGTTGTTAGTTTCCTCATCAATAGAAACTGCTTGAACCAGTGCTATCATAGGTCCTCCAACTGCCTCGAATTGCCTCAACGGATCCCTCAGTTGAACCACAACTGAGATCATTATACTATCACTTTTGTCATCTTTCGTCCAGTCTTCGAGTGGGACAGCAGAGTCCAACGGGTGACCATCATCATCTTTCTTGATAGCTGAAACGTCGAAAGGAGCCTCTTCTTCCGGTATATCTGCCTGAATTTTCAATGCTTCGACTGTCATTGCCTCCATTTTCTGTAGTGTGAAGGCAAGAATCTCATCCACTGTCAATGGTTTGTCACTGATGTTCCATATCCCCGTAGAGATCCTCTCGTTCCTGCTTGTGTTCATTGCTGTTGCCATTGATTTCACTACTGCAACTGTCTCAGCAGCACTTGAGCTGGCACCTCCTTCTTTGTTCCTCCCTTGAATAATTGCTGAAGCAATGCCTTCAAACGCTATCTGCTCCGCTGTTTTTCCCACGAGCTCTTCCATTGGCATCATCGATAAGATCTTGGATGTAAATTCCTCTAGTCCGACAGCTGCCATCCTCTGGAACAACTCGAATCCATTCATAGATGACGGAATTGATGGAAGGACAAATGGTTTTGATATCTGCATTGCAAGTTTCGGAGTGTCTTTTCTCAAAACAGCAGTATTAAGAGGATTCATAGCTGCTAAAAAACCACCATTTCTTGTTTGAACAACACATCCTAACCCCTTAGCAAGATCAGGTATAAATATGCCCGATTCTCTCTTTTCGTTATCTTCATTTCCTCCTCCTCCTTTCAGCTTTAACGCTGGGATTTCTTGATTATCCGTCTTGAGCTGACTAACGCCTGAATCTTCCAGCATTTGGAGGAATTCCCTTGTCACGGTTTCCTCATTCGCGTCCAGCCTTTGGGATTCAGAGTCATCCTCCTCCATCTTAACTTGGTTTTCATCTTTAAACATTGATTCAAGTGCTTTGATTTGCTGTGCAATGGAATCTAGTGCTGACAATCTTGTCAAATGCATTTGATCATGCACAACTTCCTTAACAACCTCGTGACTAGATGATACCGATCTTTTATCAGAATTTCCTTCTGATTGCTCGTCTCCATCTTCCTCCTCTTCTCCTACTTCTTTTGTTGCTTCATCTTTATCTTCCATTTCAACTCCTTTATCTTGAATTTCAATTCCTTTATCCACAATATCGAAATCAGGGAGATCAAGATCCTCTGCTTTTGACTCTGGCTCCTCCTTTACAGGCTCGTCGTCTAGATTCAGCTCATCAATCCCTTGAATATTTGCTGTTGTTCCTGTTTGTGAAGGAGTCCAATTAGCTGAACTTAAACTAGACATTCTTGGACTCTGGACACTAAAAGACGTTTTCGATTGCTTTCTAGCAAATGAAGACGAGTAGCTCTTCGCGTTTTTCGTCCCCCCTTCAGCTTGGCTATAAATCCCAACTCCACCATCTTTCTCCATAATCTGAAATCCCAATTTCAAAACTACCTCTCCTCCTTTCGCCTTCCCAGATAGAGTATAACTCGTATCCCATTGGCGAATTCGATTTCCTTCAAAGCTCTTCTGTACTGACTCCTCAATCATTTCACTCAAATCAACCATGTTTTTTCCAAAATCAAGTTCCTCAGCATCAACTGCAAAGACAAATATGGAAAATGGACGGGGCTCGAATTTATATCGAGCCCCTCCATTACTAGTACCCGTCCCGGGTGTATAATAAACATGACACCTGATAAAAAGTGTTTCTTCAAAATCTGCAGCTCCTTGTGAAACTCTAGATGGCATAGTTTGTACTGCTCCATCTTTAGTTTCTTTTTTTCTTACACAAACAGATAGTCGTAGACCGTTCATAGACGCGGGTAGTCCTTGAACGGTCACGACTTCAACTGAGAATAAACAACTCAACTTTTGCTTACCAATGTGAGCAAGAGCTCGAATTGGTTTCCAGTTCCACAAGCTTTTCTTCTCGGAGTTCGACTCAGCTCCCTTGCTATCCAATTTCTTAACTAACTTCGTGTTGCTGGTGCTGGTGTTGGTGCTGGTATTGCTTTGTTGTTGTATATTGTCCTTGCTCTGGATGTCCAGTTTAGGCCGAGAACGCCAGGGGGATAATGACATCCGCCTGGATCTCGGCTTAGGATTGACAACTATACTATCAATATCGTTGTCATTTTTAGCACCACCTGTTAGGGACTCGATTGGAGGGATCGAATCTCGAGGCAGGACAAGGGATGTGGTTCTTCGAGTTGTTGTAGAGTGTGATGGTGGTTGATAGAGTGTTTCGCTAAGTGCTTCAAGTTCTTGCAATAATTGTGTATTGGAATTCCTTCTATTAGTTACGTAATCCGCCATTACAAGAAGTCGTATGATACAATAGACAACCTTTCCTGATTGATCAACGCGAGTGAACTATATGCTTTGAAATTCACAAAAAGAAAGAAAGAAGTTTTTTTTTTTTTTGGGAAATGACTTTGCAATGTAGTAAGGTGCTTGATTGGTTAGAATTGGTGGTAGAGATATGATGAAGGGTTAATTAGGTGAGTAGATTGATGTGTGTATTTGAGGACTGCAAAACTCTGTAGGGATAGATTACTTGGTGCTTTGTGAACCAGGTATTTGCATGAGCTTTGTATGTGATGGATAAGGCAAGAACGTTTGTCTCTATATCTATCCCCACCCCACCCCTACCTCAAGTAGGGACCAAACTACATCATTAGGTACGATCCGATAGAATACAGTAACTTCCATTCACACATTTACCTTGTGTCCGCTAAGCAAGAGGATAGCAAGTTCCGAGCCAAGACAATTATTGTATGAGATTTACCCAATACTAGATGTAGAGGTACATAATAAATCGATATGAATATCATGGATTGTCTCATAATAAAATGAGTGTGAACCCAATAAGTTGTTTTGTCTTACAATTCAAATCTCTTTTATGTATACTTAAAAATCTAAAACTCATAAGTCTAACTAGATCGTTCCAATTTATGTGAAATTATTTGACTAAGCATAAATTGATCTAAAATTCATGAATTTAACTAAATCATCTAAACTTATGTGATATTATTTGACTAAGCATAAACTAATCTAAAATCTATTTGTCTCAATTTATGTGATATTATTTAACTAAACATTAATTTTATAGGGAGAAAGAAGACATTCTAAATTTATGATTTAAATTCTAAAATAAGTCATTAATAAAATGTTTAAACTCAAATTGTTTATAAATAGTATATATTGTAATACACAAACTCAAATCAGAGCTTTGGATGCACAACAGGAGAATCAATCTTGTAATTTTGTACATATCTAGTTCTCTATCTTTGTTCTCATATTTGTCCCTTCATATATTTTGGGCTATATTCCTTGGACCATTATCTTTTGACCGACAGTTTATTGGAAACACCACTTTTGCTACATTCTATCCTCTCAAAACATTACTTGTGGGATTATACCGAGTAAATTGTTGTTGTTACTTGAACCCTTGATGTGGATGACAGCTAGAAATAAAGCAACAAACAATGTCAAGTACAATCTTAACAAGTTCTCCTTTTTTGAACTCCATACAATCTAACACAAACCAAGGGACAAGTATATCAAACAAAGGAAGAATCTAAACAAATACCTTTGACAAAATCTATTCATCACATCCAACTCATAAAACTAGAATATGGTACAACTCAGAATTGACAGTTGAAAGTTGAGTAACATTACATAAGTATCTTAGGTATATATATACCAGAAAATATACAAGCAAATCGACACCACAGATGTGGTACAATTAAAGCAAAAACAAGTGCACCATGTTTTTTTTTTGGCTCCACACAATCTAACACAGGGATCTGAATAAGAACCTTTGGCAATATCTATGTACTATAACAAGTTACTCTACACAATGACAGTTGAAAGTATCTTATTAAGCATCGTATGTAGAAACAGTGTTAAGGCCAAGATTTTCCTTGAGGGATCAAATTATGAAGAAGTAAACACAAAGAAGGTTCAACCTCTACTATATCTAAAAAAAGAAAAGAAATTTAACCATATAATTATCCGGTGTCGCCTGGCTATACACATGAATAAATACAAGAAAATACTTTAATATGAAGTATATTACCAAATTACGGACTAAGAAAACAATAGTAGTACAGAAGGATGATGGCTAGCAAGAAAAAGACACAATGTTTTGGCAAAAAGAAAAATGGCCTAAAAATACTATCGCGTACCATTGTACATGTGAATTGACATAACAAATGTAACTAAAACAAAAACTAGTTTTACCATATCAAGTCCTTTTGTGAAGAAGAAGAAGAAACAAAGCAAAGAAACATGAAATCCCTCAGCGTAAAGCTTTTCATCAATGATCAGGCCACTACTTTTAAATTATTCAGCTAACTTCATCACAGGGATTTAAATACTTATGAAAAATCAAGACACGTTATAACATATCACAGTAATAACAATATTCTAAGACGAGGTAAATAACCATATAATTAACTAGCACTCCAGAATAGTGATGCCTAACAAGAAAAAAGACACCACATTTTTAGATTTTTAGGCATAAACATGGTATAAACGTAATACTGAGTGCCATTTTATATGCAAATTGACAGTACATTTGTGGTAAAACCAAGGCAAAACTACTTGCCACTAAATAAGTAAACAAGAAATCCCTCGGAAAAAAAGCTTTTCATCAATGGTCATCACTACTTTTAAATTA
The DNA here is from genome assembly GCA_035578085.1 of Solanum pinnatisectum. NCBI lineage: Eukaryota > Viridiplantae > Streptophyta > Magnoliopsida > Solanales > Solanaceae > Solanum > Solanum pinnatisectum. The sequence continues at coordinate 1,554,486 of CM069085.1, read as the reverse complement.
TTCAGCTGATTCATCACAGGTATCAAAGAAACTTCTGAAAAACCAGATACATTATAACTTATCACAGCAATAAATAATTTTTAAAATCACCTGTCACAATGTAAATCATCAATTGGCTTCAGTCCACAACCTTAAATTGCCATGGCTAATATTTATGGAGATGCAGGTTGCATATTACTCACTAAGAAGACAATAGTACTCGAGAACAATAACGCCTAACAAGACAAAGACACCATTTTAAAGCAAAAAAAGATGTTTAAACATAACATCAAAAGCAAAAACTAGCTTTTACCACATCAAGTCTCTCATGTTATGCAGAAGAGACTGAATAATAAGTAAACAAAGAATCCCTCAGAACAAAGCTTTTCATCAATGGTCATCAGGCCACTACTTTTAAATTATTCAAGCTAATTCATCAGAGGGATTCAACAACAACATACCCAGCATAACCACAAGTGAGGGTGATGTGTACGAAGCCTTACCCCTACCTTGTAAAGAGGTTATTTCAGTCAGACCCAAGTAAAACACAAGACACACGATAACATATAACAACAACAAATAATTTCTAAAACGAGGTACATTACCAAATTACTGGCAAAGAAAACGATAGTACTCTAGAGGGATGATGTCTAACAACAAAAAGGCACCATCTTTAAGCAAAAAACTGGTCAAACATAATATCGAGTGCCACTCTACGTGCAAATCAACACTACATATGTGGTAAAATTAAAGCAAAAACCTAGTTCCTCCAGTAGCGCCCCTCCACCGAACCAACATTCTGCGGAATCCCTCAGAACAAAGCTTTTCATCAATGGTCATCAGGCCACTACTTTTAAATTATTCAGCTAGTTCATCACAGAGATTCAAATATTCTGAATACAACACAATTTATAACAAATCACTGCAATAAAAAATAACTTTTTAAACTGGCTTCAGTCATCGGAACAAAAAAGTTCAGAAATTTTCAAATAGCAGCAAATAATTATAATCTTAATTTGTCTATCAACTAAAATTTGTAAAACTCCCAACTAAGAAAAAGACTAATGTAAAGAAAATAATTCATCCCTCAGAATTGATTTTTTTTCTTCCTTTAAAGATCAGTCTACTTTTAACGTTAAATTTAGAAAGAACTCATCACAGGGATGTAGTGTGAAAAATGAAAAAAGATATAACAAAAGATAAATAGGAAGATGAAATAAGCATCGCTCAGAATTAATTTACTCATCAATGTATTTTTCAGTCCACTACTTTTATATTTTTAATCGTTATAGCCATAACAATATGAACTCCAACTATGATAATGATCAAAAACACATCTGAACAATCATTTTTCGCAAATTTCATACTACAATTATCAGTTACATAGATACTTCAAATACGAAAAGAAAATAACTGATAATTGAAGTGTGGAATTCGCAAAAAAAAGAACAATAACTTGAAGTTGCGTTTTTGATCATTAACTACTCAAAAAAACAATTTTTCACATTCCAAAATAGAAGGATAAATATTTATCAATATCAAGTGTATATACCAAATCAAGTAGTTAACTAGAAGAATCAACAAATCAAAGTGAAAAATGCAAGACAAATGTCTTACTTTAATTGATGTAAACACTCGATGCGGGGATAATGTTTTTATAAAACATGGAAGATCTAAGAATGAATATAAATATCGGAACTGAAAATCACCATTTAAGCACAGTGGAGATTTTGCGAAATGAGAAGAGTGGCGGCTGCAAATATGGAGTAGAGGGTTTTATTTATATATAGAAAAAAAAAAGATAATGGGGGTAGTAAGCCCAAATCTTGTTCAAGGCCCACTTTATTATTTGGGCTTCATCAATTCTATTATAGATATTTTGTTATATTTGATAGGGAAACTTGAAAAAAAACTATAGTTTGGGCTTAATTAGAGAGGCGAGCAAGATATGGGGAGAGAGGAAAGAGGCGAGAGAGGTTGAATATATGTTATATTCATTGTATTAATTTGTATCATGAATACAACTGATTTGCAAAATGAATACAATTATATAAAAAAAAAAACTATTGTATTTAGCTACATATTAGGAGGAAAGATGTGGGCGAGATCGACAAAGCAAGGAGAGAGGTGAGCAAGATCGAGAGAGAGAGAGGAGAGAGGCAAGCTAGATTGATAGAGGATGAATACATGTTGTATTTGTTGATCACGAATACAATTGATACAGAATACAAATACAGTTGATACACAATACATGTATAGTTATCTGAATACAATTGCTATAAGATACAAATATTTCACCTATATTTGATTGAATACATAATGCATGTTACAAAAAAGATGAATGCATATTGTATTCGTTGTATCAAGTAACAAAATATATGATAATAATAACAACAACAACAACAACAACAATAACAATAAATCATTTTAATTGAAAATCACGCAAATACATCATACATGTAGTTAATTGTATGTGTAAGTTTGTGTTTTCAAAATAGAAGTTTAATGTGTGGCTAACTATGAAATTTGAATACAACAAATACATATATAAGTATGTATAGGGTATAAAATACATAGTCAAAATTGATAAATATAGCACGCAAGACATGATAATGTATCTTGATTTCATACTATTAAACAATTCATAAATCACACCCATTTGTCATAATTCAAAAGCTAAAAATAATAAAAAGGAAAATTACTTTCAAAATTATGGTATGCAAATCATCACAAACTTGCATAACTTCGTGTAAGTGTGATGGTTATGATTTCAAGTTACAAACAACTTACAAATAACAACAACAAAATCATATCGGCTTTGGTCATGATTTCAAGTTACAAATAACTTACAAATAACAATAACAATAATTATATCAACTTAGTGTTTTGTTATAGCTAACATACTACAAATTTAAGATGTATATTTTTTACACTTTCTTTTAAGATTGCTCACAAGTCATACTTCAATTTCAAAACTACAATCAAAGAATGTTTTTTTTTTATTAAGAGGGTATTTGACCATAGAAATTTAATATTTTTCACTTTATTTAAAATTTTTGATACTGCAATTAAAGATGAAATTGTGTTTAATTATACTTTTTACAAATACAAAAAAAATATTTAAAGTTATACAAATAGAGCTAAATCAAAAAATAGATTCAAATTCAGAATTCACCTCAAAGTTGAATTTAGAATTTTTATGGTCACATTACTCACTTCTAATTAATTTAATTTAAAGTAAGTTGTGATAATTAATTTTAAATAATTTTTGTTTGAAAATAAAAATGTTTGTCCTATCATTCTCTTCACAAACGAAGAAAAAGCTAAACTGGTAAGAGGAGAGAGTAAGACGAAATACTTCACATACTCAGGTAAAGGATGAGGCGGAGACCGGGTATCGGAGGTCTGCAGAACGCCGCGGCGGCTAGGGTTTGTGATCTAAGTTTATTTATTTTGAGCTTTTCAAAAAAATCGGTAATTTTTGTTGTTTGATAATCTAAATTTTGTTTTTGCGATGTTTATTGAAGGATCAATATCGATTGTTAGGGGAAAATGTTGCGAAATTGAGAACAGATCTTATGAAAGAGCAGCTCGCTACTTTTCGATCTCAGCTTGAAGATTTCGCTCGAAAACACAAGGTTTCATTATTTCGGTTTTTTTTAGTGATTGAGTATTTTTTTGTTATTAATTTAAGGTATTTTATTATTTTTACTTACGTTGCGTTGAAGCTAATGAGTTTTGGAATTTGGATATACTGGATTAGCTCCGGTTTGGCTGTAGATTTTGGAATTAGATTTTCAAAAGAAAAAAAAAACGTTGAAAACATAGTTTGTCTATGTAACTTGGCAAGTTTTTGAAAATTTATCTTCAAAATTTTTTCTAAGTTCCAACATTTTTTGGGTTTTTGGTACTTCCACTAACAAAGCTTCAATTTTTCAAGTAAAATGCATGTCTAAATTCAACTTCAAATTACAAAAGTTATTCTTCAACTAACTTCAAAAACTCATTTTTTTTTCCAAGTAAACAGTAGCCAAGTTAATAATATGCACATATTCAATGAATTTACGACAAATACAAAGTTTGAACTAAAGCTGCTCGCTTGGTGAACCTATTACTGTTACTGTAGCTCCGCCCGTGCTACCTTCGCCTTTAGTTGAACGATCTAGTAGGAGTATGATGATTAAAGCATTAGATTTTGCGAAATTGAAACATGCATTCCTTAATTTCCTAAAATAAAATTAAAAAAACAATAATTGATGAACTACAGAAAGAAGAGTACTGTGAATGATAAATTCTTTTGTAATTATAAGTACTTGTAATTTGTAAATATTTGGGAAGAAAATATAGCTAAAGAAAGAACTAGATAATTCCTGAATTGTCACAGTCTCATATATGTTGTGAGGAAACATGTATATGTCTAACTCTAATTATCTGTACTTGGCCACCTGTTGCTAATTCCGAAAAAGACATGAAAAGATGCATTTTCAGCTTATTTTATGGTCAACTTGGGATTTATGTGTTATCTTAGCAAAGGGATCACAGTTGAACTCTACCCTTTGTATTTATCTAGAAGATAATGGTATTGAGATAGTATACGTGCTGTTTATAAAGTTTGGGCAGCAACCAGGCCTGTTGAGTTTGATGGACATTTTCCTTTTTCTGTTCTAACTGGAGTTTTGTAAAAGAGGTTTCGTTGTGCGTTCTGCTTCTTTGGTACTTTTTCTAATTGAAATTTATCTATATGCCTTTACTTATTTAACAAAACATTTGTAATAAAAGAAGAAAGTTTTGGTTATTCCTTGTTTTATTTTGCAGAATGACATTCGCAAGAACCCTGCATTCAGGGCACAGTTCCACGAGATGTGTGCTAAAGTCGGAGTAGATCCTCTAGCATCAAACAAGGGTTTCTGGGCAGAACTATTGGGGATTGGTGACTTCTATTATGAACTTGGTTGGTATCAATATCCTCCGTAGTTTTGGTTAATGCAAGGCATACTTAGAAACTTCTTTTTAATCGTGCATGAGAGGAACATTGCATACTATTTCACACTGCAGTTTGACATGCGACATCAAACTTTGAGCAGTATTCTATGTAGTGGCTTGTGCCTGTTATTTTGTGTAAATCGTGCTTCATTCTTGTCTTTTTTCTTTTGAATATCCATAGTTTTTAAGTATTATGATTTTGTTGATAAATCTCCAACAAACTGGACTTAAATGAAGCCACCTGTCTAGGCAGGGGTACAGATTATTGAGGTATGCCTAGCTACTAGACCCCACAATGGAGGTTTGATAAGCTTGGATGATCTTTGTAAACTGCTTGGCCAGAGACGTAAAGCTGTGCGCGAGACTATATCTGAAGATGACTGCTTGCGTGCTATAAGCAAGCTGAAGGTATTGACTCAAGCTTTAATGTTTCAATTGTCAGTAACTGAATGATTCATTGAGCAACCGATGCTAAGTATACCAGATCCTCTTTTTCATATACTCTGAAGAGCATATTTCACATTTTAGTGCTTTGCACATCTAATTATGAAGATTCTTCATGTTTCAACCCTTGGATACCAGGATATTTGATTTTGCTAGTTGCTTCATTTAGCAGGAAAAAGTAGAAAAAAGAATCTGTACTACAAAACTAACCTGTCACCAAAACAAGGGTAAACTGCAGGATAATTTATTTTTATTTTTTTTAAAGAAAAACAAGTACCGTCTGTTTTCTTAAGTTTTATAGGTTCCTTAGCACACAAAGTATCGAAGATAATGGTGAACATATGTTGCAGGTCATTGTTGCTCATTCAATCCCTCCCCATTTAGATGGAAGATAGGAGAAATACGAAGTTGTTTAAAAACATGATTTTGAAGTTTGTCATTTGACTCATTTTTCTTGAACGTGTAGTAACCTTCATTTCTTTTTGGACTGGTATGTTTTCCATCTGTTTCCCGAACTATAAGCTAACATCTAATTTCATCTTTCAGGTATTAGGTAGTGGTTTTGAGGTGATTACAGTGGGAAAGAGAAAGCTTGTTAGATCTGTCCCTACCGAACTGAATAAGGATCACAATGAAATTTTAGAGCTGGCCCAGGTACAACCTTTGTTCTTTGTGTTCCTCTAGAAATTTCTCTCCTTCGATAATTTTGTAGTTGGGTAATTGCCATGCTGCAAAAAATGTCACTTTCATTTGATGCAGTCAATTTCCCCTTGTAGTATTTCACAAATTTGGTTTCTTAAACCGGTCCTCAACTCATTTTGGCTGCTTAAAAGGAAATTTGTTATTTCGGCCATCAAAATTTTCTTCTGGATCCATGAATATTACCAAAAGGTTTACAAGCTTAGAGAGGTTTCCCCAGATTGTCGGTGCTTACTTGAAACATTGCCTATTAGGTGCAGCTGAGCTTGCTTTGTTATTATATATATTAAAAGAGGAAGGGAAGAGGGGCGAGTTTATTATCCACATAGTTTTGCACCGTGCACCATTAGCCGTGGGGCTTTCTTGGTTATCTTAAAAAAAAAAAAGAAATTAAAAAGAGGAAACCATGTGTGATTGTTTTCTGGTGCCTTTGCTGCAGGCTCAAGGTTTTGTGACTGTTGATGAGGTACAAAGACGCCTAAACTGGTCTTCAGGTCGTGCAACTGATGCGCTTGAAACACTGTTAGAGGTAAGTTCTCGATGTTATTCCTTGTTCTTTCCTCTCTTCTTTTCCATCAAGGCTCTAGTTATATCCTTCTAGATTTTTTGTGGTTGGACCTAACAAATATGGGTCTCGTGCATCCAACAGGAAGGGCTTGCCATGATCGATGATGGACATAGAGATGGCAAACGTCGATACTGGTTCCCTTGTGTGTCCTCTGTCTCCTCCTATGTAGGTGCAGACACTCTTTAGCGTTTTCCTTGTTCAGATATGAGAATATTTCACTTTGCACCACGAACTTGGAGGATTGTTTCAAATAGAGATGCTACTTTTTTATCCGTTTCCGTGGTCCAACAAGCTTTTGATTTGCAGTTATTGCATATGTTAAGTGTGTTACCCTATTGTGTAATCATAGTGTTGAATCATTCGTTGTTATGTCGTACACTTCAACCAAATTGGTATTATAAAGTTGTGGAAGGTTGATAGTATTGGCAAGGGTCTATTGAAGACATTCTCTACCCCACAAAGGTAGGGGGTACGGTCGGCGTAATTCCTACCTTCCCCCATACCTCAATCGTGGAATTACATTTGATATGTTGTTGGTTGTTTGCTGAAAAATGTTGGTTTGTACCTGCCACTGAGTCTCTGAATTCGTTTGATAACCAACTAGTCTGAGGAGTGATGAACTATAAGTTGGAACTGTATATATGTATATGCCACCAACTATAACAACTTCACAAGTGAGATCTGGGGAGAATTTTAGGATGTACGTAGACCTTATTCCTACCATTGTGAGGGGTACAAAGACGATTGTCGACAGATATTCAACTTAAATCTTAAAGATAAATGTACCAGAACTCGTTCAACCAGCCACTAGTTTGTTTAAGATAAATATACGAGAAATCGTTTAACCCTTTCTACAAAAGCTTAGGCAGATGAAAAGAAATCACTTAAATATGAACCTGAGACATTATAGTCTTATCGTTTATCTAACTATTTCATCAATTTCTTTCCAAGTGGTTTTTGGTGATCCACTAATAGCATTGCAATTCATTCAACATCCTCAAATTACACCATAGCTGCAAATTCAAATACTGAATCAAAGACAAAATGACATGAACGGTAACACAAACTCAAATTCTATTCATTGAGGCAATGTTGTTAAGTTCAAAAACAAAAAAAGTGTGTAAGTGTGAACGGATACAGTAATTCGCGATAAGAGTCCCAGCTCTTCTCAGTACAAACAGACTGGACCTGGAACCGCGGTTATAGTGAAATGCCATTACTCAGCTTTAGATGGGAAATGGTTTCCACCACTGGCAATCTTATAAAGGTAAAATCCAGTCATTACCACACTGCAAAAAGAAGATATCAGGTCAGCATTTTCGATTTTCCTGACTATTTTTCGCAAGATATAAACAAACAAATACTGGAAAGGAAACTATTATAAGCATGACAATTTGGTGCATCTTCCAACTTCTGTAATACACAATAGTTTTTTAACATATACATGTATTTTGATAACAATGATGTCTGGATTAGCTTGCGCACACTTGACCTTTCCACCGATACCTACTAGCTCCAGCCGAGTAGCTCCGTCCACCAAAATTAATACAAATGGGAAGAATAACTTAATTTACTTTTTCTCTGTTGGAGTTCCCATCTCTTTGCTCCTTTGGTTACTCGAACTCACAACCTTAGGGTTGGAAGTGACAGGTGCTTACCATTCGAGCACTACCAGTAGTTCAAACTGTTAGGTACAATCCGCAATCAATTATATTATGACCACACCCTTGGGGTTTCATAGCGATATCACGCAAATTGGCACCACGCCTTCCCGGATTTGGTGTATTTCAAATTTGATCATTTAATGGCACTATTCCTCCCTAGATTGAGAACCTATGGTCCCCTGTACTAACCTAAAAAATGAAAAACAGACTCATTACAACCCGAGGTTAAGGTCATGCTTGGGCCTGATTCAATAGGAGATTGGCTGGGACGGGGAGCTCAGGTCCTCGAGAATCCACATACCACCACAGGAGAGCATAAAGGGGAAGGTGAACCACTGAACTTGTGATGCTGTTCAGTGTTCAGTCATGTTAATCATGGGTAGTTAGAGATGGAAAAAGTTTCTTTCTGACTGTCTGCACTAGACGGAATCAGAGAAACATTTCGTAATCTAGACAAAACTTGTGAACTTGCATTGAAAAAGCTATCAAGAGATAAAAAAAAAAAAAACCATTAATTTACTAATTGGATAGTACAGTGATCCCCATAAAGTGAAGAAAGAAACACAAAATGAAAGGTAATGTATGATGAACTTGGAAATTTGACTTCACTGCACATAGCAACCTAATGTTCTGTTTGCGACTAGGTAGTCCATATATATACAGACCACGATAAAGCAACTTGACATATTATGTGTAACATGTATCAAGTGAATCACGCCACACAAATCTGATGTATTTATGAAGGAAACGGAACAGATAAATGAAATACTACCACTAAGTAAGTTAATAACACAACTTGTATGGCATGCTTTCTATTTGGAGTTACCTGATACCAGCAACAACACCAGCAGGCATTATCTTTGAAGTTTGCATGTACCGCTGTCCCATGACCCATGTTAACACAGCAGCACAAACTGTTTCAAACGAAAAAAAGTAAGTGGAGATAATTTGTCCAGCCAAAAAAACATAGGGATTCAATGTGATGAGTGATCGCAAGAAAATGAATGAAGCTTGCATTCTTTTACCCCTTTGAATCAGAATATGATCATGATTACATAAAAAAACAAAAACTTAAACACATTTTCCCTATATCTTCCGTTTCTACAGAACTGAACTATAAAATATTAAGATTGAACTTGACACTGCGGACTGCTTGGCATTCAGACTGTTAGAGAGATCCATACCAAAGGATGTTGTGACTCTTGGTGTCTTTGGGCAACAAGAAGTCAACAACAACAAACCCTGTGTAATCCCACAAGTAGGTCTGGGAAGGGTAGTATGTACACAACCTTACCCCACCTTGTGAAGGTAGAAAGGTTGTTTTTGATAGACCCTTGGCTCAAAAAAAAAGTATGTTAAGCAAATATAGTAGTGGAGAAGTTATGTTGAAAACAATCAAGAAGAGAAGAGTAGCAATGACAAATAATACGATAACGGAAGCAAAAGATCTTGGTGGCTTTGGGCAATGCTACAAATTCATACTAGTCATCTCAAGTAATTCCTATTGTTTCTTTTAAGCTTTAGGTACACACAAACTTCGTAAAACAGAAACATATACAATCAAGGAGAAAAGCTTTCTCCCCTTGAGATATCTAAAGCAGAGCAACAAAAAATCAGACCTTTTCACAGTACATAGAATCCGGCAATATCATGGAAACAAAACCATAGCCATATCTAAATTTAGGCTGCAGCAGTGTCCAATGTTGCTTCGACTCTTCAAAAATGTCATCAGGTGCATATTGGATCCTCCAAAAGTAGTGCGTTTTTCCGAGGATCCGACATGGTACAACAATATTTTTGGAGAGTCCAAGCAACATAGGTAAAGTCATGACTTTCACAAACAGGATTCGAAACATAAAGTACACACAGAGAAGCTAAGATCCAAGAGGATTCAACATTTACTCTATATATACATAAAGAAAAAGCATTAAACTTATATAAACAGTATAATTTTTCAGCGAAGGTGATTCGGATGAACCCCTTTCACCCCTAGCTAATAAAGCCACTGCCTTCAATTCCAGTAATATTCACTCCATATGATTAATACAACATTTTTTCACTTGCAAAAGAGTAAAGGGTACAATATTACAACTTTAAATTTTTTGAATTTCTTCTATACCTGCAAATAACATATAAGGAAATGAAAAGACGATATACCTGTTTCAAGAATCAAAGCAAAGTAAGAGTTTTTGCGCTTGTGAAATGCTTGGAGACTCAAGTAACCAGCTAAAATAAGCAAAAAACCAGTACCCAAACCTCCACCCAATGAAGCTAAACTTCCTTTTTTGAAATACCCTATAATTCCACCACACACAAGAATCAAACCATAAGGGATTGTAAAGCAAAAATCATGCATTTTTATCAAATGGGGTTTTGAGAAAGATTGAATCTTGATGAATTTAGCAAAAAAATGAGAGATCAAGAATGAAAAGATTCAATTTTTAAAGGATCTTGGTGGGTAAAACTTGAAATTTTTTAATTTTTTGAAGTGGGAATTGGCATATAGTACATCTGATAAAAACCAATTTGGTCAAAATGCCAAAAGTCTCATGTTACCTATTACCTAACCTCCATGTTGTTTGTTTTACTGGTCAAAATTACCCTCTGAATTTTGTTAAATGACACTCATATTTGGTTAATTTACAGCTGAAAAGAAGATGTATGTGAGGGTAATATTGTCAAGAAATTGAGCTGGTAGATGTTTGACCCAGTGTGCTTGTGGCTTTGTGGAAAGTCCACACGACATTTGGAACAATTTTGTCTGTTGTGTATTGTTTTTTGTTATTTATAGTAAAACAGTTGGGCTTTGTTAGGTAAGTCTATTAAATGTTACTCTTGAGTTGATCAAATACACATTGGAATTATCATTTTTTCACGAGTTTCATACTCATTATGAATTGTTCTATTTTTTTATTTGAATTATTATACCCTTTCCTTTTTACACACATATTAAGAAATCATAAATAAGGAAATAAATTTTACTAATTTACTCCTTAAAAAACTTCTTAGAAATTTTCTTTCAATGCAATGTAACTTCCCCTTAAATGGCAACAATAATACAAACAACTACTTGAGTATGTATCTGCACATCTAGTGGCAAAATCAGAATTTTTACTAACGAAATTCAAAATATAAAGAAGTAAAACAGAAAGAGTCAAAGGTATTCAATGGCAGCTATATATACATAAAAGATCATTTTAACATTGTAAATATCGTGTAATTTTCCAGCCAAGGGCGTTTGGATGAATCCCTTGCACCCCCTAGCTCAGCCTTTGTACATGCCAATAAAATTCAGTCGAGGGGAGGGACTAAGAGGTCATAAGAATCCTTCTCATTTCATGGCTACCTCTAGTATTGCACCCTGAACCAATCAATGAGGTTATCCAAACCTGATCGGACCTCACTGATTCATCATCATCGTTCCTATGCCAACTCCAAAAGGCATGTGTTGAGTTAACCATCTTAAGTTCGCCATGACCAAAGCTTGCTTCGCGGAAGACTGACCATTCTGGTGGGGGCTGTTTGTACCTGTTGAAGGTGCCAAGACATGTAAAGACTGTTTCATATTTTAAATATAACTCTACTTTATGTTTTTAACTACAGTTATCAATACAACGAACATGAAAAGAGAATCTTATAGTAGAACTAGTAACAACAACAACAACATAACCAGTGTAATTTCACAAGTAGGGTTTAGGCAGGGGAGTGTGTACGCAAATTTTATCCCTATCTCAGCTAGGACTAGTGGCACGTTAAAACTTCTGTAACTCAAAATGAAGGGGGAGGTAGGAAACCTATCTTTCCTATGGGGTAGTAGTTGATTAAGTTTCCAGAACAGTTTAACATGAGTTTTCAGCTTCACAAAGCCTGGAATAAAAGTGTGATTTAGGAGAACACACATGAAAAATAAGTGATTTTTCTTACTTATTTTAAGGTGTTCGTAAGTGTAAAAAAAATCTTAAGAACATTTATATGTAATCTAGGAGAACACTTTGGGGTGAAGGATGGGGTAGGGAGTGGGAGGTCGTGGTTAGTGCAGGTTGGGGTGAGGAGACAATGAGCTTGTAATGTCACTTACGAAACTTGTTTTCTATATTTCGACTAGGGAAGTCATTTTCCTGATTTTCAAGGAACTCATTTATCTAAATTTAGCCAGATTGAAAAACTTTTTCCGGAAGATGTTTTCCTTCATATACCAAAGACACCAGTGCTTGCCTTTTTACGTTTTTACTTTCTCCTTTGTTGTCAAAATCACTCAACCACAATGTAAAAGCTTATTACAATTCCACATAAAATATACATACCGTTAAAGAATTCAACTATTTGGTGCTACAGTGCTCAACATGATGGGAGAAATTACTAGAAGAATAGTTACCTGTGAGCTAAACCTTCTCTATTTCCTCCATCGCCAATTGTAATGTGGACAGCACCACATGGATCAGATTTACCATTGTAAACTCGTTTCTGTTGTCAAAGAAAACACTCAATTAGGTAAAAGAATTGAAAAAAAAAAAAAACAGTATAACCAATGCAGGCATACCGTGCGTTCATAAGCATGAACATGCCCAGTGAACACTAAATCTGCGCCAGCAGCATATAGCAAAGGCTCCATAGACGCCATCATGTCATCACCTTCACCTTGATGGGCTCTGTTACTATTATACCATGGCACATGGAATAGCACAACTAACCAAGGTGTTCTTTTACGATCCACTTTTAGAAGATCAGCCTGCAGATCGAGATCCATAATCGAACTAATTAGCAAGTATGAAATGTGAAGAGATTCTTAAGTTTCTCCTCATATAATACTCCCTTTGCACAATATATGTGAAGGGGTTCAGAGTACGAGAGTCGAAACACTAAACTTCGACAATAAATCAGGTATGGATTCTCTAAAAAATTTAAATAAAAATTTACATATTTTGAAAACTACACAAAAAGTACTACAAGTCAACATAGCTACTGTTTCAAAATATTTTTAAAAAAATGAGAAAATTATAGTCAAAGAAAAAACAGTATGACTCTCCAAACAGTAACATAGTGGGCTCTTTTTACGTGTAAGCTCCAAAGTTTCTTATTATGACAATGGACAGAAATATCTTCAGATCTAAAAGTATAAAGCAACAAAATTATCTTCTGTTTCATTTGGCACTTCCTAAGGATTGGAAATTTCCTGCAATGTTATGTCTGAAACTGTAAAACAAAAGCAACTTAATCTTTCTCATGGTGAATTCTACATGATTATAAATTCTACAAACCCATAAGAGATTTTCCCATTTTAGAAATAAATGAGAGCTCATCTAACCTTCAGCCAGCTATATTGATCAGAGTGCTCATCATAAGGAGCATAAGAGCCGAGCATAATGATATGAACCCCGGCAACATCAAAAGAATAGTATAGATTTGAAGTGGATCCACTCTCCGCAAATGGCATCTTCCACCTTGAGTTATAAGAGACAAATCCATCCTCTAGAAATAGTATTCTTTCTTTTTCATGATTCCCTTGTGTCACCATCCATGGCCTAGAACTAGCAAGCGGCTGAACAAGTTGACCAAATGAGTCCCACCTATGTTGGAAACAATCAGCATAAGAAAGGTCACCAGGGAGCAAATGAACATTGTATTTGCACTGGTCTATGTGGTCCAAAGTTGACTTAGTCCATCCAGTCTGGCCCAAATCACCGGCCACAGCAAAAGTAACTGGAAACTTAGAGGGGGGAGTTTTCAGCTGCAATTCAAGACCTTCTCCTCCACATCTATAGAAGTAAGTGGTATTATCTTGCAATGGTCCAATGACAGTGTGATGTATCTTCCCCGAACTATATAATACATAACTATACTTGGTACTTTCTCCTTGAGATATAGCACTATATTTTCCGGGGGATGTTCCATATTCAACAATAGAAGGAGAAGATCCATCATTGGTAATCCATGTGACCCGCATGTGTTTGTCCCCAGCTAATGAGATGTGAACCTGCAATGGGAAAATCAATTCCCTTGATGAGGTCCACAAGCTCAAATCACGAACCCAAATACAAAGTATATCACTTTACAGATTAAAATCAACAGGTCTTTTGACAACTTAAAATAACATTAATAACATATTTGAACAAACATAAATGCCACAAAAACCATATAGTTTTAGGCAGCTTACAAACTTTATTGGTGTTATCAAATGGACCGAGGGCATACCAAGCTAATTTAATTATACTTGTCGTACAAAGAAACACTTATAGTCCATACTAATAATAGGTAATGTACCTTTCTATGAAGAAAATAATATCGACTCAGGATCAGTATTGAGTATTAAGGAACCTAAAGATGGTGCAATTTATATAAGCAGACTTACACTGATCGTCAAGGCATAACTGTCGTTAAGGCTTTAACAGAATTCTCAGACTGATCCTCAAGGCATAATTGTCATTAAGGCTTCAACAGAATGCTCAAAGTGGAAGCCTTTAACCAAACAAAATACAAATTCATGATTAAAGTCAAGTTTCTTTCTCTATTTTCTTTTGTGATAATGATAGCGACCAGGACAGCTTGTTCACACAGTCGATACCGCCCGACTCCCAATAGATGTCAGTAACTCTGTCCACCAAAACCACCTAGATTTTTTTGCTCTACTTGGGATTTTAATCCTGGTCTCCCACCAGATGCATTGATCACTAGGTACTAAAATCCAGCTTGTTTTTTAAAAAAAAAAAAAAAAAAAAACTGGTAATATTGTATTCCTCGGCACCAAGGCTATGTTGGCAACCTCCAAACAGGCTCGAAGTCTACTAACTGAACTTCATCATTTACAAATTCTTCTTTACACCAACTTATTCTAACAAGGGAAAAGGTCTATTGGCCATGTACTATTCGAAACTTCTAAATTTTGCTTGGTTGGGTACTAAAAATTTATCCCAAGATTATCTCCCCTTATCCATCACACCGAACTACCCCTTAGTTCATTCATACCCTTGTTATTAGTAAAATTATCTTGTATTTTCCCTTGACGCTCTAGCGTGAAATGTAGATTCCACATGTCCAAATCCTTCATTAAAAAGGTCTAGATTTACCCTTCAACTTGACTATAGTTTAAAATTACTCTCAAATTGGAGTGTCAGACTTCTGTTAGGGGTCAAGGGTAAAAGTGAGACCCTTTTGTAAGGCCCAAGGAAGTCAAAGTTGCTCAATTTCGGAGAGTACAGAGACAAATTTGGCCATTTTCCCCTCCTAACAAAGACCCTTTCCTCTGTATGTTGTGTACTGCTCCCATTTCACATTACTTCGTTGCGATTACGGCTCTCATTTTTGTATTCCCTTTTTCAAACTCCTTGGAAATGCTTTATTTTAAGCCAAGGGTCTTTAGAAAACAGTCTCTCTAATACTACAAGGTACGGCTAAGGCCTGTGTACACACTAGTGCTCTACCCTCCCAGACCCCTCTTGTGGGATTACAGTGGATATGTTGGTGTTGTTCACAACAACACAATGAAACCAACTCCCCCTATATGACCTCCGCAGACTGCAGCAAAGTAGCTGGTTCCAAGTCCAGATTAACGAAATGGAAATTCAAGCACAATCAGAGTAATAAACAGAAGAAATGAACTTTTAAGTCCACATAATTAACGAGGCAAATGGGGAATACATGTCCAAACAAAACTTCAACTTAGTTCAAATACTTATTTTCTTCAAAAATAACCAAATTCATGTCCAAAAGCCTACTAAATTTTAATTTTTTAGTGTCCAACCCAGTTTGCACCCAACAATTACACAGGATCATTTAACTCCCACCAGCAACAGGCTAGAACATAATTAACCAGGTAAAAGGCAGAATCATTTAACTTCGTTGATAATTTATACCTGCTGAGGCTGGGAAGAAGATTTCGGATCCCATGGAAAATGGAGGGTTTTCCGAGGCGGCGGTCGGACATAGTCGCCGGCGAATACAGTTCCGGCGATGAACAAAATAACCGTCAAAAGGTGTAGCAATATCTTCATCGTGAATCTCATTGACTGATTCGTTACTGCGAAGTGTATATATACCTAACTTTGGAATATTTTATCCTCTGTTTTTTTTCTCTTTACCAATTAATGTAAAAAAAATAATAATGTACATCATTCGTTTTGGAACTGTTCATAATCTTTCACAAATTTATTTTTAGTTTTATAATATGTAAAAGTTATATGAAATCGCTGAAGAGATTTTTTTGTATATTTAAATTATAAAGGATTATATTTACTCACTTCCTCAAATAATAATGTGTTTGAGAGACTCTGTCTAACTCAACTATAAAATTTGGGTCAATTAATAACATAAAATTTTTGTTCGATATAATTGAATCTATCGTGACAACTCTTGTTCCCCCACCTTTTAGCGTTCTGGGGTCCTATAGTACCCTTTCTACCACCTCCGAAGGATGTAGGGGGCATATCTTCGATTGTTTCAGCCTATTCCCAATCTCCCAGTATCAATATTTTGGCTGCTCAAAACAGCAAAGAGTAGTTTCTGAAGAGCTGAAATTTAGGCCAATGTTTTATCAAATTCAATTGCATCAACAAATAGGAAATGAATTCGTCACTTCAAAACAATACGAAAAAGGATTGAGGAAAGACTAAACAGGATACACAGTAGAACCAAAATACAACCAAGTTTGTTCTTCACAATAGAGTAGCACAATCGTATGTAATACTCATGGCCGCTGAGTTGCAATACATTCTTAAATACAGTTTATTCTCAGCTCCGGGAAGTTGGAGCTGAAAGAAGGTAGACAAGGGCTCCTGAACTAGTAGCTAACTCCCGGTTTATTAAATCTAGGAATGTAGGCTAGGAAGGAAGTCAACAAACTTTCACCTTTCGAGGTCTAATAAGTTGTTGAATGAATAGGTAAGGGAGAATCATAATGCTGCTATGCACTCGATTTCAATCCTTGCATTCATTGGCAGTGCTGCAACCTGATAAGTAGCCCGAGCTGGTGCAGGAGCTTGAAAATCTGCAAGATAGTCTAGTTACTAACAGGGGACTAGCACAAATGAAAAAGTAGCATTCAAGTGCTGAATACAATGTCACGATTATTGTTGACAAGTTTTTATCACGTCATCAGTGTTACATATGGTCAGGCACATGGTTTCTTCCAAAAAATAAGAATGAACCTCCCCATGCCGTAAACAATGCTCTAATCAAATGCATGAGCACAACAGTAGACCTTTGATTGTTTCAGGCACGATCTCTCTGATATCCAAAGAGGAAACTAGGCAGGACGTAGAATGAGCCTTCATGCAACCAAATAGGAAGTATGATATGCAATGCATCCAGTTTTATTGTTCTTAAATCTGGTCAGGTTTATCTTTGATTTTAGTTCAGTGTTCAAGTAAGCAGAGGGAAGAATCTCATACTGATGGAATGTTGCAAAGCAAAAAACTCCCAATATATGACTCACATTTAGCATAAATCTCATTCACTTTCTTGAAGTCATTCAGATCAGCTAACCTGTAGAGAGAGAAGCATCCAAAAAATAATCAAGACTACCATGAGAGCAAAAACCTAGGGGGTGGAAGAAGAATAAACAAAAGATCATACAATATAGTTGTCTTAACAACTGAGGAGTAGCTAACGCCACTTGCTTTAAGTATCTCCCCCATATTCTTGAGAACCTGAATTATCAATATTAAGCTCAAAATCTTAGAGTCGGCATTTTTAACTAAAAAGACGGAGTACTGACAACCCAAATATCAAACTAAAATCAAGAGCTGTTATTTGTCGGCTATCTACTCTTTTTGTTTTTTGGTGGAAAATTGGAGATTACAAATAGATGCAGAGAATAATTTGTGAAGTTGGGTATGCGCCTGCCTGGCTATCGATCATCTTTTCCATTTAACTTATTAAAACAAACTCTCATTTTGTCATAGCCCGTGAAATGCAAAAGTCAAATTATTCAGCATGATGATGGAATTTAACTACCTCTTTATATCACGTAAACTTAGAACCGGACAATTAGTAATGCACGACTACTCAGAATTGAGGGTTGAGATTGACATAATAGAGTTTTAAAAAAGCACCTACAGCTGGCATGGCAATGATCTTCAAGTACATCTTTAAAGCTGAAGAAAGAGTTTCAATTTTCAAATTTTGAACTACCACTATTTGGGATTAAGTGTAGAAATCTACTTTTTGGCATCACACTTCTTCACAAGCTTTGCAGCTGTAGGCAAGAAGAAAATTTTACAAGAGAATACTGCATACCCTGTAGTGCAAGAAAAAAGAGCCATGCAACACTACACCACATGTGAGCTTCCTAGATAAGTTTGCATCAAAAAAATGTTTCCAATAATGACTAAGTGGAGACACAACTTTCAAGTACTGACATGAACATTCTAATCACGACTGACTACCAAAATACCTGCTCTGTTTGATCCTCCACACTTTCTGAGACAAATTTCCCGGTCTGCATTCAATCATAAGTTAGTTAAAGATAGCAAAAAGCAAAGACAAACGATAGAACTACTGTTTCAAGCTTGTGATGTTGAGCATTTGCAATAGCTGATACGATAATAGCACAAACCTCTGGAATAAGACCCAGACATCCAGAGACGAAAACAAAATTATTAGCTTTGATGGCCTGAGAGTATGGCCCGAGTGCTGCTGGAGCCTTTTCAGTGTGAACAGCCTCCTTAATACCTAATGACATACAACAAATGTTCATTAATAAGGTTAAGAAACTCTTTGAGAAATAAGTTAAGATACCAGAAATTCGATAATGTGTGTCAGAGAGAATTTTCTCTATACCCTTGTATATTTCTAGATATAATGCTTGCCTATTCAATAACAACTCCGAATCTCAAGGACTTAATGTGCCTAGACAAATTAAGTGGTTATGGTTTAAGTTTTACTAATTAACAATGTTACTTGAAAGCTAATTACAGATAATCGTCTATAATAAGTGGATTGTCAACAAATTGCTTTTCTGAATAAGGATTATAGTCTACGACCAAATTTTAAACTAAACTCTAAGCTCAAAAACAATTCAGAAATCACTGCATATTACCTAGAACTAAATCCAAAAAAAAAACGTCAAAATCACAATATTTCTGTAGCGCGACGTCAAAAACAAATCCAAACAGGTCTGAGTATAATATATATATATATATATATATATCCTCTATAACCATTCAGAAGCAACAACACTCATCAATCAGCTAAGAAAATCCCAAATTTAATTATATTTACATCAATCAACTTTGTTTCAATCCAAACTATTTGTGTCCGTCATAAGAAAAAAAAACAAAAAAATACGCAAACAGATAAAATTCCATGAGATGGTGGCTGAGGGAACTTACTGGCATCAGTGGAAATGCTTAAGCAAGCGAAGGGTTTTGATCGAGCTGATGAAGAGCCACAAAATTTTTCCCCAGCAAGTGACACACAGCCAACTCCGAACACTACCGGAGCTCGGCTGCGTAGGGCGGTGAAATCCATTGCCAGAATTTGGAAGCGACTTGCTGCGGCGGCGGCCCACGTCATTTTCCGATTCTGCTTGCTATGTTTTTTCTTCTGTGACCCTTTTTCTGTTACCTTATTGGCTTATTATTCGCTTCCTTTTATTATTATTATTATTATATGGCGGCATATTTTCGGAATATTTGATATGG
Organism: Solanum pinnatisectum; assembly: GCA_035578085.1. Classification (NCBI taxonomy): domain Eukaryota; kingdom Viridiplantae; phylum Streptophyta; class Magnoliopsida; order Solanales; family Solanaceae; genus Solanum; species Solanum pinnatisectum. The sequence goes on along the minus strand of CM069085.1, from coordinate 1,534,513 downwards.
GCTACACTTCCTATGGCCCATTATAGGCCCAAAAGTCATGCATGACAATATTTAGGCCCATTTATTGTGTGCTACTCATTATAACGTAAAAATGAAGTTATTAGTGGCAATTGTATACATATAATTTTTTTTATTTATCTACAGAGTGTAAGTTTACGACAAAAGAATGTTTATATGTGTGGCTCTCCCAATGATTATAAGGCAAAACGAATCCTTTTTTTTTTTGTAATTCAAGAGGTCACGATATGATAAACTATTATTAACTACAAGTCGAAAGTTAAGATTGTTCTCTGCAATATGGAAAGTTTCTATTAATATGTTATATGCTACCTAACACAATAGGGATACCACGATACAGTAAGATACAATTATAAGGCAAAACGAATCAAAAAAAAAAAAAAATATCTAACTCAATTTAAATTATTCTCTTCAACTCTAGAAAGCTCCCTAACAATAGGAATGTCCATGGTATGATAACAATACTTGAGCATTTAGCATCTTGTGTTGGTTTACGGAAACATGACAAAATATCTACAAAACATTTGATTGTGAATTCAATTATCGCTTAATCATTATAAAAATCTATAAAATGGATCCGTTTCTGCGAATGCCAAAAGTACAAAGAAATAGAAATATATTACTCGAAAAGAAAGTTTCAAAATTAATAAAACATAACCAACACAATAAAAAAACAAACAATCCCTAAAAAACCACACACAACTAGTACTAAACTTTATGCCTCTAAAACTTAAAAACCATGAACCTTGATCTGTTCCTTGTTAACAATATCAGCCTTCACAAGGAACTGTGAAACATTCTTGCGTTGATCGCCCTGTAATTGTATCACTTTTCCAAGCTCCTTGTCCTGAATAATGGTTCCATTGCAACAATACTCTTTTTTGAGGTCTTTAAGTATTTTTTCGTAACTAAAATCTTTCATCAAACCTTCCATCATAGTCCAACTTTTCTTACCATTCCTTTGTTGTACACGAATATGCACATACTCTTTTTTTATTCCACGGGCACCTAAGTCTTTCGACTCGGCGAACGGATCGAAATTCCGTGGGATTTGAACATTAGAGTCTGAGTCTTCGGCACAAGTTGAGATTTGAAAATTTGTATCAACCATGTATATTGTTGTATGAAAACTTTAATTTATAATCCAAAGAGAAATCGACTTTTGCTGATTGGACAATCAGAGAGCTGAAAAGAAAAAAGAAAGTCAAATTTTTAGAAGTCAGTGATTCAGTAAATTAGTGAAACATCAAGAATTCAATAGCTAAAAAAAAAATTCAATATTTAAATTTGCATACCCCTATAAAAATTGGATATATATCAATTAAACAAGAGTTGTTATCAAAAATCAATTAAGTAACCTATATTGGGTAAAACTTGTTTATAGATACAACAATGACGACAACAACAATAACATATCTAGTGTAATTCCACAATGTAGAGATATGGAGAGGGTATTCAATAAACACTCAATAGACACTCGGCCCCAGAAAAATATAACAAAACAAATTGGAAAAAAAATAATCAAAGATGAATCCTCCAACATACCCGCCCCAATAATCAAAAAGTGAAGTACCTCACCCCAAAAAGTTCAAAAGAGACATGATTAAATTTTCAAAAACTTCCATAGTATATGGGTAGGAAATTGAATTCAATAAAAACGTTGAGAACATTCGAGTAATATGTATAAATAATTTATTCAGTATCAAATAAATCGTTGAATAACAATTGATTTGCGAGAGAAAAAAAGAAGAAAGAACTCACCTTCAAACACCAATAAAAAAAGAGGAGAACTTAGATGGAGTATCAATTAATAAGGTTTCGATTGTTTATAGGAGATATATATAGGAAGCGTTATGGCGATTTTTCCTTTTCCTAGTTATATATGGATTTATTTATTTTTCTCCTAAATCCTAATAAAAAAGGAATTCTGGTTTTAATTTGATAAGGAAGACATTTTAAATAGGAACTATTTTTATTTTTATTTTTGAGTCTTATATTGACGTGAATTTTCATAATTCAAATTAGTAAATCTAATATTGAATGATTATATAGAAATTGATTAATGATATTTCTTTTAGAAAATCAATTTGTTTATGGTACTAAGTTTAAAAAATTGATTAATATTAGTTTGGTTTTAATTTTAAATAGAAAATCTCCGAACAAAATCAACTACATATATACATATTTCAAAATTATAATACTCTCTTTGTTCATATTTATTTGTTCAGTATACTGAAAATAGTTGTTTAATTTGAAAAGAGAAATTACGCAGATAAGCAAACATATACTAGTTAATTAGTTTACATGGCTATGATTTTCATTAATTACCACTTGCAGCTTAATTTTAGCGATAATTATGTCGCCTCTCTCCTCTCTTCTTCTCTCTCGACTATCTCCTCTTTATACATTATCAAATTCATATATATATATATATATATATAAATAAACAAGTACAATTAGTATCTCTCCACTCTCTGCCCTATCTTACTTTCTTCTCTCCTCCCTCTCCCAATCTCGCTTGCCAGATATACAAATACATATGTGTATTAGTTACATATATACAATTACATATACATTTTGATAGATATACATATATAATTCGTCTCTCCGTAGTGTCTACCATCTCTCGTTCGCCTCTCCCAATCTTGCTCGCTTCTCTCCTCCCTCTCCCAATCTCACTTGCCCCTCTCTTATCTCTAACATGTAGTTACAAATCGTAATTAGCAAACTATAACTATGGAGCGTAATTAAGTTTATTATAATGGCTATTTACGGAATTTTCTTTTTGAAAAATCAAGAGATTATTTTATTACTTTATGTAAAATTATTTATGATTGATAAGTGTGATATTATTAATAAAATTACCATTTTATTTATTGTTTATCAAAAAGTGTGTCTAGTTAAACATAAACAAGTAAAGATGGATGGAGGGAGTAACACATACAATTTCTAAGATCACCTGGCCAGCTTGTGTGAGTCTTTGATTATATCAGTAATACTTAATATCTTTCACCAACTTTAGTATCAAAATTTCAAAATATATAGCAGAATATTCTATGAAATAATGTATAGTGATAGTTGAACTAAACAGATGGATCATCCTAAACTCTATCAAAAATAAACATTGGGTCACAACTATCCAAAAAATACAAAACAACGTAAAAGATGAAACATACAACTCAACAAAGGGATGAACCAAATGCTTACATGAATATAGAAGCTAATCAATCAAAATCGAAACTGAAAGGAGAGGAAAGAAACCACATTACTTTTCACTTCTAAGACTACAATACTTCAATCGACACGATCTGAATTATTTCACTGTCCAGTTGCTATCTCTCATCAGCACAAGTATCAATTCACTTCTAAGATTCAAGTACAGATGAAAGCACAAATATTTACAAACTTTCAACATTTACGTACATATAAAAAGAAATCACATAACGTTTTTCACATATAGACCAAAAAGAAAAAAAACAAAGAACAAAAATTTCCACCACCACCAATATTCAATTGGGACTCAATTTTTCAGCCTTTTTTCCTAACCACCCTCCAATAAGCATCGTTGATGATAATTTGCAAATTTATTCAAGAAATCCTGTTTTTGTTAAAACAGCATTTCTTACCCTACTTAGATCTCTCCCTTTTAATGTTCTTCCAACACCTTCACACACTGAAAAAGAAGAAATTTCTCTTCTATCAATCCTTTTAGCAAGCCATTCATGTGGTGGCATAACATTTTCTTCAAGTCCTTCATCATCATCATCACTTCCAAAATTACTAATTTCTTTTTTTAATTTTGTACCATAAATCTTTGACCAATCAGGTATTTTTACTGGGGCGGAGTGTTGGACAATCTTGAATTCTTGAATTGAATTCTTGTTTTTTGACTTTGGAATCATCTTGGTTGAAGTTGGAATAATTAACCTTCTTGGATTTGTGATGAACTTTGAACTAATTTGGTTTTTTTCACTAACAATGTCATCATTATTATTGTTGTTATTATTATTATTACTATAACCCCAAATGTCTTCTTCTTGAAATTCTTCATTATTGATTGATGCCATCTTCTGAAAAAATAAAAATTCAATCAAGTCAACCAAGTAAAAATTGAATCTTTTTTTTTTCTTTCAAAAATGGAGAGATGGGGAAATTGTGGTAGCATGAAAAACACAAATTTCAATAAAAATCAAGATCGAGTCTTGAGTATGAAAAATATTGTAGTAGAATGTGCCCTTCAATAGATCTTATGTGAATTTTGATTAGTCAGACTTTAAAACAGGTTCACACTATTTATGTTGTTCGAACACTATAGAAATATAATCCTCCAAAAATGCACACTTTTGAATATTTCGACACGTATGATACAACATTTTTGAAAAATTTGAATGGCTGGACATCAAGTAGAAAACCAAAATAATTAAGCCAAGACTACTTACCAGAATGTACTTTTTTCTTCAATTGAAACTTCCAACAGAGAGAGCTTATTCCTATAGATTTAATATATCTGCAAATATAGAATAACAAATAATTTTAGCTCATAGAAAGGGGAATTAAAGAGAAAAAAAGAACTAAAAAGAGATGAAATTATTATTTTCTTTAATAAAAATTTCAACAACATGAAGAAGGATTTTTTTTTTCTTACTTTAAATCCTTTGAAGAACTCTATGCATAGAGAGAGAAATGTGTAAGCAATCAAGATGAGAGATAAAGACCTAAATTTTGTCCTACAGATGTCTTAAATAATTATTTGTATTTTATTCATTTTTTTTTTATGTCTTAAATAAAAGTTTGATGATGTGGTAGGTGAAGGTCAGTAAACATGTAATAATAGAGAATTTAACTCGATTTTGTGTGAATCGAATCAGTAAATTTTGAATATTAAATATATATTATGTTGGTATTTATTTAAAGAGATGTAAGAGTTTTTAAAAAATATTTACTTGAACGTCATAATAGAAAATTTATTAATGATTCATTGCATTTTGACAATAGGTTATAGGATGTCATTTTGCTATCTGTATTTGATTGGCAATGTAAATTAACTTTGAAGCCAGCACTTTTTATAACGTGCTTGAATCGATTTTTCAGATCCAAAACTCTATCTCTTGTTTAATGATTAATTATGATATCGTATTTATTGATTAATTACAAATTTAAAATCCAAAATTCAAGGTGACTTTGATGAAGCTCTGATAATAACGACCTTTAATTAATTTTCTTGGCCAAAATAATCTAGTCACCCTAATTAACTTTATCTATATAGACAAACTTTCAGAAACAAAAATAATAATTAAAAAAGGTGTTTAATAATTGGTATTTCCCAAAGACCAGGAGATTCTGCTAAACGTGCATAGCACGTTCAATAGGATTTTACAAATGGCATAATTTTATTTATTTGACTTGCAATTAATCTTAATTAAGATATAAAGTATGCTTATATAAGTTGTGATAATATACAATTTATACATATTTTTGCTCATTGTCAAAAAGGTAATACAATAGTCAACATCTACAATTCTACATGCAATGTTTTGGGTAGTAATGCTATATTGAATTTAAATCATTTGATATATATATATTGATAATTGAATAACTGTTTTTGTCATATTTGATGCTAGATAATATTAAAACTAACACATTAGCTATTTTATTCAAAGAATACGTGACTAAAACAAAATTTGACAAGACTCACATAAATGATGGAGCATATGGATTAACTAAAAAAAACTTTTAGATGCATATATTTGGGTACTATTATAATTATGTCTTTATAACAAATCAATAAATAAAAAAATAAATAGAATACTTCAAGTGAAAATTTTTTCCTCATACCTATTAATCATCACATTGTTGTAGTAAAATAAAAATGTTGAATACAACGATACTAAAATATTTAGTATATGAAATCACGATCTAATAGATACACATCAAAATCTACAATGTTTGTCTTTGATTCGAATATGAATTTCTTTATTATACAATTACTTAAACATTCCCTATTCTCCATCAATAACTTTGTTGAATGCCTTCTTATGGATCAAACAAATTTAACCAGAAAATAACCCCCTTATTATAATCCGATATTATAATTTCAATATAACTCGTTCATTGATTAAATGATTAAATGAAAAATGAAAAAGAAAAAAAAAAACCTAAAAGGAATAGTAGATCAAAACGGCATCGTCAGACGAAAGTGATAAAAATGGACCCTTTTTTTCAGTTACTCAATTGATGAGAAAATGACAAAAATGGTCTCTCATGTTTGGTAGTAAGTTCAAAACAATCCCTAAAGTATGTTTTGAATAATTTTGGTTCTTTAAGTTTTCCAAAAATTATTATTTTTATTTTTTCATCAAATATTTAATGAACTTATAGGTTAAATTTGAAGAAAACCGTAAAAACTAATTAAAAGCACTAAAAAAAGTCTTATTAAATCTTTAAAATTGCAAAAAAATGGAACTAAACAAATAAAAAAGAACCAAAAATAGTGGAATTTGAACTTTAAAAGCTACATCAGACTCTAGAACAACGACGATGTAGTTCTACAAATGAAATTTGAATATAAAGAAGACGATATGTACGATGCTTTTATTCCTACCTTATTCTATTAGACTTTAAAAAAATCAATCAAAAATAGCATAAATCACAAAACTCGTACCTTCTAATGTGAGTTCTCACTAAACCTCTTTTCATGTTGACGCACCGAATTTGTTAAATATTTGACGAAAATTTAATGAACCAAAACTATTCGAAGCATAGTTTAAAGGAAGTAGTTTAAACCACTCCAAAACATAATGGAGCATTCTTGTTATTTCCTTCACAATCGATAAAAAAGAGTTGTGTTCAATCAAAACTCTCAATTGACCATTTCATTGGTAAGATCCTTTCATATTCCTCTTCCTTCCAAGTTTTTTTTTTTTTTTCCTTTTTGCTGCAAAACCCTAACTTTTACTTTGATCTCTCTCTAATTGTAGCTAATCCATCACCATGGCTAAAAGCTCCTTCAAATTGGAACACCCCCTTGGTATATTTTCATATATATCTTTCTATTTGGTGTTATTATTGTATTTTTGGCTCAAAGATTCCATTTTAATTATTTTTTTTGGCTCTAATTTGCTTGATCCATTAGCCAATTATTTCCCTTTTTTAATTGTGTGTTCTTATTTGATGGGAGATGGAGGTGGTCAAACCATTTTTACATATAGGAAAAAAAAATTACTTTTTTATTTGTTTGAGGAAAAGCCATTGGTCCTTTCCTTTTGGATTTGTTGTGTTTCGTTGGAATTTCATACTTATTTGTCTCAATTTAAGTGTTTTAGTTTGATTGGACACGTGTTTTAAAAAATAAAGAAACACTTTTCAATCTTGAGTCTTATAATTAAAGATGTATAGTTTTTTAAATCCTGTGGTCTTAAACTTGTCGGGTAGAATGTTGGAAGTAGTAAAATTTACTAATGTAGAAAGAGACTTTTTTTGGAACGGACTAAAAAGAAAAGTAGCACACTTAAATTGGGACAGAGGGAGTAGTAGTTTACTTTGTGCAACTAGAGAGTTTAAATTTATATCTTTTACATGTTTGCATCATTATATGTCTCTTTTTTTCTGTAAATTTCTGATGGGCAGCTTCTAATTGTGTCTATTGTGTGGAAGCATGAATATTGTTGCATTTCCAATGATTTGTGAAAATTTTGGTGCAAAATTGCGAAGTGTTACTTACAAAGGAACTAAATGGTACAAAGTGGTGTGCAAAATTAACGGGAAAACATAGCTTTTGGAATGTGACAGTGTTTTTTGTACCAGTAATGGAAGTACAAGAAACAACACAAAGCAATAACCTCTCTACCTTTGCGGTAGAGGTAAGGTCTGCAGTAGATTGTTGCCAATGTCCTCAATTTAGTAGAAGAAGAGCTTGGCTCTTAGTGCAATGAGTAAGTCATTAAAATTTGTATTCACTGCAATTGATCCTAATGCCACAATAATGTGCTAAATTGTTGTACTCATATAGCGATTGGCATTGGACTTTGTCATAGGTACCTGTCTGTACTCTTTTAGTTCAAATTTTCTGTTTTAATGTATTATAGCCATTGACTACCTCATCAACCAATAGGGATTGCCTATATAAATACATATTAATTTTGGTGGTGCATTGTTCCAGAAAGACGACAGGCTGAAGCTGCTCGTATCAGGGAGAAGTACCCTGATAGAATACCGGTACTAATGCAATTTTATCTGTTATCTTACAACGCTCTTTTATTTTTTTCAATGTAGACATTTTATGTGCCTTAATTTTTATCTACATTTCACTGTTCTCTTCCTTCCATGCTTAGGTTATTGTGGAGAAGGCTGAAAGAAGCGACATTCCTGACATTGACAAGAAAAAGTTAGTCTTCTTGATATTCTTGTGGATTTTATCCTTTATTATGTTCACGCTCGTTATGCTTAGTTTTACTCGAGTTGCTTTTGTTCGATAATGAGTTTTTTATTTCTTGAGAGTGTTGATGTGGCTACTGTGCTTTTTGAGCTACTATGTGACTGATGGAAGTTTATTTTACACCTTTGTAAAGAGTAACGGAATATCAAAAGTATTTTCTTGGGTAGCAGATCATTTGTTTAAGATTGTAAGATGTAGTGTTTATTTTTTTAGCTGAAAGAGGAGTAATTTGCACTTGGAAGGAGATATTTAGAGAACAAGATTGGCGTTATTATCTGTTCTAAAGCATATAAATGAAATGCAAGATCTTTTAAAATATTCTTCCTTCATTTGAAAGTGGTATGCAGTAATTAAAGACATTGCTTTCAATTTGTTTTTCAAATATCAACCAATTCATGTCCAAATGCATACTTTATGCAACTGCCTTTTGTGACACTTACAATGGAGTGGTCCGTACCATCCTCCCCCTTGCCAAACGTTTCTGTTTTGAAATGTTTGTTTATCACAATTATTGCAGGTACTTAGTTCCTGCTGATCTGACTGTGGGGCAATTTGTTTATGTCGTTCGTAAGAGAATAAAGCTTAGTGCTGAGAAGGCAATATTTATCTTTGTGAAAAATATCCTTCCTCCCACAGGTAAGCAGAATCTTAGCACAATTGTCAGTATGCTTGTTTTTTTCTTATCGGATAACCGAAAATCCCTGAGGGCCAGTGTCGCATGGTTCGAAACTCTGTAGATAATGCACTGCCCCTCTACCTTTATCCTCTTATATACAAGACAGACAAATGCTTTTGTACCCGTGATGTTGCTTTCTTACCACTAGACCAAGGCCCGGGAAGGCATAATTGTCATTATGCCTTGCTCAACTCTTTTCCTTTCTGATCGTCTTTATTTCCGACCTTTTACAGCTGCCATGATGTCTGCCATTTATGAGGAACACAAAGATGAGGACGGCTTCCTGTACATGACCTACAGTGGAGAGAATACATTTGGATCCTTCTGAAAATGCAGTCAAACTTCTCTGCCTGTGTAAATAACTCTTACTAGAGAAAACATGTAAATTCGTTCTTCTCGCGTTATCTTTCTTCTAAAAGACAGAATCTTATGTCTGTTGCCTACTTGTTTAACTTCGGTTAACATCAACTGGTTTCAAGTATATATATCTACTCTATGCAGTTACTCATTTTCCCTCTGCTGTTTTGTGTTGTTGTTTGTTTCTTTTCCTCATATTTTTCCCTTAATAATCTCAAATGTATTTGAACTTTGTTATACTTTTGTCGTTGCTACTGCTCTCGCCTACATTATTGTTAGCATGACTTGCTTCATTGTTGTGTTTCTTTTCCATACTTGATTTTGATATGTTTTACTTGAGGGTCTATCGAAAACAACTTCTCTGTCCTTCACACCACCCTCTTCAGACCCCACTTGTGGGATGCACTAGATTTTTTTTTTGTTGTTGTTGGGTTTTGTTATAACTGTCGAGGGAAGATAACATCTGATACATATGCTATCGGGAGGTAGTTAGAACCAATGAAATTTAGAGAACGTGTACACAGTCTTACCTCTATCTTCGATTGTTTCTGAATGATCAGAAAGTCAAAATTGGTGACGCCAATATTGGACAGTTTCCACTAATTATTCTAATGTTTGTCATATTTGTATTCATTATATTATATCCATGCACCTGTCCTCTATAATGCATTGGAATTTTCGCCCCTATTTCAACACACGTTTTGTAGTTGCAACTAACAAATCGATTAATTATTTTTCTTGTCAGATATCGTATTTCTTTCTTAGGGAAAATATTACACAAACATGTCTTGTATTCGTTTATTAATCTAAAGAATGAGTATACTTATTTGGTAGATCATGGCACCTATAAATTGACTATAAAAAAATGTCATTTTCACATGGAAATTGCATATAGCAAGCTAGAACTATTCTATGCCTTTCAAATTTGTTCATATATTGTTGCATCTATCAATATATATATATATATATATATATATATATATATATAGTGCTTAATTTATCATTCACCAAAAAGTAACCCAATTTTTTCATCAAAAATATATATATACAAATTTTATATGTTTTATGGCTTTGTTCAATTTTAGTAGTTGTTTCTCCAAATCCTCAAGTTCAAGCAAATTGGTGTGCAATGGTGATGTTTGTGTTTTACAAGATCCCAATAAGAACAAGAATAAGCCAAAACGAAGCTTTAAGATCTCATTTCCTCTGATTTCTTTGTGCAAGTACGATAAATGGTGATGTTTGACTCTGAAGCTGTGCAACCTGCATAGATGAACAAAGGAGATTTTGGAATTTTATGGTTTTTGAATTCTAGGACGCCGAATTTGGGTGCTAGAAACCGAGTTATAATAAGATAAGTAATTGTACATGTTTCATACGTTTCTTAATACATAATACTTGGGCAGAATTCTGTATTTTGATCTATACATTATATTTATATTAAGAAATTCATTATATATATATATATATATATATATATATATATATATATATATATATATATACATATATATATATTTGATTGGATCAGCTTATGCATAGTGAGGATGCAGAAAGTAAGTTACGGATTCATAGAACTCGGTAACTTTGAGTCCAAATTTTACATTGTATTTATGTTAAGAATCTTTTTATTAAATACATATAGATAACACATTAGAATCCATTTATTAGTATTTGATCAAGGCGTTGTTTTAGAATCCCGAACTAACTATTATCAATATTTATGTGCACCTCAACTATTTCATTAAATATTCACTACCATCCTTAAGCAAACTTGTTGTGTAACTTTATCTATCAAGACTCTCACAAATGTGGAAAAAACCAAGCATTTGAAATTATATTGGCTTAAAAAAGAAAATACATTTATGGAATTTTGACAAAGAAAGTGCAAATGTATGCATTTGCACTAAAACTGAAAAGAGAAAAAAAATGGAAAAGAAAATGCGGTGAACGTGGATCGAACACGTGACCTTCAGATCTTCAGTCTGACGCTCTCCCAACTGAGCTATCCCCGCTATTGGAAGATATCTGAACCGTACTTTATTTATTTCTGGTGGAATTCTGTCTCACCCCAATTAGCTTTTGACCTCTATTCCAGAGGTGGGGCTTCATTTCGTAAGTGTAAGCTATATAAAGAGAGTCATTCTATGACTATGAAGGGTAAGCAAAAAAAGGAAGTTCCTTGGCCCGATTCTCTATTAAATTCCACAATCAACTCCACAAATTGAATATCCAGAAAGAAAGGCAAGCAGTAGGCCTGGTTCACCAGGTTTTACCACTGCAGGGCCCAATCATAGTCAAAAGTGGAAAAGAGAGGATTTGATTTGCAAGAAAAAGTCGAATAGACTGACCTACGAGCATAAGAAAGAAGAGGAAATTGATTTATGTCGTGTGTCAATTTAGCTAAAGTTGTTCATGGTTTAATGTGCATGTTAGTGGAAATGATTTATGGGCCTACTGAAACTCTCATTCAATCGATTCGCATCAACTGCATCATAGTTCAGCGTCTTGGAATCTTTAGACCAAAACAAATAGCTACTCTTCAAAGTGCTTCTGCAGAAAATCTCAAGATAAGCAGTTTTAGATGTTCGAACAAATAAGCTCTTTGTACCATTATCTTCTTATATTCAAGTTGTTTACTAGGAAAATGGGTTGATCTTAAAAGTTTAATAGATTTGTTAATCACGTACACTCACACAGTAAAGTTAAGAGTTAAGTATAATTATTATACAAACGATGCAAAAAGGTTCATTAAAACAATGAAGTCTATCATAAAATACTGTTAATCTGAATAATTTAGTCCACGAACCATATAGCCCGCTGTCACATGTTAAAATTGGTCGATAGTAAATGACACAACTCCTTCACCAATTAACAAATGAAACAGGACAGGTAGAAAGCTTAAATAGCAGAATGAAATAGGAGGATGAAAATCAGAATTATCTAATAGTAAATCAAGATTCAACATGGGCTTTACAAATGCCCTATACACTGCAAAGGATTCTCAGTTAATGAACCAATATTGGCAGTTCCTCAACTACGTCCTAGTTGCCATTAAGATTGCGCGAATTTTGGCCCTAAGATCATCTGATATCTCAGTTGATTCAGAGGGCTGAGATGGGGCTCTTTGTTGGGAACTAGATATGTCGACTGAAGCTTCTCTGCTGACAGAACCTCCCAAACTTCCTCTTGATTGATCTGACACTTTGGTAAGGATCTCACCTTCTTCTGGTTCTTCTCTTTCTTTGGTACCTTTCTCATTCTTACCACCCATGTCATACTGCTGCTCTTCATCATCAGAAGAGCTTGCATGCTTATGTTTGCGTTCAGGTTCATTGTCGCTAGAATGTTTAGTCCTGTGTTTGTGTCTCTCTTTACTCCTATGGGAAGTTCTATGAGATCTATCAGACTCATCATCACTAGAATCCTTTGTCTTGTGTTCATGTCCGTCTCTACTGCGGTGGGAGGTTCTATGAGATCTATGTTTCTTCTTGGAATGCTTATAATCCCCCTCATCATCATCATCTTTCCTACTTTCACGTGAAGACCGATGAGTTGAATGCTTTTTCCTTCCATGCTTATGATTTCTCTCTGCATCTCTTTGCTCATCATCATTTTCAGGGGATGAATGCCGTTTGTGGTGCTTCTTTCTTGATCGCCTATTATCTTCATCATCTTCATCCTCACCTGCATTTTCACCATCTTTGTGTCTATGACGGCGTGATCGCCTCTTTTTTTTGGATCGCTTATCATCCCTCATCTCTTCACTTTCTTCATCTTCATCGTTTCTTGAAGAGCGGCGCTTCTTCCGGGAACGCTGCTGCTCCTCCTCCTCCTGTCCCTCTTCCTCTTCTTCATCCTCATCTTCGCGTATACCAGATCTTGACCTGTATTTCCTTCTCGATCGCCGCTCGTGCTCTTCAGCAGTATGTTGCATTTCAGATTTCTCATTTTCATTCGACACATTGTTGTTATCTAATGAGGCAGTACTGCCTTCTCTCTCCACAGCAGTCAATTCTGCCAGAGCAGCACTGCCTTCTCTTTCTTTAGTAGCAACATTAACCTCTGTAACAGAACCTGATAAGGCAGATCCTTGTGGCTCCACTGACCCTCCAAGTGAATCTCTTTTGGCAGGAGCTGCTCCACCACCTTTTAACAGGGAAACAAACATCTTTGCCCTTCTCAGCCTCTCTGCTTTTAGCTTCTGCTCTTTGCTCAAGTGTGCTTCAGAGGAGTCTGCTTCACTTGCAGCTTCCGCAGCAGCAGACTTTGCAATTTCCTTCACCTTTGGAATCGAAACACTATGTCCCATCCTCCTGTCAGACTTCTGACCAACAATACTGGGCCCACATGGAGGGACATTGAGGAAGCTCGAGGCTTGGGCACCCTCACTGCTTTGACCCTGACTATCGCCATTCTTAGATGAGCCTGAGATGATACTTAAATTGGGATTCTTAATACCTCTAGTGGCCGCCTGAAGGATTGCAGCGGCGGCGGCGGCATCCACGTTCACCCCAGCCTCTTGCTCTGAAGTTCTAGTCAGAGAGTCTTGTGTTTCCTTCTTGGATTTGCCAATCACCATCTTAAACTTCTCTTTCTTATCAAATACATATGGCAGATCATACTCCGCAGACCTTAAAGAGGTAGAATCCCTTTCCTTCAAAGAAGATCTCTTTTCTGATCCATGGACTTTTGACTGCACAACAAAGAGGAGAAAGGACACAATGTTAAAGTAGTTTCACACTTCTATCCAAAGGGGAATTGTATAACCAGGTTCACATGCATTATCTACACCAATAATCCAGAACCAAAGAGAAAAATACTGCTAATTGTTTTTTGTGCTAATAATTAGTACAAAGAAAAAAATGCTAAGATCAAGAAACTAAAATTATGCTCAAATTTAGTTAATTAAAATAACTTTAGCCATGTGAATGCAGAGGAACCCATATGATGTTCCCAGACAGAGAAAGAGCTTTCACCTCTTGAGCTTTCTGGAGTACTTTTAGATAGTAAGGATGATATTGGTTGGACGGAAGGAGAAATGGGAATCTCCCATGTTTACTGTCCTGTTCCACAAGAGTTGACTCAAACTGCTTCCCATTCCTCAGAATGAACTCCACTATCTTATCAATCAATCTCTTCAGTTCAAATGGAGGCTCCACCATCGGTCCAGTCTTAGACACTGCTCCTAGACCAGAAATGTCTGTCTTTGTCTTTTCTGCTGCAGCAGAAGAACTCAAGTCACTTTCCTTCCGCATGCTACTTCTACTACCACCCTTGGAAGCACTAACCAAATTATTCTTTTTCAGTGAAGGAACCTTTTCTTTATCTTTACTAGAACGAAGTGAATGAGTAGAACCTTTCTCATCTGTTTCTTTCTCGCCATTTTCAAATGCCTTAGAACTAGATTCAGCCCTTTCGAGTGGACGGGAAATGTTAGAGGTATCCAAGGACTCCACTTGTACACTGGAAACTCTGGATCCAGGATCATCCCCATTTGCAGGCTCCTCATCCTCCCCGAACCCATAAACAGAACCAAGCATAGATAAAGCACCTCCACCACCGTCATGTTCCTTGTGCTCATTAGAAGTCTTCGTTCCTTCACTTTGAGCATTCAAATCACTATCAGATTGTAAAAGTTCAGGATGATCAACAAGAAACCTAAAGTATGCATGAAGACCATGGTCAGGCATTAAGAACCCAAATGTTGGATTGTTTCCCTGCTTCACCCTGAGAACAATTTCTGACTGCCCACCATGTTTGCTCACAAACAGAGCAGTCCTTGCAATTATTTGATGCAATTTTTCCGTTGGTGGCTGCAAAAGATAGAAAACCAAAGCAACAAAGACTCCATTAAAATGTAGAATTCACAATTCTGGATAAAAATAAGCCAGAACCTTAGATACAACTGAAGCTTTAAACATATCAATCAACAAGTATGTCTGTCCATTAGTGAAAGTAAAAGAGCAATATCAAGTGATTAAGGGAAGATCCTTCTCAATTAGCAACAATTGTCCTTACAAAGAAAACTTTTTATATTCCTAATCCCACCTGCACTGCCCCTTGGTCATGCATCAAAAGGGAACAAGGTGCCCGTGAGTGGCAACCTTAGATCAAAGGAACTCCATCCCTGCTCCGAGCATCTGAAAACTTAGACACAGTGAGCCTTAGAATAACATATTGTTTAGACAACTTGTAGCATTGGCCACATCGGAAAACCTCATTAGCATGTAAACACCAATATCCAAGCTTTATGAAAACAGACCAAAAAATAAAGAAGAAGAGCACAAGCTTACCAAGCACTGAAGAAGGCTTTCAGGCACTTGAAAGGAGGGACGGAAGCCAGAGCTTTCCTGGACCTCAGAACTTTTCCTGTCAGCAAAATCATCCGTGTTTCCATATGAGAAACCCACAGCACGATAGGCACCAGCATCTGCCGACTCATCACCTTCTTCTAAATCTGAGGGAAGAAATCATAGGATCATATTCATATTATCATATTGGCATACTATCCAAGAGCAGCAGTTACACGCAGAAGCAACAGGAAAAAGACTATAGACAGATAGAGATGCGGTTAAAATAATGATACGTGCATTGATAAGCAAGAACGACTTAACAGATATTAACATCACCTAGTCACTCATCATCGTTTATCGGATTGTTAACTTCTTAACATTTTATGAACAGCTTAACAGATATTAACATCAGCTAGCCAATTGTTAACTCCTAAACATTTTTATGCTAAAATCAACATAATACATACACGAAGATTCATCCGCACCACGTTTAAAAAAAAAATACAAAGGAAGCAAGCAAGAATTAAGTTTACCTGGTTCATCTGAAGGCAGAGGAAGATCGAGGTAACGTTCATGATCGAGCTCGAGCTGAATTGAAGCATCAACGATATTAGACGAAGAAGAAGAGTGAGATCGACGCCGGGAAGGTGGAGGAGCGGAGAGAAGGTGGCGAACATCGTAACGATCAATCTGGAGAGAGTTCCAATCGACAAGCGCATCGCCGGAGTTGACAAATGCCGCCAGGGAGTCGTCGTCGAAGAAGAGGGCATGGCGGCCGACCACCTCTAGATCCATCGGACACCGAATCGCCCTTAATCTCTCTACGGTCTCCGATAGGATTTGAGTGAGAAACCCTAGAGAATTAGGAACTCTTTGGTGAATTGGGAATTGAGATTTGAGTTTACTTCTAGTGGATTGGGCCGGTTGAATTAGGCAAGTGGGTCAGGTGTTGGGCCAGTGTCTACTTGAGACAACTTTTACAAAAGAAATCAAACTAAATAGTGATGTTCGGGTCAACTTACTATCTCAACTAAGATATAATATATTAAGGGGTCGTTTGGTGTGAGAGATAAGAATAAATAGTCCTGGGATAAAAAAATAGTTTTGGGCTTAAATTTTTGTTTCTTGTTTGGTTGTCATGTTTGAAATAACTTATCCCACCATTTAAATTTTTGTTTCTTGTTTGGTTGTCATGTTTGAGATAACTTATCCCACCATTTAAATCATAGTGATGAGATAAGTTATCGATAATTTACCCTAAGATAACTTGTTCCCAACCAAAGGATCCCTTAGAGAATTATTTTTTAGAAATAGCAAACTTAATAAGAATAATAAGGTTCTATAGCTATAGTTTTGATTATTGTGTTCCATAGTAATAGTTCTATTTGCTGTGGAGGTTATGGTTTGTATATTTCGCTTGCGATTATGTAAATAGGGTAAGTATATACAATTTTGTATTTATACATTTAGGATTTTTCAAAAACTCTATTTGTATATTTTGCTTGCTAACATACAAACATGGTAATTTATTATGATTTTACATAAATTGTATATAAATAGTTAGGGTAAACATATACAAAATTCTGGATTTATACAATCAGAAAACGAATTATACAAATTCTAAATTTATACAAATCAAGCAAATTATACAAATTCTAAATTTATACAAATCAAGCAAATTATACAAATTAGGTGAATAGCAAGAATTGTGGAAATTGTAGCTGCGAATTACAATTTTCTTAAACTGTAGCTATAGTACCTATTATAGGCTAAATATTTGATATTCTGTATAATTATCCCTATAAAGAATTTACTGTATTCCTTCGTTTTAATTTGTTTGACATACTTCTTTTTTCGTCTTGTTTTGTAAAGTAAATTTACATAATTAGTTTTATTTTAACAACTCTTTAGTTTCAACTTTTCACATGACATATTTAATATCACAAGATTAAGAGACATTGTATATATTTTTAATTTTGAACTATAAGATTCAAAAGTATTCTTTACCACAAAATCCATGCTATTACTTACCGTAGCATGAATGTCATATGAAGTCATTTATTCATATTTACGTTGGGTAAGCCTTACTAGAAAAACAAAAAAAACTCTCTAAATTGGGATCTTCTTTATTACATTTAATCGGGGGAAAAATAATTTCATCCAAATAAAAATTTACATACACTCGATATTACACCAAACAAACAACTGCACACAAAATATCTTTCACAGACACATTTATGTACTCTCATCTGAATTTTAATCATCAAACATAAGTCATTCGATTATATAAATATTAGGTACAAACTTTTTAAATTTCATACCTATTTCACCACATTTTTTAAGAAAAAAAAATTACTACTTCCTCCATTTCAATTTTGTATCTATTTCCACATGATAATAATGCATTTCTTTTATTAGGAAAAAGGGGAAAAATTTGTTTATAAGGAAAAATTCAAATCTATTTTGTGGTTTCTATTTCCCGACGTAAAACAATCAGCGACCAAACAAATAGCTGAGCAAAGAGATGGCTGCTCCGGCTGCCGAGGGTCTGGCTGTGACGGCGCTGCGGTCAGTGATCCACCGTGTCCGTCAGGCTGCGGAAAGGTCCGGCCGCCGTGCTGATGACGTGAGAGTGGTGGCCGTTAGCAAGACGAAGCCTATTTCTCTTATAACCCAAGTGTATGAAGCCGGTCACCGGTGTTTTGGTGAAAATTATGTACAAGAGATTATCCAGAAGGCTCCTGAGGTATTCATCTGTTTCACCTTCAGCATTGGTAATGTTAATTAAGCTTTAGGTTGTGGCAAATTGTTCCCAAAATAGAGAAGAAAACTGATTCTTTTTGTTTAAAATGTGTATAAACAGAGCTGAATAGATATAATACAGTCAAATTTATTTGGGATTGAGACGTAAATGATGTTCTATCCATTCTTTTGAGTCAATTTGATTAATATTAGATCAATTCGATATTTTAAAATAAAAATTTAGTTATGCAAAAACTATACTCCCTTTAATTTAGAATCTTGTGGTGTTAAACCAAAGATACGAAGAATGTACCAAATGTTCTTTAATTATGTGGTTTTAAACATGTTACTTGTAAAGTTGAAATTAAAGAGTTGCCAAAAAGGTAAAGATGCCTTCTTTTTTAAATGGGCTAAAAAGGAAAGTAAGGCAAACAAATTGAAACGGAGGGAGTACTATGTACTATAAGTTGCAATTATTCTCATGTCAATATGTTGAAAAGATATACTTCAAAATGCTGGTCAAAGTTCCCAATTGTTGAATCTCGAGAGGGAGAAAGTGCCATGTAAATTGGGATAAATGGAGTAGTTGATTGTTGCGGACAGATTTTTCTCATTGTGCAATATTGATTATGTGCTGCTGCTATGCAGCTTCCTGAGGACATAGAATGGCATTATATCGGGCATCTGCAGAGCAATAAAGCGAAGCAACTCCTGAGTACGGGCTCATCTAAGTATTTGTGTGATCTTTTGTTTTGTTATTATCCAATTTCCCTAAATTATACATCTAAATTATACATCAATTGACATCACTTCTCTCTCTCTCTACTTTTGTGGTTTTCCAACGAGAGGTTGGAAGTTGTGTGATGATACAACTGCACAACTAGTGGTTCAGTGGTACTCAACGAAGACTTCAAAATTTTGGATTCACCTCTTGTTGCAAGCATCTGTTTTTCAATGATCAATAGGATCTTATATTTGGTTAATTTGATTCTTTTCCAATTGCGATCTTGGTAAAACACTAGTCTGTTATTTTGTGCTTAGAAGCTGTAAGGTAAGATTGAAGTGTCGAATTAGAGTGTAGAAGCCTTTTTGTTTAGTATCCAAACAGGGCCAAAATTGTCTCTCGATGCTTAACTTGGTGAATTACAAGCCTGCATATTTTCTCTTGGATGTATTATCTTCAGATTCACTTTTACCATTTCAACTAGGAATTTGTTATTTAGTGCCAAGGACCTGAAAGTTGAAAGTTGAAGCGTATAACAAGAACCCCCCTCCTTGCTCTCAGGAAGCATTTCTGCTTGTATGTGTAAATGGGATAAGCATGCCATATAAAAGTTGTCTAAATTTACCTCCATTATTGCAGCTGCTGTTCCCAATCTAGCCATGGTTCACGGTGTTGATAACCAGAAGGTAAAGACTCTACCTGTTTCTTAACGCTTGATGAGCTTGAGGAGTAGTCTCTCTGCTTACAACAACAACAACAACATACCCAGTGTAATCCCATAAGTGGGGTCCTACAAACCTTACCCCTACCTCATGGAGGTAGAAAGGTTGTTTCCGAAAGACCTCGGCTCAAGTGCATCAAGTCAAACACACCTTGAAGCTTTAATAAGTTCGTTTGTTTAGATTATAGTCTCTTTAAATGCATATTATTTGTTGAATTGAACAAATTTGATCAATCATACAACACTTCTCTACAGCTTGCAAACTATCTTGATCGTGCGGTTTCAAGCATTGGCAGGCAGCCCTTGAAGGTTTTGGTTCAAGTTAATACCAGCGGAGAAGAGTGTGAGTATATTTTCTCCTCATTCTTGCTTGCAGATCCTGAGGGAGACTAGTCGAGCTTGACAGCAACTCTAGCGATTAGGATGTACAAGCCGTGGAAGAAACCACTAACACTTGCATTAGGGTAGGCTGTCTATATCACACCCCTTGGGGTGTGGCCCTTCCGCAGACTCTGCTAGCACAGGATGCTTTGTGCACCGGGCTTCCCTTTTTAAGCTATTTGGTTGTTGGTATTTTTGTAGCAGTAGGTTTAGGTTATGAAAGGTTTCTAACGTTGCTTCAAGTCCCCAGATTACTGGTTAACCCGCTGGTGAAATCTCACCAAATTTGAATCTGAGTTGTTAGATTTTTTTCCCACTGCTTGTAATGTGTGTGTGATCGAATTGAAAGGAATCCAATCTTTCTACTGCAGAAGGAACTGACAAATTTGTTATTTTTAAACTATATGCAGCAAAATCTGGTGTTGATCCATCTAATTGCATAGAGCTTGCCAAACATGTCAAGCTGGATTGCCCAAACCTTGAGTTCTCTGGCCTAATGACAATTGGACGGCCTGACTACACTTCAACCCCAGAGAACTTCAAGGTGATATTCTGTAACAATCCGTAATTTAGTTGTACATGAGTCATGACATATAAGAATTCTTTGCTCTCTCAACTGTTTGAAGATGTCCCACCGTATACTAATAAAAGATGCAAAGGAAGAACAGTTGTAAACTACTGAAAGCAAACGTTTTTTTCTTGATAACCGTGGTGTCCGGGTAAGCTTGTGTGCACCTGGACTAATTCCATGAGGTACCTGCTACCTCCCAACCAGCACAGATATTGGGTATCTCTGTCCATTAAGGCTTGGACAGATTGGAAGAAATCACCTAGTGTTGAAAACAGACCTTTTTCGTCAATGGTAATAGTCACCTTAACAATTTTCTTCATAGTTATGGGGAGCTTTTTTCCTTGGTTTGGACCTTTATGTATAAGAGAGGGATGTTTTTCTTGTGCTAAATATTTTTTTTGGTGAAGCTTGAGCCAAGTATTTTTTATATAGGGAATCCTTGAGAAGTTTGTTATCGGATGAATAGTTTTGAGTGATGCATATTGGGAGCTTCATGACAAAAATGGTTCACTTCAACTCCATCAAATTTCCCAATTTCTCCAAATTGCTGATCTCCTTTTTGTTGTTGTGCTAAGTATTTTCTGTATATGGAATCCTTGAGAAGGTTGTTATCGGATGAAGAGTTTTGAGTCATGCATGAGCTTCATGACAAAAAAGGCTCATATTAACTTCATCAAATTTCTGAATTTCTCTAAATTGCTGATCTCCATGTTTGTTGTTGTGCTAAGTAATTTTAAGAAGTTTGTTATCGAATGAATAGGTTTGAGTGATGCATTTTGGGAGCTTCATGATAAAAAGTGCTCATACTCCATCAAATTTCCCCATTTCTCCAAATTGCTGATCTCCATTTTTCTTGTTGTAATGCAATAGACGCTACTGAATTGTAGAACGGAAGTTTGCAAGGTGCTTGGTATGGCGGAGTCTCGATGTGAGTTGTCAATGGGCATGTCTAGTGATTTTGAGCTAGCGGTAAGCTGGTCTTTTCTTACCTTGTCATAAAAATCTGATCTCTTCATCCAGAAAAAGTTGAATCTGATCGAGAGAATCTTTTCTGATAAATTTCCTTTGCTAGTTTCATTTTACTGCTGCTTTTGTCATGTGAAAGTAGACGGATCGTCCATCCTTTGATTGCCCTTAAGTTAAATTTAACCCCCATAGCTTGCTAGTGCAAAAATATATTTTCCTTCGCGATTTATTTTTCTCGTATTGTGAACGAAAAAAAGGTTTCGGAATCAGTTGCGATTGTTCGAGATGGCCATGTAATTCAGTTTTTCACTTTTCTGTCAATGGATTTTCTAATATATATTGTTGACTATTTGTGTAATCTGTGTTGTTCCTGAAGTAAGCATGGAATTATGAAAAATATGAGCTGGTTCTATTTTGCTCATTTGAAGGATATATAAGCTGCATTTGGAAACTGCTTGTTAAGAGAAGTAGACGTATTATGTGTTGATTCTTTATCGTTATACTGCAGATAGAAATGGGCAGCACCAATGTGAGAATTGGATCCACCATATTTGGACCTAGGGAGTATCCAAAGAGACAATGAAGTCAGTATGAACTTCATCTCATAGAACCATTCACCAAAGCAATAGGGAGTGCATGAGGCCTTTCTGAATTTACGCACGGTCAGGGAGAAAAGTGAAGCAGCGATGACAAGAGAAGGATGCTATTGGTTCAAATCTGAAGCCCCATTCTACTAGAAAGTTATGTCAAAATTGTTTTACTGTTGAATTTGTTTTTGTATTTTTAGAACAGGACTAAGTGTCCCTTTACTCTTGACTTGCCTTGATTCACTTGGTCTTTTTTCCCCGAAGCTTTGGATCTGTTACATGATACATAAATTACCACCCTTGATAAAGAGAATTAAGATGGAACATAGATGTCACTGTAGTTACTTCATTTTTTGCCTTTTTATTTGTACTTCAGTTGCCACACACACATACATAATCACATTATTAGAATTTTTACATGATTTGTAATATCCAGCAACTTATTGCCTTATTTTATTATGTGTTATGGAGTTGTTTGCTAAATTTTGCATGTGAATTTTTGCTTCACTTTCTGTATTGGGTAGAAGCTGGTGGATTGTTGTCAAAGTAAATAAACCCACATGTCCGTGATTAGTATCCTTCACAAGACAATGCATCACATTTATATTAGTGACGTGAGTTTCTGTCTTCCGGAAACCTCTCTACCTCCATGAGGTAGGGGTAATGTTTGCGTACACTCTACCCTTCCCAGACTCCACTTGTGGGATTTCACTCGTATGTTGTTGTTGAGACTTCAAGATGGAGATTTTTTTTTCAAGTATGACTCATAGACTCCCTTTCTTTTGTCTCATGGTTATTAAGTTCTTAAAGATGTTTTTGCACTACTTATGTTTTAAAAGTAATTAATGCTGCTCTGTTTTTCTTATTAGGGTATTCATGATTTTGAGCTAGAAACTGTACTCTTTTTTTTATGATTCCACATTTGTTGGTTATTAGATGATATGTCTGCATTATATGTGACAAAAATTTCATTCGTGGGTGACATTCGACAAAGCAACCTTGGTATTCAGCTTGAAGCTGGATAGTGGACAAAAGGCGCTACTTTGCCCTTGGATTAGCTATGCTGGCAACAAAAAAAACAACCAGGTTTTCCATGTTGGGATGCTTAATCACTATGAAATGTGACACAACCAGAATTGAGGCATGACCAAAAGTGAAAGGAGGAAGAAACACACATCATATCTCTCTTATTGATATGAAATACATGGGCGGCTCAATGCCTTTAAAATGAGGCAACGGTCTTAGGCTCCAAATAAAGCTTTTTCATTAAAAAGAAAAAAATAACTTTGGATTTCAGCTAGGTCTCCTATTTATATTTGTGAGCTGCCAAAAATATGAAATAGGTATATTAATATAAATTTTTTATATTTTGATCTATGCTTTTTAATGTTGATTTGATGATACAATCGGTTCACAATAAATTCAACGGCAAGATTTTTGTGGTGGCGAAATCTCAATTGGCTGAGCTACTTGTTGAGAAGGCGAAAAAGGTCACCCTAAATGGACCTGCTGCAGACACTCGAGTTGCAAATTCAAAGATGATGTAAATAGAGAAAACTGGTTAGTATGTTTATTTCTTCATTATTTTTAACTTTCTCGTTGAAAATTCTGACTCCGTCGTTGGGTTTGAGTTATGGTTCTCACTCATCAGTTTACTTTTTGTAGATAAAATGTATGTCCAACTCTAACCTATCCAAGTGTTGAGGAACATTTATGTTTATATACATCATCATTCCTCATTCAAACCTTAAACTTTTGGTTGATTGAAATCCTCTTTTCAGTTTCAGTTTGTCCTAATACACATCCTAAATATTCCATCTATAGTACTATAGAGGAACACTGTTCTTCCTACTGCAGAACAGAGATGATGTAATGCAATTGCTACTTTACATCGGGCACCCATGTGTATTGTAGAAAAAACTTACTCACACCCTGTGTATCTTAGTCAACTATTGCGATAAAAATATTCTCTCATGCAAATGGGACGAACATATATAAATAGATTTTCTTGATCTGATACGAATTCTCAAAGGTATTTGTACACTGAGTCTTTTTCTACAGAAGGGCAAACCAAATGTAGGGATACTACATTGAGTGGCAAAAGAAACATTAAAGCTTTCTTTGCACAAATCTACTTCGAATGTTACTTTTACACATCATTACAGCAAAAGGTGTTCTGCCTCTGCTTCTCACTTGGGACTGAATGCCTGAAAAACACAAGTAGAAACAACTTCAGTAACTTGAATTGTTGTCAAATTGTGTCAAGTCAAATGGTGCCACATAAATTGGGACAGACGGAGTAAATGATTATCAGTGTAGTAAGTCCAGATTTTTTCAAAAGAATGAGCTATTAGTTAACAAAAACAGAGTGTAAAAAGATAGTTTCTCCATGCTGCATTTAAGACCATTTGATTCCAATTTTTGAAAATATAGTTTCTCCATCTAAGTCTAAAACAACAACAATTTCTCTGGTTTGAGTTTTCTTTCAAACGACACATACTCCCCTGTTTCAATTTGTTTGTTTAGTTTTAACTTGACACATAATTTAAAACATTAAAAAAGACTTCCGACAAAGAGACATTCTTTTTAAATAGAGTAAAAAGGAACGCAAGACAAATAAACTGAAACAGAAGGAGTACTAAAATGAGGTTGTACTTACAGCAAAAATAGTGGCATGACCAGGATCAGCTAGGTGAGCAAAGAGGTTATCAATAGGGCCTGTTCCAGTGTAAATGTGTTGGAACCATGCACCCATAACGGCTAACATAGCAAGTCTACCGTTCTTAATCTCCTTTGTCCTCAACTCCTTTATCTTTGCAGGTGAACCCGAACCCCAACCCAAGGGATCAAACCATAAACCTCCTGGATAACCAACGTCTGTTCCCGTGAGCTTGTTGTTAGGGAAGATTGGGTCCGTGTTAACGCATCCAGGCTTGATAATATCTGCCCATCTTCTTCCCTCAGCCCAACCTATAAGTACCAATTCAACGATGAAGAGAGTCGTTGTGTCTGTGAAATATTCTTGTTCACCAGCAGTGTACCATGAAGGTGTGTTAAGGATTCCAATTTTTGTCAGTAATTCTGGAATGAAAATTCCTGCAGCTCCCAACATTGCCCATCTGCAGTGTACAATTTCTGCCTGTTGGTTCCATCTCAAGCTCTCTGGATCAGATCCTGTACTCAAATGATATATATCCACAAAATGATTATTAGTTAATGATATATATGTATGAATACTGCGTCGAACATAAAACTTATGATTGATAGTAAAACAAGGATTCACTCGTTGAGACCTAATTCGATCTTCAAAGAATTCTAGAGATATTTTCTTACGAAGTTAGAACTTCCTTAATTAATTAATGATATATATCGTATGAATACAACATCGAACATGAAACTTGTGATTAGTAGTAAAACAAGGAATCACTCGTTTTGACCTAATTTAATCTTCACAGAATTCTAGAGAGATTTTCTTACAAAGTTAGAACTTTCGTACTCCCTCCATTTCAATTTGTTTGTCCAGTTGTGGTTGGAAAGAAGTTTAAGAAAGTAAAAAAAATAATCGAATCTTATAGTCTTAATATGAAAATATGTAAAATATACTAAAATAGTCTTTAATCTTATGATCTTAAACATGTCACATAAAAATTGAAATTAAAAAGATGTCAAAGGAACATTCTTTTTTTAAAATTGATTAAACAAAAAAGGTTAAACAAACAAATTGAAACAGAACGAGTAAATGAATATATACCGAGGCCAAGAGGATCGAAACCGAAGTCTCCGGGAAGGCTGCAAGGCGAAGAAGCAAAATAAACTAATTTCAGCATATAATCGATTACAAGTTAATTAAAGATTGAATGGTTAAAAACACACTGAAATTATCTTGTTTATTTGAGTTTAAATATCTGAACTATCACGAAAATGAATAAAAATAACAAAAACACATTTAGATTATTCTGATTTTTTCGAATTTCATATGTGAACTATGATGTGTCTGAGTTTCTTAACTAATAACGACCAATTATTTCATTATCTGACCTGAATGATCATAGATGGAGCCACAATTTAAAGTATAATTCTTTAAAATTACTTATGATCTAAGTCAATAATTTTTATATTCAATGAAGTTCTTTAGATAGATATAGAATTAAGATCAAAGCTATAAGGTTCGATCCCTATGAATAATGGCAATATTTCAAATAGAAAGTAAAATAATTAATAGTTGAAATGTGTTTTACTTAATAAATAGACTAATACAGATATGAAACTCGAAAAACCGAAGTTAGATCATGACTTACCTGCCATCAAGCCATGGAGGAGGGGTGCTGCCAGGGAACCAGAGGGGTCTGTCTGGGTCTGCAGCAACACACACTGTAGTCGCACTTCGTGCTGCAGGTGTAGTACTGTATTTGCTTACTCTCAATCTTCTCCCTCCAAGGAATGAAGCTTTTGTTGCTCCTACAATTGATCCATTTCTCCTCGAACTGCAACAAGCTGTCTCAAATTATCTGTCGTTTTTTCTTTTCTTCACACATGCACCTTTAAGAAATATTCTATCCGTCTAACTGTCTCAATTTATATGATAACATTCAACTTGTAATTATGATAACTCGAAAAACACTACTTAAATATTTGTGTAAGTATAAACCATCTCACTAAAAGTAACAAGAAAATTTAAAGGTAAAATATTTTCAATAAAAGAAAAATGATGTTGCCTATTTATTGATATCTAAGCTATAATATCTCTTCATTAAATATTTACCTAATGTATATGTATCAGCTCCGTTAATGAGTAAATAATTGTCAAAGTCATGCTAGCTTATCAACAAAAATGATTGGAAAATTTAAATAGACACCTAAAAATAATTAAATTATTAATTTCTGATCTTAAAAAAAAAAATACTTTTGTTTAAACTTCTAAAATTAGTAAATAATTTGAGATAACTATTTTTAGAACAAATACAGAAAAAAATGAGACAAAGTAAGTGGTATATTAGAATGCTACACTTATTTAAAGACATAGTGATCAGTGATATAGTTACATGGATTCGAGGATGGTCACTTAAACACACTTCATTGATATTAATAATACTATATTTATAAATAGATCAAAATAATTTTTTCGATGATATATTAAATTTTTGAATATTTTTAGTAAAATTTCTACTTTCGTCGTTGATTATTATAAAGTGATATGGAAATTGAAGAGAACTTGCCTTGGGGAAGAAAAAGCAACAGCAGCAATGGTGGATGAAGCACAAGCAGAGGCCATGTCGGCAAATTCTTCACTCTTGTGTTTGTGATTATTATGAGAGATACTAAGGACAATGAGATTTTGTGGTATTTTATTACGAGAATTGGCTTATCTTGATGGATAGAAGAGTCAATATGTGATTGGCTACTTAAATTGCCATGTGGCAACCACAATCCAATATTGTGGTTCTTATGTTTTGTAATTGTATCCCTTTCTATGCCCTCTATCACACTCATCATGTCCCCATTCTAATAGTGGTTGGAGTTTAATTACTTCGTAAAATCTGTGTATATTCTGTTCTTTTAGATCTTATTATAAGATTATATTTGAGTTTGTTGTTATTGTTAACAATGTAAATATTTGTTTTCTTTTATTCACTTGTTTTATGCATGCTTCATTCTTCCAACTCTTTTTTTTTGGTTCTCTACCGATGGTGAAGTCAGGATTTATTAAAGGGTTTCAAAAGATAAAGAAATGTATAAGTGAAAAAAATAAAGACGTTCAACATCTACTATATATATTTTAAAAAATAATTTTAATCATGTCATGTTCAAATGAACTCCCTCAGTTGCGGGGGTGGGGGGGTGGGGGCGGGGTCAAGGAGGGGTCATCTGAACTCCCTTCAATGAAAAATCACATTATTTATATAAATAATTTTTTTTATGTACCTGTAATAGATGTTGAATCTCGTTTAACTTATTTGTATATTTATTTTTTCATCTTTTGAACTCATTTGGCAAATGGATATTTAAACTCAAACTTTTGAACTAACTCCAATGGAGGTTTCAAACCATCAACGAAAGTTGTTCCCAATTCAAGAATATAGATCCAAAAAATCGTATGGAAGCTCATTGATTTTCATGCAATTTTGACATTCTTCAGATTTAAAAATTGTAGTTATAAACTCAGTCAAACTCAATATCGATGTGTGTCTACGGGTGTTAAAAGAATATGAAAAATCGTCTGAACTGACCGAACTTAAGCGTACCGAATCAATTTATATCATTTTTTCAATAAAATCGTGGATTTTATGTACATGTATAACCGTTCCGAACAATTGGGACGGAACCGAATAACCTTGCAAATATATTTACATATTAACAACATGTTAAATTTAATATATAAACAATTTTTTAAATATATTTTATAATTATTTTCAAATATGAATATAATCTAACTTCTATGCCTCTAGTGATTGGACGACTTTGGATTACTCTTATTACCCAAGATCATTATAATATCTTGTAGCTTCCTAGGTATTACTTATAAATCGAGATATTAGAACTAATTTAATTTCTACTTGAATAATAAATATAATAAATTTTAGTAATAAAAGTTAACGTTTTAATTATGTTGTTTAGTTCATAAAGAGAAGAAAAAGAATTATAAATTTATTATACAAAATATATTTTACACATGAATTATTCAGTACAATCGATATAAAATATTATAAATTTCTAAGGTTTATACAATTATTATTATAAATTTATATGATAATTTTTTTTTTTTAAAAAAAAATCTAAAAATGGATTCCATGGTAAGTGGTTTTAAGAGACATGGACACCTCTACATAATGCCACGGTTTTAAATGAAACGGCGGATTTCGTCTTTGTTTAATCCGAAAAAAGAAGGAAAAAAGGCAGAGAAAACGAAAAGAGGAAAACGAAAGAGAGCATTCGATTGAGGGCATGACAAATTTACCTCAGTCTTTCTCAATCAGCGCCGGCGGAGGTTTCGGAGGTTTTGGAGGAGTTGCATCGCCGTCGTTGGCCGGTGCCGGAGCTTCGGCTAATAACGATCGCAACATGCAATCGGCTGAACAGCTAGTGCTTGATCTCAGCAATCCTGAACTTCGTGAAAATGCTCTTCTAGAGCTTTCTAAGGTTTATTCTTCTCACTTTAGAGGTTCATTTCATGTTTTAGTTTTACTGTCGTGTAGTTTTGTTCTTTCAATTGACTCATCAGGCATGATTTTGTATAAATCAATTATGGATTATGTTGAAGTTTTGTATATTTGAGAGGTTAGGACCTAGGGCTGAAGTTTGAGAATAGTAGAAGAATCGAGATACTGAGATGCTTATCACTTTAGAGAGTTGAATTGTAGTTGAATTCACCAAAAGTTGAGATGGAAAATGATGTTATCGATGTTTAATGGAATTTTAGGAGGAAAAAAGAAGTTCAGAGGTTTACTTCCATGTTTTGTTTAAGTGTCATGTCGTTTTGTTTTTTATATCGACTCCTCCAGGCATGATTTTGTATAATTCAATTTTGGATTATGGTGAAGTTGCCTAAAATTGAGAGTTTAGGCATCACTGTTTCTTCCATGTCCTAGAGCTAAAGTTTGAGAATTGTAAAAGAATGGGGATGCTAGGTTTTGATAGCTATTAGACGCTTGTCACTTTAGAGAGTTGAATTGTAATTGAAGCAGCAGTGGTGTTTTGTTCGACTTGATAAAACTGGACTAATGGGGCTTTTTAACTCTGTCGTCTCCCTTAGGCTGCGTAATTGTAATTTCTTCTTTTGGATCAATGGATGAACAGTTGGTGTCTACCCCAATACTCTTATTTCGCTGCTGACCCCTCTTCAACAATGTGCTCATATTTGTGAATATGTGGAACGCCAAATAATTTGACATTTTAGATTGGGTGTCATTTTCTTGTTATGCTAAATAGTATTAAGATTTACCTAAAAAAGACTTATCGCCTTGTTTTTCTTTTCCAGAAGAGGGAACTTTTCCAGGATTTGGCCCCTTTATTGTGGAACTCATGTGCTACTATCGCTGCTCTGCTACAGGTATTTTGGAAAGTGTTCCGTTATAATTTAGAGTTCATTTCATCTCTCAGATGCACATGAATGTTAAAGTACCACTCCATGTAATTCCAGCATTTTGTCTGTCTGTTTGTACACACATTTCTTCAATGATTATTGATTACCTATGCTTCACACTGAACCATTAAAAGCAAGGAATAAAAGGAAACATACAACAAAGATGTCAAGGAACATCTTAATGACCTTTTAATTGGGGTTTCCGAGGAACTCAAATAATTAAAATTGAAAGCGTCACATAGAGTCCTAGTTTTTTCTTTCTTAACATCTTGTAGTCTCTTATGATGATAAAAAAAATTTGTGACATTTCTGGCTGCTTGGGAGGGAGTGGTGTTAGTCCCACATTGATTGGCCCATGGGGTGCTTCCCTTTTTGTAATTTATACTCAGCTCACAACAAGGTTGTTTTTCCAATAATGGAAACTAGACAATGTATGCCATTTTCAATATGTTGGATTGCTTTATCATTGACTAGAACAAAAATGGAATAAAATGATTTGAGGTAAAAATTGCAAATAAATATACAGGTAAAGTCTCAAAATAGAATCCCAATTGCTTTTCCATATTTGTTGGATGTTGATGAAACCAATGGAGCCAAAACCCCACTTCGAGGAGACATTAACCCAAAAAATGAAAATATCACCACTAGGAGGAGAAATTATTGTCATTTAATCTAATCGCAATTTAATTGCTTTTGTACCTTGACCCAACCTGGATGGTAAACAAAAGCTACTCTATGTAGGTGGTTGGATGCTGTATCAGAGCAATATTATTGGTTTAGTTACTCATTCTACTGATGAGATTCTGGACTTCTGTTCTCAACTATTTAATTCGTATTTCTTGACCTTCTATTGTTGATATTTTCTTGCCAGCTATTTGATTCTTATTTATATAGTGTGGAAGTCACTAGCCGTTTCTATAAGTTTGTAAACGTTAATTTGCATGTTTGTAGGAGATAATTTCTATCTACCCTGTTTTGTCACCTCCAACTCTGACTCCTGCTCTATCCAATAGAGTATGTAATGCACTAGCACTTCTTCAGGTATATAAACTTCCTTTCCTTGTGGACTTTTTCTCTGTGATTCTTGATACTGTTTCTATTGTTCTTTCTTGCTGTTAATCTTTAAAGTAATGAGTTTTTGTCGTTATATGATTTCCTTATAACGATGAAATGTTCGGCAGTAGGTGTAGAGAATTGGATATGCTTGGGGTTGTGTTAATATGTATGGAGGGTGAACACAACAGACTGAGAGGTGTTCAAATTTTTAATTTTTTTTCCTTGTAAAAAACTACATGTTAGTAGTGAAGTAGTTTTGAGTTTATTTCTTTCTTGGAGCATGGAAGTATCACTTCCAAATATCTGTTGTTATCATAGTGCCAGGTGTTTTAAGATGTAATTGTATTCCTACTATGCCTCTGTTATTTAGTTTTCTTGCTGGTCAAGGTCAAATCTTCTATCTTTTCTATTGAAATAGTTTCTCATTGCTTTCTATTTTGCAGTGTGTAGCCTCTCATCCTGACACCAGAATGTTGTTCCTCAATGGTAAAGATTCTCCTCCTTCTTTTAAAGTTCTCTTGTCTGTTTGTCAATGGCAATAAGCTTGGCCTTTTTGATATACAATGACTGTACTTTTAGGTGGAATGTCGTTGGAAAGCTAGAATATTGTTGCCTATGTTTATTTGCAGTTGCTTTTGAGTGCAAATTCTTTCCATAGCAACTACACAGACACAAAAATCTCAACTCTCCTCATAGTTACATCTCTTATACCTTAGGCACTTGCTTAGTGCTTTTTCACTTAACTAGCTTCTCGAGTGTAAATATGCCCATTCATATATTAGCCATTTGTAAAATAATTTTAACACTATTAAAAGCATTTTTTTGACTAAATATTTATTTATGAAAGAATAAAGTACAAGTTTTATTGAACGATCAATATGGATCGCTGTATCATGACTTGTTTTTCAAGCTCAATGATTAATTGTTTAATCTGAATCTGTAATGATGAAGAATAATTTTTTTATCAGATGCATATTATTTTTTACTTATTTTGCTTTTATGAGTACTAAAATGTAATAAAGCATATCTTATCTAATACTTTTTTTATAAATGATATTTGTGGTGTATGTTCCTATTCATAAAATAAATTCAAAAACCACGGTTCAGCATATGAAAGCTCTAGAGGAAACTAAAACTAGTAATGGTTGTGTTGGGTTTGAAACCCACTTATTTTTTAATAAGACATTTTCTAGGAAATCAATTTTCGTGGAAAACATTTTTCCTTCCTAGTATATAAATGCTCTTGGGATAATATTTTCTTACTAATAATGGTTGTGTTTGCTTTACAATTTCAACTTTCCAAGAGGTAAATTTTTGATGAGATTGAACATAAACAGAAATAGAATTATTATGGGAGACTTATTTAAAATATTTCTGATAAAAAACTCTTTGCTCCAATAAAGCATACAACGCAAGTAGGGTTCAGATTTTGCACCCGAATTTATCCGGCAACCGTGCTCTTCATGATTTATATATTTGGAACTGTTTGTATGATCTGCTCCGTTGTGAACTCACGTGATTCAGTTTTCGTTCCTTAAAATGGAGGATAATGTGATTATGTTGTTGTGCTTCGGTGTCTTTAGTAGGGCGATCAATTAATGATTGATAGTCCATTAAGTTGCACAATTTGACTTGGTTCCATACTAAAAGTGCAGAATTTGACCTACTGGTTCCATGCCACTTAAATCTCCTCTTATTGATCAAACATTGTATATTTTTTCCACTGTTCCTTCTATAGCCATGCTCTTTTTTGCATCACCCATAATTCCGAAATTTAGTTTAATACTTAGTTAACACTTCAAGAAAGAAAACGTGTAGAAAGCAGATTAGTACTTGGCTTGGGGTTTGTTTGTAGCCATTTGGTTTTTAATGCATCCTTCATATGATTTAACGTTTTGTTTTTCTTCTATAAGTAGTTGGCCAGAGGAACGTTGGAAGGGGTCTCTTCAAAGAGGTGTCTGTTGTGTGTATTTGTAGTTTTTAAAAAAAAGATAAGATAGTAATAAGGGTATTTTTGAATTGAACTTTCAAGTTATTGGAAAGGGGTCTCTTCAAAGAGGTGTCTCTTGTGTGTATTTGTAGTTTTTTTAAAAAAGATAAGATAGTAATAAGGGTATTTGTGAATTGAGCTTTCAAGTAAGGGGTTTTATGTTTTTAATATAAAATAGATATAACTATTATTTACTTGTCAAAGGGAATTCCACACACACAAGTCAAACAATAAGATCCAAATAGTATCACATTAATGCCACATTGCATTAGTTTGATAAATCTTTGGGGGAGAATTCAAATTTGATTTACATACATTGTATTTAGATTTATCTTATCCAGGACTTATAGTAAAAAGCAAATTATACTTGGGTTTTCTTTTCCTCGGAATTCACAACTGTCGAGTATTAAAGACCATCCTTCCTTGGCAGTCATTGATGTCCATAAAGAGGAGGAAATGAAGATTACATGTTTGTGGCCTTTGGTTCATTGAAGCACTGGTCGGTGTAACACAAGCATGTTGTCTTAGATAACTACCCCAACCCCATATTATTCATGTACAATGCTTTGTAACCTTCAAAAACTTAAAAGTACATCTCATAAAAAAGAACCAAATCAATGGATTTCATAATCATGATGTGTTCTTGAGATCTGGATAGAATTTTGTGTGATGATAATTGTTATTGTGATCCTTCATAGTTGTGATATATGGTTTCCCTTGAATAAATCTTTCTGGCTGTTTTCTACTTTGCAGCACATATTCCTTTGTATCTGTATCCTTTTCTTAATACAACGAGCAAGTCGAGACCTTTTGAATATCTGAGGCTTACAAGCTTAGGTGTCATTGGTGCCCTTGTGAAGGTTATTGTCTACTGTATTTCATGCGTCTCTTCTTCTACTTCCATTGTTAATATAAAGATTTCATTCATGATCATATCTACAGGGAATGACATGAGAAGGAAACCATGACTAGTTATAATATCAGGAGCTAATGATGCTATGTATGATTTGCTTAACCTACCTCAATCAATTGTTATTCCAAAGCTTTAAGGTACTTTGTTTCTTTTGATTTTCTCTGCGCAGGTGGATGACACTGAAGTTATCAGTTTTCTTCTTTCAACAGAAATAATTCCGCTGTGCTTGCGCACGATGGAGATGGGGAGTGAACTATCGAAAACTGTTGGTCCTTCCCCAAAGCCAGTTTCCAGTTATGTCCTTCCTTGACTTGATTAGATTTTCATGCATCTAATTTGTTCATGCTGACAGGTTGCAACTTTCATTGTGCAAAAAATCCTTCTAGATGATGTGGGTCTGGATTACATCTGTACCACAGCGGAAAGGTTTTTTGCAGTAGCCCGAGTTCTAGGGAATATGGTCGGCACACTTGCTGAACAACCTTCATCAAGATTGCTGAAACACATAATTAGGTGCTATCTTCGTCTGTCAGATAATCCAAGGTTAATTTTTTGTACATCAGCATCCTGGTTTTCCTTTCAGCTTGCTTATGCGTGACATATCAGAACCCTCTTCGGCTTTCTCATTTCTGTGAGGTTAAAGGTGATGTGCCTGGTTTATGGCAGGGCATGTGATGCACTGAGAGGTTGTCTTCCCGATATACTTGGAGATACCTCCTTCCAGAGTTGTCTTCGTGTACGCAATACTTGACAATATAAGTAGCTGCTCCTGCATTAGACCCTCGTTATTTTTTTTCTGACCATGACCATCTTTTTTGTGTTATGTTATCAGGACGATCCAATGACGAGGAGGTGGCTGCAACAACTGCTCCATAGCGTTAATGGGAATCGGGTTGCTCTACAGGCTGGTGGATTTGATCATATGCTGTGAACTGAATTTCATACAAATAGAACTTAAATAAGTCTTCCCAGTCTTTTGTTGTAGCAATTTAGAATGCATTTATGCGCTCATATTTATTTGTGTAGTCCATTATGTGAATAATTATGAAGATTGTTGTTGACACCCAATTTTGAGGGTTAACTTTCGAGTTTCTTTAATTTCTAACTATTTGAAATAATTAATTTATAAAAAATCAAAATATTTTTTCAGACTTTCTAAAGTTATTTTAACGATTTTTTTATAGCATTTTAAGTAGTAAATAGATTTTATATAATTGCGTCTATAATTAAAAATATTTTATAAACAATTGAAAATCATCTCAAAAATATTTTAATTTTTAGTAAGTATTTTATTAAATTAGTTTAGTTTAAATTATGGTAATAATTTTGAATCATTAGTTTACAATTGAGTTAATTATTTTATTTCGTTAAAATTAAGAAGCTCGTTAATTAATTAATACTAATTCGTCAAATTTAGGGTTTAACCGAACTTGTTAATTTAACTCAATTTGACTATTTCTTAAGCTCCAAGATCTAACCCATTTTTAACCTCACCTTATTTCAACCCATTTAAAAAGATCAATTTTGGGCCTTTTTGCCTCTTTTCAGCAGCCTAATTCTTTAGGCTTAGCCCACTTCCCATTCCCAATTCCAT
Organism: Solanum pinnatisectum; assembly: GCA_035578085.1. Classification (NCBI taxonomy): domain Eukaryota; kingdom Viridiplantae; phylum Streptophyta; class Magnoliopsida; order Solanales; family Solanaceae; genus Solanum; species Solanum pinnatisectum. The sequence goes on along the minus strand of CM069085.1, from coordinate 1,498,407 downwards.
TTTCTCTTATCTCCAGCCCACGTCTCCAGATGACCCAGCCCACTTTCCTCAACAAAAGAGATCCAGACGTCTCCAACGTTCATCTCCAAACAGCGTCAATACTCACGGAAAGCAATACACAGCGTCTACGCGAGTACAACACAGTGCGCTGCATTTTTCTCCTCGTCTTCCTCTTTCCCCCGACAAACAGTACGCGTAGTACTGTTCCAGCGCCGATTCCAGCAGGCAGATTCGTCCTTCGCAGCCAGGTGGAGTGATCTCCTCGTCCCTTTGTCCTCGCCTCAAGATCGAACGGCCCTTGTTGTTTAGCCGTTGGAATTAGTTGAAAAATTGGTGATTTTCGCACATCAAGCAGCAACTTTTCTATTCTTGGAGAAGAAGTTCAAATTTCGAAATGGGGATTCCACTTTTACCCTCATCTTTTTCCCCCAAATCTGCCATAGCTCCCTCTCTATATAAACTCTCTTTTTCTTCATTGTTAAGGGGAGATTTCTTCAGTTTTGGGCTTGAAAAAGAAACCACACACAAGAGAACAGTGAGAAAAAATATAAGAAAAAGGAGTTGAAATTTACCAAGCCTAGACAGCTTATATTAGAGCTAGATGATAAGGAAATAGAATCGATATACACAGGATATTTTGAGACAGGTTCTGAGATTGACAGTATTTGGAGCCATACTTCCTCTGTTTTCCTTCTCGCGAGTTTGTTGTAGTCTCCTTGGGGTGGTGGAATCGCTCTCAAGCTCGTTTCGTTCCAGTGGCTGCCCAGAACCAAGTAATCTTCCCTCCCTTTCTTTATTCAGTTATGTTATTTCTTCTTTAGTTAATTGGTAGTGATGGTTTTTTTTTTACCGAGGCTATAAATTAGTATTTGTCTTGCTGTGTTATAATAACATCCTTATGTTGATTTTTTTTGTTCTGTTTCTTGTTTCTTTAATTCTTTCATCATGTTTAAATTTTGTTTAGCTTCCCTGAGATAGTTTTTTCTCTAGCTATTAATATGCATATGAGTTCAATAACTTTTTATTTTATCTTGGACTACTTCGTATAGGTCCATCATATTGATTTTGGGTGATCTTTTAGTTTCAGTTTTGTTGTTCCATGGGTAGAGTAAGTTTCTTTTCATGTGTGTGTTTCTAGTTGTTGTTCCTTTAAGTTGGAATAGCAAAATGTAGAATGGGGCAGCGACTATTTCTTAGTCTTATCTTCATGACCATTTGATTTGTTGTCTGTTATCTCTCTATCTTAGCTGAGTTCTTGAACCTGGAGTGCATGCTCTTTAGTCTGTTTACCGTTTATCCTCCCGTGCCCTTTTAAATTAATGTTGTACAACTGATGGTTTCCTTCCTTCTCGTTGTCCTCTTTAAATGCATATAATTAAGAATATAAGTCGTGTACTCCTCCGCATCGAAATGTTTGGTCTTAAAATGATGTGTTGAACTTGTCGGTTCTTAAATTGCTCATCATTTGTATTGCTAAAGACTGTCTCTGTATTGCTGAAACTGTTATTATTTTTAGTATGTCTATCTTGGCGGAAATCGAATATTGATAGTGCATAGATTGATTTTCTCTCAAATTTTCTTTAGTTGCATTCCTTTAAATTCTTGGCTGCTGACGACTATTAGTTTATGTTGCTTGAAGTTAATCATTGTTGCTAATATCTTATAGTTAAAGTTGAGTTGTGATTAATGGAAACATCTGTGTGGTCAACTGATTTCCTACTTGTTTTGATCTTTGCTGTGGTTGAACATGTAGTTAATGTTTGTTGTTCACTTATGCCTTATTAAATTCACTTGCTAATCTTTTCTTCTTGTTTGGACTGTGCATGAACTCTCTTGTTGAGTCCAATTTGGACTCCCATCCCTTGCATACTCCTCTTCTTGAGTACCCCCATGTCATTGAATGGAAAACCAATGTTATTGGGTTAAATACCCAAGAAGACAGCAGCAGTAGCCTAAAGGGCTAAAAGAATAGTACTTTCTTGGACTTGAAAAGTCTGAAAATGACACCAGCTGAAGCAGAGTTGCAACAGCCTCAAAAGGCTGAAAATTGGAGAGCAAAAATTGGGTTAAAACCTATAAATAATAGAGCAGCAGAGGCAGAATAACAGCAACCCCAAATGACTAAAATTGGAAATTTTTTGGACTTTAAGAGGTCCAATTGAAACGGCAGCAGCAACATCAACCAGAAAGGCTCAGACTTGGGCTGAAATAAATTTCAGCAGCCCCCTCGTTTCCCTTATTTTACCTTTTCATGGTTATATATCTTTAGTATATTTGATTGCGGATGCTAACAACTTTAAAATCTTTTTATCGACTTACATGAATCCTTGGAGGGGAGATTTTATTCCACTATTTCTTTACTTATTTGCTTTAAAGTGTTCAAATTTCGAAACCCATTTTAAGTTGGCTAATCCAAGCTTATAGACTTAAGAACCTTTCATGTTTTTTTATAGTTATTGAAAAGCTTTGAATTCATGTTTATGAGTTTGAACTAACTACTTAGTTCAAATTTTTGAATAGGATAAAATTGTTAAGTTTCTTAAAATAAATTAGTTGTCTTTTAATTCAACTTAGGACTTTCTATGAATGACCTGAGGATTTTTTATATCCTTTTATAGTTGTTAAACAAGGTTCTTTACTCCATGTTTATGAGTTTGAATTAATTGTATGATTCAAAACTTAACTATGGATAAAAGTTTCAAGTTAGGTTTGTTCTTAAGATTTTTAGAAGTATCAAGAGATTTTTAGCCAAGCTTTTAAATCTGTCGGTCAACCGCATGTTAGCGGATTTTCTAACATGCTTAAACCCTTCCGTAGAGGATTATTTGAACCTTTACCCGACTCTGGTTTATTAAAGGTTTTATTTCAAAATTACCTTTTAAATGGCTTTCTTAATTTTACCCTAAAAATTATGTGACGACTTTCAAATTATGAATTTTTCCAAAACATAACAAAATTGCCAAAGTTGCGAAATAGTTTCGAAACTTTAGTTTTTGAAATCGGATCGTAACAATTATTATTAGGAGATTAAGAATATTATTGGACCATTTTGCAGACCTTTTTTTTGGTTTCCTAGTGTGTCGGTACTCTATTGTGGGGAGCGACTAAATCTGACTTTGCGTTGAAAAATTTCATAGTGGGAGTAAAGTGCTCTCTAACAGGAGTACTTACCTATTCATCATAATTTTTGTTAGTCCTCCTGGCAAATATTTTTGTTGCAGATATGAAAGCATTTACAGAGTCGACTTCCCCTTCCACTGTTTAATGAAGTCCTTCATGTTATTAGTGCTCATATTTATATTTCTAGTAGCTTATAAAGATGATTTCTTATTTTAATAACACATCTGGCATAATAGTAATATTAAACTGGATCATTCTTGGCATCATAATTTTTTCTTTGTTGTATTTTCTTTTCATATTTACTTTGAAATGCTTTATTTGAGTTGAAAGGGCTATTAGAAATCATCTATACTTTTTTTACTTTTCAAGTCGGATAAAGTCTTTGTATATATTATCCTTTTTAAATTTTATTTATGAGATTATACAAAGAAGCAAATTTGAGCCCTTGTATATTAAAGATCCGTTTGGTTACTGTATTAGAAGATTCAATGTATTAATTTATAAGTACAATATTAAATTGATAGGTTTCAAATATTATATAAAAGTTATTCATATATTAATTTTATATGATATTTTGTTGTATTTTAATAATTCTACATAATTAATACTCCTATAACTTATAAGTAAATTTATGTATAATTTTATGCAGAAAATGAAATATATTATGTGGGTATTAATTCTATATGAATTAAAATATAAATTATATATTTAGCTCTATCAATTTACTTTCAATTTTTTAAAAGATAGGTTGCTTTAAAATATGCGTCCAACAAAAAAAATATTTGTATTAGATGTAGATCTAAAATTGAACACGTTCGAAATCTTTTTTTATCATGTGTACTTTTTAAAAAAATTATACTATTTGTTTAATTTTTTTTTTTAAAGAGAAGTTGGAAGGCTTTCTATAACTTAAATTTCCATAGTAATGCCTAAATTCTGGAACGTAGCAATTCAATCAGGCATTTGCCACTTCTCTGATACAACTCAGCTTTCTCCGCCCGGGAAAGTACCGTTTTCGCGCGCGCACTCCACCGGATTTTAACATTCAGAACACATGCAATCGCCGGAAGTTTGCGCGATGATGACCGACGCAAATAGGTTGCCGCCGCCGGAGGAAGAAATTACGAACACGGCGACATCAGTACGGGCAGTGGAAGAGCTATTGAATTATCGATTTAAGAACACGAAGCTTCTAGAAGAAGCTCTTACTCACTCTTCCTGTCCAAATTTAATTACTAATTACCAGCGGCTCGCGTTCGTCGGCGACGCCGCTCTTGCCTTAGCTATTTCCAGTTATTTCTTCATGACTTACCCTGACGTTGACTGTGGTAAGCTTACTGACCTTCGTTCTGCCAATGTAAGTACGGAAAAGCTTGCTAGAGTTGCCGTCCGGCACGGCCTCTACAAGTACCTCCGCCGCGATTCGGCAATCCTCGATGAAAAGGTATATAGTAGTATTTAACTTATATGCATTACTTCACATTGTTGTGTATTTTAAGTTTTGTTGTAGTTTCTCCCTCTGTCCAAAGATAGTTGTGGCTTTTGGATTTACTACAGCCAATTTGACTAATCTTCGGAGCTAAATTGGATTGCATTTATTTAATATTTTAAAATTGAAATTTAGATGTTCATAAGATAAACATAAAGTACTATAAGTTGCATTTCTTCAAAATGCTGGTCAAAGTGCATATTGTTTATTTAACAATAGAGAACCTGATAGTGACAAGTTTTCCGAGGCGGACGGAGTAACTATCAAACAAAGAGGTATCTATTAAGCATCTAGTAGAGAGTGTACACAAGTAAACATTTAACAAAAATTAAGACAAGTCCACTTAGTGATGCCACTGGTCACATATTGACCTCTGCCTCGTATGTTAATGTTAAAAAATTGGGTAAAAACATAAATGACCCCTCGAGAATAGGGTGTAAAGGAATGCCTGTAAATTTAAAGCGTGTAATAGGCTTTCTGGATAAGTTTGGGAGGGTAATTTGTGTGTTTTTCCTTCAAATATTAAATACATGAAGGAAGGGAATTGACAATTTTACCTTTTGAGATAATAAAAAGAAGGGTAGACATGCCATCCCTTTTACTCTTTAAGGTCTTTAAAAATGTATGTATAACTAGATGGATGCTCAAAGTACAGTTTGATCATCTAAGTTGTGGAGGACTCCTCCACGATAGAGAGTAACTAGCTTTGTAAAAATAGTCAAAGTAGAAAATATGAACTCGGGAGAACTCCTCCCAATTACTATATGGATTGCTCATATAAGCAAGTTCCCCAAAAATTACGAAATGTTTTAATCTAAAAAGTCCTTTGGTTTGGCTAGTCTAGTTCGGCATTTACATCTTATCCAATATGTATGTATGTCTGTTTTGTTTCCTTCTGTAAGTCTTTAAACTTCTAAGGCCGTATTTGTTTCATGTAGTGAAGATTCCAGTTAGCCATTGCATATGGCACGTCATTGGTAACATTGTATCATTGCGCATTTCATTGGCACAAGATCATCTAACTGATTACAATAGTTCCTTTGTGGAATTGTAATAGAGGAGACTTTGATTTTGCACGTAGGTGAAGGAATTTGTGATAACAGTGCAACAGGAGGAGGAGATGGAGTTCTATGGAGGAATGATAAAAGCACCAAAGGTTCTTGCAGACATTGTGGAGTCGGTAATGGGGGCTGTATATTTGGATTGTGGCTTTGATGTGAATGCTGTCTGTGTGGTCAGTTTCTTTTTTACTATTTAAGTTTGTAGTGGCCAAGGATCTTAGGAAACTCTCTTTTTTTTTATCCTTTCTGGATTTAGAGTATCAATGTATCTATCAACCACGCCTGAATCCCAACTAGTTAGGTTGGCTATACGGATTCTCTATATTTGTTCCTCTGGATTTTTATTATAACTTGAAAATGTGGTTTATGTGGAATCAAAGAGTTGAGTCTCGCAGGCTTATTGGCTATTAGTAAGTGCTTATAATTTACAGCCTCAGTGTTAGTATACAATGGGTTTTAACTGTTATTTATTGAACCTGTTTTCATGTAAACTGTAAAGCTAGTTATCCTTGTAAACTTTGCATAAAACTGACTCAAGCTGTACCCTTGTTTAATGTTTTGGACTTTTGCTGACTTTTGCTGCAATCCGAGTGATGTCTGAGTAGTCATTATGTATGCTTGTTAATTTTCAGAGGCAAAACTTTTTTCCTCTAGTAATGTTTTTAATGTGTTATTCTCCAATTGATGAAAGAAATGATTAACATGTATTCCTAAAACAAAAAATTCAATTGTGATTCTTTTTGGTATTTTACTGAAACTCTTCTTGCAATTAAATTGTGTGCTTGTCCTAGGAATGTCACTTTTAAGCACATGTGATTTTTGCTAGCTTTTTTGGCGCAATTTGATCTATGTAATAGATTTCATGCTGGACATGATTAGGGATTTGAACAATTTTAATTTTGACACACTAGGTTAGTGCTTCCACAATACTTTTATAATATTACCCTTATAGAAAAAGGCTCTGTGTGTGTGAGAGAGAGAGAGATAGAAGGTTACAATTTGAAATTTGAATTTCTTTTACATGAAGAAGAATCTCATATTTGGGTTTCGTATCATTGAAAATCAAACTTGGAAGGGAAGAAATGATGAGGTATTACAATTGCAGAAAATTGGTGAGTGATTCAATGAGAAAGCCCATGAGAGCCAATTTGCCCACACAGACACCTGTAGGTAGATGTAGCATTTCTTTCTTTGCTCCAATGATTGATTTATTTCAGAGATTTCATCAATGTCTTATGAATACAATTATTTTCTTGAGCTATAAATAGGACATTCTTACAAAGAGAAATGACGTCCTGATGTTTAGATTATCTAGTTGCCTTTTTTGGTTTAGATATTCAGAGGCCTACTATAGCCTATTATTATGCTGAATACGTTGGAAGAACAACCACAGCCTGTAACAATGTTGTTTGGACTTTGCAAAAAGGATGGAAAACAATTGATGTAGAAAAGCGGAAAGAGGGTGATAAAAACATAGCTAGCGTCTATCTTGATGGACAATTTATTGCATCAGCTTCGTCTGAGCACAAAGAAAATGCAAAGCTTCAAGTGGCAAAAGCTGCTCTAAAAGAGTTGTTCTATAACATTTCAGAAAAAAAAGATGGATGTTGAATTTGACCCAACAAAAGAGTGTGAAGGAGCAAAGCACAAGCTGAACGAGCTTTGCCAGAGAGAGGAATGGCCCAAACCAACTTACAGGTTAGTCTTTTTCTTTTGAGTGTAGTTGTTCTCATGAGTGACTTAGTGCCATTTTTGTTAGATATCTGTTTGGTGGATAAAGTTGTTACTTTTTTTTGCTTGTACTCAATCTATAGCTGCAAGCACAAATTGTGTTGTCAAGTCTAACATGCTTAACATGTTGTATCAGGGAATCCTAGTATTATGTTCTTAATCCTGGCTGTATATCTCCTTGTCAATCCATAAAGGAAAGTAGGGCAAGAAATTGTTGCCATATGATCAAACATTGATTCAATACTGAGCAGTGAAACTACCAACGTTTCTCTACTCAGTGGTAGCTTTAGGTTTGACTTCACGGAATTACATAGGATTATATAATTATATGGGAGTACAAAGACAAAATTAGAACTATATCATTCATCGACATACTAACATACATTGCTGACTTATTCTCTTTGAACAGACAACAGTAAAATGAACTTATTTAAGTATTATGTTTTAAAAATATTTTGAAATGTCTAACGTTTGAGGTTTCATATTTTAAGATTTTATTTTCTCTTGAGAGCACTCCATATAAAATGGTTGTTCTGGACTAGCAACATGGTTAATGCATGTGTTCCGTTTGGGATAGATTTTCTTATGGTAATTCTTTCTGGATTTGTTTGTCTCAATATCCAGTTGCTGCCAATTTTTTCTGTTTCTGTTGCAGTCACATTAAATGTATGAATTTGGTTACGTTATTGTTTGCTTTCTGATGTTTGCAGAGTAGAGAAAGAGATAGGTCCTGCTCATGATAGGAGGTTTATATGCTCTGTGCAAATTATAATTGCTGAAGGCATGCTTTTTGTGATGGGGGATGAAAAGTCACGAGTAAAAGATGCAGAGAATTCTGCAGCTTTAGCAACTATCCGGAGTTTGCATGAATCAAAGTTCAGTTGATTTATACATAGTTCCACATTCCAATTCCAGGATGAAGCAGGTAGCAGAGTTCGTTTCAACTGGAAGTATATCTTACTCAGGTTCTCTCTTGATTCATGCAATAATCTTATTTCGTGCAATAATCTCATTAACCACCGATGTTTGACTTTTTCATTCTTTAACAAATACCATATAGAAAAAATGAACCTTGGGCCTAGAGCAACCCCAAAAGTAGGTCATAAGGTGAAGATTTCCTAATACCATATAAGGAGACTAATTTTTTTTCCCACAATCAATTCGGGACTCATAACACTATATGTGCAGGAATGTTTCTCAGACTCTTCAAAAATATTGACTGAGTGCATGGCAAATACTTCAAAAGTAGTGCATTTTTGGAGGATCCGACACGGGTGCGACAATGTTTTTGGATGATCCGAGCAACATAGGGATTCATGACCTATTAAGTGCACAAGTAAGACATGATCATTCCATATCTTACGACTTAGTTGATTAATACCTATATATCTATGTTCCATGTCTATAAGTGCATTGATCTAAAGTAGGAAAAATGTCTATAAGTGCATTGATCTAAAGTAGGGAAAATGTTTACAACTTTTACGCTGAAAAGAACATTGAGAAACATGTGAGATACCCTTGAGAAATGTGACGAGAGCATTCTAAGCAAATTGCTTTAAGGTGCATGAATCCAAGCATAGGTGGGGCTATCACTGATATGATGATATGCACAAATTACATTAGAAAATGACTGTAAATTTTATTATGATCACCGTCATTGATTTTATATGTATATATATATATAGTTAAACGATCAATTGGCCCCATTTCATAAACTAAAATAAGATCTGTACAAAAATAATGACTTTGCCCAAAGTGCTAAATACACAAATAAAACAAGCGAAAGAAAGAAAAAAAAACAAACAACTATGCTAAAGGTCTAATTAGGGAAGTGGACAGAGGAAAGGACTCTCAATCCTTGTAGAGTCCGCTGGAAGTCTCCATCTCCACACCGTTTCCTAATTGCATCTCAACCATCGGTGCTCCATTAAGCTAGCTCAAGATTCCAAAAAAAAGGAATAGAAAATCGACATAAAGCAAGTTCAATCATCTTTTTGCACTTAGTATTCTGAAGACGCACAAGTGGAGGAACACTTACAAGGGCTTTAATCTCATCCTCAGGACATTGAAATTGGTAATCTCTGAGTTCTAGACTTCGCTGCTGTTAAGGTTAAAGTCGTTCTTCCAATGCAGATCTACAGGCCAAGACGTAACCCATCTGAAGCTTAATGCGTACAACCATAAGTAAGTTTTGTACCTCCTCTCCTTAAATCTAAACTCTATCACTGATTATATCAAATCATATCTGGTTAATGGAAAACAATTGGAAAGACTATCATTTTTTTTTTTGCAGATTTACTCGGATTCCCCTTCAAGACTTCAGTTTCAAAAACTATCATTTTAATTAGATTTGATGCCGAAGAAATTAAACTCCAAGTCGATCTAAAAAAAAAACGAAGAATATACCATTCAACACAATCTGACAAATCTTCCCTTTTTGTCTTCAATTACATCATAAAATGACTTATACATTTCATTAATGATCCTCTTCATTGATTATCAATAAATTCCATTGTCAAAATATATAGTTTCTTAGAATAGACCGAAGATCAAATCTAATCACTATTAATAGATAAATGATACAAAAACTATTATTTATTTTTAATTAGGTTTCATTCCAAAAAAACTAAAGACCAAATCAATCTTGAAAATTACTATGAAATGCTCCTAGCGTGCACAAGCACGTGAATGGTAGGTTTGTTCATTGATGGTGTCGATGTTTTAGATAAAACAATAAATTTTCTTTATCAAAGTAATCAAACGGTGAATTTAGTCTTTGTACAGTTTGGGAACAGAAGAAAAAGGAGGGAAAATAAAGTAGGTAAAGCGAAAGGAAGAAAAATATAAAAGCATTCGATTAAGGCTTTAGAATGACAAACTTACCTCAGTCTCTCTCAGTCGGTGTCAGTAGTTTCAGAGGAAGAGGTGGTATGTCATCATCGTCTTCTAGTGTTGGAGCACCTGTCAATAAGGATCGCAAAATGCAATCTGCTGAACAGCTTGTGCTTGATCTCTCCGACCCTAATCTTCGTGAAAATGCTCTTCTAGAACTTTCCAAGGTTTATTCATCTTCGTTTATTTTCGTATCGTTTTATGCTTTATATCAATTCATTGGGGCATGATTTTATAAATTTCAATTCTTGATCACGGTGAAGTTCTGTAAAATTGAGGGTTTTGATGACTATTAAATGCTTGTCACTTGAGAGAGTTGAATTGTAATTAGATTAACCGAAAATTGAGATGGAAAATGATGTTGTCGACTGTCGGATTTACCTATCAGATGCTTTTTGAGAATAGTAGGAGAAAAAAGAGATTCAGTTCCATGTACCTATTATAATCTGAATATTTCATGTTATCTCATCTGGGATTGATACTGTTTCATTATGAAGAAGCTTCAATTCTTGGACAGAAAAAAAAAGAACAATCTCAATGTCGAAATTATAGCTTCACAATTAGCAAGTAGAAAACTTTATGAATGATGTATAGTTAATAAACTGTGAATGCCATCTTACTTCTACCATCCCTCTTCTAGTGAAATAGTGACACACACTTGCTTATACAAACAATATTCTTTCTTTTCTACTGCTATGTGTTAATGAAACCTAACAGACAACTGGTTTTCAACTCCAATGTTCTACCTAAGGTTGCATAACTGATTATCTAGAGCAACAGTGATATTCTAATTGATAAAATTGGACTAATGGGACACTTTAACTCCGGCGTCTCCCTCTGGCTGCATAATTATAATTTCTTCTTTTTGAGAACTTGTTGCACAATTGATGTCTGCCTTAATACTCCGATTTTGCTGCTGACCCCTCTTCAACAATGTCCTCATATTTGTGTGTATTAGTATATGTGGAACACCAACTAATTTGGCATGTTGGGTTGAGTATCATTTTGTTGTTCTGCCAAATACTCTTTAAGATTTACCTAAAAACACTTGTTGTCTTTGTTTTCCTTTTCCAGAAGAGGGAGCTTTTCCAGGATTTGCCCCCCTTATTATGGCACTCGTTTGGTACTATCTCTGTATTTCTACAGGTATTTTGAGAAGTGTTTCATTATTATTTAGAGTTTATTCGTTTCTCATATGCACATGAATGCTAAAGTACCACTCCACACTGTAATTCTAGCATTTCTTCTGTCTGTTCATACACACATTTATTCAGTGATTACTTATTACCCATCCCCCCCTCCCCCAAAAAAAAAAAAAAAAAAAAAAGAAAGAAAATATCACCACTTGGAGGAGAAACTATTCTGTCATTTAGATCTAATCTCAAATTAGCTCTTTTTGTGCCTTGGGCCAACTTAGATGGTAAACAAAAGCTACTATATATAGGTGGTTGTATGCTTTATCAAAACCAATAACATTGATTCAGTTAAAGTAACTCTTTCTATGATGATGAGATTCTGGACTTCCATCCTCTCAAATATTTCATTCATATTTCTTGAACGTCTATTGTAGACATTTTCTGTCCAACTATTTGATTCTTATTCTAATGTGTGGAAGTCACTAGCTGTTTCTATAAGTTTGTAAACGTTGATTTGTACATTTGCAGGAGATAGTTTCTATCTACCCTGCTTTGTCACCGCCAAACCTGACTCTTGCACAATCCAATAGAGTTTGTAATGTACTAGCACTTCTTCAGGTATATTAAATTATTTTCCTTGTGGACTTTTTCTCAGTGATTTGTGATTCTTGATACTTCTATTATTCATTCTTGTTGGTGATCTTAAAGTAATGAGTTATTATCAAGAGAGGTATAGAAAACTGGATATGTTTGGGGTTGTGTTATATGTATCAAGAGAGGTGGATGGTGAATGCAACAGACTAGAAGGTGTTGAAACTTCTATATTTTTTTCCTTGTAAAAGAAAAAAACTTGTTCGTATTGAAATAGTTTTAAGTTTCATTTCTTTCTTAGAGCATGACAAGTATTACTTCCAAATGTCTGATGTTATCATAGTATAAGTGTTTTAAGATGTAATTGTATTACCACTCTGCCTTTGTTTGTTTAGTTCTTTTGCTGGTCAAGGTCAAATCTTTTGTCCTTCCTATTTAAATAGTTTTCCATTGCTTTCTATTTTGCAGTGTGTAGCCTCTCACCCTGACACCAGATTGTTGTTACTCAATGGTGAAGATTCTCTTCCTTTTTTTAAAAGTTCTCTTATCTGTTTGGCAATGGCAATAAGTTTGGCCTTTTTAGTCCTTTTCTGACTCTACTTTTTTGTGGAATGCCATTTAAAGCAGAAAAATTGTTGTTTATGTTGATTTGCAGTTGCTTGTGGATGCAAATTCTTTTCCATAACAATGACACAGACACAAAAATCTCAACACTCCTCATAGTTACACCTCTTAAGTTTTATTCCCCAAGCACTTGCTTAGTATCATATTTTCACTTAAATTAAACTCTTATTTACTTGTCAAAATGAATTCCACAGATACAAGTCAAGAATAAGATCCAAATAGTATCAAATTAATGTCACCCTGCATTTGTTTGATAAATCTTTGGAGGAGAAATGAAATTTGATTTATATATGAAGACATTATACTTGGATTCATCTTATCCTACTTGTAGAAAAAATAAAATTATACTTGGGTTATATTTCCTCGGAATGCACAACTGTCAAGTAATAATGACCGTTCGTCCTTGGTAGTCACTAAAGTCCATAAAGAGGGAAGAAACGAAGATTACAAGTTTGTGGCCTTAGGTTCATTGAAGCACTGGCTGGTGCAACACAAGAATCTTGTCTTAGATCAATACCCCAGCCCCATATTATTCATGTAAAATGCTTTGTAACCTTCAAAAACTTTTAAGTACATCTTTAATAAAAAAAGAAACAAATAAATGGACTCAATAATCAATGATGTGTTCTCGAGATCTGGATAGACTTTTGTGTGATGATAACTGTAATTGTGATATTTGGTTTCCCTGACAGTTTTCTACTTTTCAGCACATATTCCTTTGTATCTGTACCCCTTTCTTAATACAACAAGCAAGTCAACACCATTTGAATATTTGAGGCTTACAAGCTTAGGTGTTATTGGTGCCCTTGTGAAGGTAACATGTCTACTGTATGTCATGCGTCTTCTACTTTCATTGTTAGTATAAAGATTTTCATTCATGATCATATCTACTGGGAATGACATGAGAAGGAAACTGATTAGTTATAATTTCAGGAGCTAATGATTCTAGTAATGCTATTCATAACCTATCTTAATCAATTGTTATTCTAAAGCCTAAATGCACTTTGTTCCTTTTGGTTTTTTCTGCGCAGGTAGACAACACTGAAGTTATCAGTTTTCTTGTTTCGACAGAGATAGTTCCTCGGTGCTTGTGCACGATGGAGATGGGGAGTGAACTATCAAAAACAGTTTGTGCTTCCCCAAAACCATTTTCCAATTACATCCTCCCTCGACTTGATTAGATTTTCATGCATCTAATTTATTCATACTGACAGGTTGCAACTTTCATTGTGCAAAAAATCCTTCTAGATGATGTGGGTCTGAATTACATCTGTACCACGTCGGATAGGTTTTTTGAAGTAGCTCAAGTTTTAGGGAATATGGTCGGTGCACTTGCTGAGCAGCCTTCATCAAGATTGCTGAAACACATAATCAGGTGCTATCTTCGTTTATCAGATGAGCCAAGGTTAGTTTTCTGTTTATCACCATCCTGGTTTTCCTTTCAGCTTGCTTATCTGTGATATATCACAGCCCTTTTTGATCTTTCTGTTTCTGTGAGGCTAAAGGCAATGTGTATGGCTTATGGCAGGGCTTGTCAGGCACTGAAAATTTGTCTTCCCGATATGCTTAGAGATGACACCTTCAGCAGTTGTCTTCGTGTACGTAATATTTGGCAATATAAGTAGCTCCCCCTCTCCCTCCTGAATCATGAATTATTCTTTTCTCGGCATCAGACCCTTGTTATTTTTTCTGACCATAACTGGTTTTGTTGCATTATGTTATCAGGAGGATCCAATAACGAGAAGGTGGCTGCAACAATTGCTCCTTAACGTTAATGGGAATCGGGTTGCTCTACAAGCTGGAGGATTTGATCGTATGCCGTGAACTGAATTCATACAAATGGGACTTAAATTAAGGGTGCATTTTTAGGAATGCATTTCTGTACTCATAGGACGTGGAATTTGATGGAGTATTTAAGGCGCATACTGTGGAATGCATTCCTGCACTCATATTTATTTATGTAGTGCATTATGTGAATTGTTATGAAGATTATTATTAGGAGATTAAGACTATTATTGAACCTTTACTAAGCCTGTCTATTTAGGTTTTTCACTCTGTATCTAAATTCGGATTTGTGCGATTTCGCGCCTTTTGGTTAAGTATGCAAGAATACTTATCATTGTGTGTGTTTGGAATGAAAGAAAATGTTTTCCATGGAAATAATTTTTTTAGAAAATAAGTGGGTTTTTTTACTTATTTTCTATTGTTTGGTAAGTAAGGAAAAAAATATTATCCCAAAATATGCCATGTCAGTGGGATGGGGTGGGGAGTGGTGGTTCTGGGGTTTGGATGGTTGAATGGGGGTGGTGGGGTTGTTGGGAAGATATAATAAATTTGCATGGATCATCACAATCTTCAAAGTAGTCAATTTCTTCAAATATCAACTAGTCTTGACGTGATATTTGCTTAGTATTCTTCATATAGACATTATGTATCCAATTTACCCACAATACATTTTTCCAATTGCCATAAGAGCTTCACAACAACAACTATGTTTCAGAGTTTGCAATTCTTAATATTCAAACCTCCGTACTTCTTAATTCTTAGGTATACATAAGATTCGGCAGGCAAGCTTTTACTTTGTCCATGTTGCACCAATACGATGTGCGATATCATCGTCGATGTCTCCATTTTCCTGAATTACAGACATTAGATACTTGAAATGGGAATAAGTTTGTGTGTTGAAGTGTCACATCCATGCCTTTCTCATTCATTGCATCACTAAATTTGCACTTCATGTGATTTTGTCTCTACTCAACCTGAACCTTTTAGACTTCAGGGTTTTTCTACACACCTCCACCCTAGCACTAATTCATCTGTATATCTCATCAATTAGTATTATGTCATTCGCAAACAACATACATTGAGAGATCTGTCTTAAATATGCAACATCAATCATCCATCACCATGACAAACAAGAATGGGCTAAGAATTGATCCCTTGTGCAACCTTATCTCAACTATGAAGTGTTTTGAGTCTCCTTTCATCATTCGAATCAAGGTTTGACTCCATCATGCATGTCATTTATCTCCGTAATGTCAGTGACATGTACACCTCTAGCCTCCATGCATTTCAGAGGGTTTACGTTGAGACTTTGGTGTAAGCCTTTTCAAAGTCAATGAATATCATATGTAAGTCCCTCTTTTTTTGCTCATATTTCTCTATCGAGCTCCAAACAAGATATATGACTTCTCTAGTCGATTGTCCGACATGAATTCAAACCGATTCTCAATTTTAATAGCAATAAATGCTAGAAAGATGATTGAAATTAATGTGTCCATCTCTCCGATTTAATTAAGTCCTTGATGTTATGATGACTCAAAATTTAAGTTAGTTACTAATAAATATGATTTTTTAATTTTAAAATCACCTTGCATAATTATATTCAATTATTCAATTGGACCATTCTTGACATTATGATTATTTATATACTATATTTCTTTTTCATATTTATTTTAAAAATATTTTATTTGAATTGAAATTTAATAGGAATAATCTCTATCTTCATAAGGTAAGAGTAAATTTGCCTACACATTATTCTTCTCAAATTTATCTTATGAAATTAAATTGGAATGCAATTATTGTTGAATCATCTTGGCACAGAAAAATAACAAAGCAAAGTATGGTAGCTTCAATTTGTCATTTTTTTCACATTAATAATCTTTGCATTATTCTTCAAGTATAACGTTATATTAGTAGTTTATATAGTTGATTCTTAAATTACACGAGTCATAAATTATATATGCGAAATGGCATATGCAATAATATTATATAGTTGTCCGTTAAATGTTGATAAAGGACAACTATTCTAGCATTTAAAGGTGTAATATAGTGATTAATCAAATAAGTTAAATCACTTTTTTTTTTCTTTCAAATTTTAGTGAAACAAATTGATAAATTCTATTCTAGGTTTAAAGATTTTGATGGACAAAATTACGAAAGATAAAAAGAAGAAAATCACAAAAGATTATTATTTAAATTTTATTGGCTAAATTATCGACACTTATATATACTTACATGTTGTATATATACTTCGTACTTACTATTACTTTTAAGTTTTAACGTTTGGAGGAAATACATACTGGAGTAGGAGAAAAGCAACATCAAGTAAATTCGATTAAACCTATGTAGAATGTTGTTCTGTTCCTAGGCGTGTATTTACTGCTTAATTAGGATAGTTGTGTGCGTCTGAAGAAGCCATAAAGAATCGCCTATGAAGAAACGCTTGTGTGAACAACAAGAAGGCAGGAAAAAATAGTATACCCTATGAAGAAGCACATATGACAACCAACAATCACTACCTCTTGGTCGTCATGTGTGCTTCTTCAGAGGTGTGTATTTACTGCTTAATTAGAACATCTATGTACGTCTGAAGAAGCCACGAAACACCGCCTATAAGAACATACTTGTATGAACAACAAAAAAAGCACGAAAAGACGAATATAGCCCTATGAAGAAGCACACAAGATGACAAGTGCTTCTTTAGAAGGGTATATTCGTCTTTTGGTGCCTTCTATTGTTGTTTAGCTTATAGGCGGTGTTTCGTGGCTTCTTCACATATACACATCTGTCCTAATTAAGCACTAAATACACTCCTACAAACAAAACAACATTCTACCTAGGTTTAATTGGATTTATTTGGCGCTGCTTTTTCCTGCTCCGGTATGTATCTCCTTCCATGGTTAAATTTGCTTCCTCTGTGTATAACTGAGTCCTTCTGCTGGTTTGATTTAGATTTCTTCTGTGTGTTTCAATTTTGCTTCTGCATCGGCTTTAACTATGATCTCTTTGAACTGAACTTGAGGTAATTCAGTGGCGGATCTGTTTGTCTGAGCGAGTTACGCCTGAAAAATCTGCGTGCCTTTCTTATTTTGACTTTTTTTAATTGAAATTTGCTGTTTTATTTGTTTATTTAATCTTCAATTTGAGTCGGACTGTGTGGATTGAGTTTCAATTGAGTATTGCCGTGGTATGATTATCAGATTTCCCCCCCTCCGGCAGCTCTACAGCTTTTTCCCTTTTTTTCTCCTCCGGGATTACTTGTCAATAAACTTTGTGTTGACAACACGATGCAATTTAACAATTTTAATTAACCCTCTATATGTGCAAGCTACTGCCTTAATGAATTGGTGTGAGCTAATTTTTCCACATTTGTGCATTATGCTTCAGCTACAACTACTTGTATTATTGGAGGCTACCCTCTTTTCTCATGTTCAACTGGCTGAGGTTGGTTAGTTCAACCAGTTACTTGTTTAATTTGTTTTTTCATGAATTTGATTTCATTTCTCACCCAAATCTAACTACTTTTCCCATGGCTTCTCCTCTGTCTACTTCATTTTGTTTGACCTCAATAAACTTGGGCAAAATATCAGAAACAATGATTATTTTATGAAGATATATACAATGAAACATCAAGAACCATTTTTCTCATTTCATGGCCAGTTATTCCAATGCAGCTGATGACATATGAATATACCATGACTTTTTTTTGTTGTTGTTTTGCTCACAGGTGCCATTCGAGCTTGACTCACACATGATAGTGGTATGCTAACAGCAACGGTCTCGGAAATGTTGGCTGAAAAACTAATATCCATGACGGCTGAAAAAGTATATCAAATTGTCGTTTTCAAGGTATACACATAAATAGCACTACAATTAAACAAGCTTCTCTCCGTACTTTCTTACATTACATATAATCCACATCAATCATTGCCAGTTGCCTATATCAACTGCCAGTTTGCTCATAAGCTTTTCAGACTTAAGCTACAAAAGCCGTTATTCCCAAAAGCTTGGCACACTGATTTTCTCATCCTGCCCTGAAAAGAAGCCCTCAACATCTGCGCTCCTCAGCGAGGGAACTAAGAAGCAAAAATTCGAACCACCCACTCATACGAAGAAACAGTAATTAGCATTTTACATTTTTTTTGAACTACTTATTCCATAATTTGTTTGTTCTCTTACAATACCACATAGGTAGCAGAAAAACCCTAGTTGAGTGCGGCCAAAATTCAATCACATGGTTTGACATGCATAGCTGGATTTTGATTGCCTATACCAACGTCTTATAATCTGCCGCCTCAATGAAGTTTCTCCCTTTTTGTGTAAATGACAGTTCTATGTCTCCAGTGTAGAGAGTGAATTTGTTGTTGCACTTTTTTCTGATACAGGTCAGTTTTTTTTCCCGGGAAAGCACGGTCTCCGTGCGTGCTAGTTCCGCCAGAGAATTGCGCGGTGGTGACCGACGGAAATAGGTTGCGTCGCTGCCGCCGAAGGAAGAAGTTACAAACATGGCAATATCACTAAGGGCAATGGGAGAGTTATTGAAGTATTGATTTACGAACAGGAAGCTCCTAGAAAATGCTCTTACTCGCTCTTCCTGTCCTAACTCAGCTTCTAATTACCAGCAACTCGCGTTCATCGGCAACGCCGCTCTCGGCTTAGCTATTTCCAGTTATTTCTTTGTGACTTACCCTGACGTTGACTGTGGTAAGCTAACTGACCTCTCCGCTGCCGATGTGAGTACGGAAAAACTTGTTAGAGCTGTCCGGCACAGCCTCTATAAGTGCCTCAGCGTGATTCGGCAATCCTCGATGAGAAGGTACATACTAGTATTTAACTTATATGCATCTACTTCACATTGTTGTGTAGTTTAAGTTTTGTTGTATTTTCTCCTTCCATCCCAAAATAGTTGTGGTTTTTGGCTTTTGAGAGTCAATTTGACTAATATTTGGAGCTAAAATCCAATAATTTGATTTTTTAAAATTGAAATTTAGATATTCCTAAGATATACATACAATACTATAAGTCGCAATTCATCTTATATCAATGTGGTGAAAAGATATGTCTTTAAATGTTGGTCAAAGTTCATATATTTCACAATTGAGAAGCGGATAGTGACAAATATTTCGGGGGCGTTGGGAGTAACTATCAAAGTATCTATATAAGCATATAATAAAGAGTGTTTACAAGTAAACATTTCAATAAAAATTAAGACAAATCCACCTAGTGATGGTACCGGTCAGATATTGACCTCTGCCTCGTATGTTAATGTTCAAAAATTGGGTAAAAAGCATAAATAACCCCTAGAAAATAGTGTGTAAAGGAATGCCCGTAATGTTAAAGCATGTAATAGGCTTTTTTGGATAAGTTTGGGAGGGTAATTTTGTGTATTTTTTTCTTCAAATATTAATTACACGAAGGAGGGGAAATGACAATTTTATCTTTTGAAATCATAAGAGGAGGGTAGACATGCCATCCCTTTTACACTTTAAGGTCTTTAAAAATGTATATATAACTAGATGAATGCTCAAAGTACAGTTTGACCATCTAAATTGTAAAAGACGACTCCACTTTAGAGTGCAACTTTTTTTTTTTTTTATAGAAGTAAGCAAAGCATAAAATATGAACTTGGGAGAAGTCCTCCCAATTACTATATAGACTGCTCATGTAAGCAAGTTCCCAAAAATTACGAAATGTATTAATCTGAAAAGTTCTTGATTTGGCTGGTCTAGTTCGGCAGTTCCATCTTATCTTCCTTTTGTAAATATTCGAACTTCTAAGGCCGTACTTGTTTCAATAGTGAAGATTCCAGTTAGCCGTTGCATATGACACTTAATTTTCCTTTGGTAACAGTGTGTAATTGTGCATTTCTTGGCACCAGATTGTCAAACTGATTACAATAGTTCCTATGTGGAATTGTAATAGTGGAGACTTTGAATTTAATGTAAGTGAAGGAGTTCGTGATAATAATGCAACAGGAGGAGGAGATGGAGTTCTACGACGATAAAAGCACCAAAGGTCCTTGTAGACATTGTTGGGTCCATAATGGGGGCTGTATATTTGGATTGTGGCTTTGATGCGAACGATGTCTAGGTGGTCTGTTTCTTTTTTACTATTTAAGTTTGTTCTGGCCAATTAATTTTATGAAAACTCTCTTTTCCTTATCCTTTCTAGTTTCTGGATTTAGAATACCAATGTATCAATCAACTATGCTTCAATCCCAATTAGTTAGGTTGGCTATACGAATTCTCTATATCTATTCCTCTAGATTTCTATTATAACTTGAAAATGTGATTATGTGGAATCAAAGAGTTGAGTCTTTCAGGCCTATTGGCTTTTAATAAGTGCTTCTAACTTACAGCATCAACCTTAGTGTACAAGGGGTTTTAACTGTTATTTATTGAACCTGTTTTCATGTAAAGCTAGTTATGCTTGTATACTTTGCATCAAACTGACTCAAGCCATACCCCTGTTTAATGTTTGGTGACTTTTGCTGCAAGCTCAGTGATGTATGAGTAGTCATTTTGTATGCTTGTTAATTTTTAGGGGCAAAACTTTTTTCCTCTAGTAATGTTTTTAACGTGTTATTCTACAATTGTTGAATGAAATGATTAAAAGGTATTCCTAAAACAAAATTTTCAATTGTGATTTTTTTGGTATTTTATTGGAACTCTTCTTGCAATTAAATTTTGTGCTTGTCCTAAGAATGTCACTTTTAAGCACATGTAAATTTTGCTAGCTTTTTCGGCGCAACCTTATTTATGCAATAGATTCCATGTTGGACATGTCTAGAGATTTGCACAATTTTAATTTTGACACTCTAGATTAGTGCTTCCACAATCCTTTTATAATATTTGCCCTTGTAGAAAAAGGTAATGTATGTGTGTGAGAGAGAGAAGGTGACCGTTTGAAATTTGAATTTCTTTTGCCTAAAGAACAATCTCATATTTGGGTTTCGTCTCATTGAAAATAAAATTGGGAAGGGAAGAAATGATGAAGTTAGAATCTCATCATCGTAGAAAGAGTTATTTTAACTGAACCAATATGATTGGTTCTGATAAAACATACAACCACCTATTTATAGTAGTTTTTGTTTACCATCTATGTTGGGCCTAGGCACAAAAACCATTAATTTGAGATTAGATTTAAATGACATAATAGTTTCTCCTCCTAGTGGCCATATTTCCTTTTGGGGTTAATGTCTCCTTGAAAAGTAGGCTCCATCTTTTCATTTACGTACACCAACTACAAAAAAGCACATCGGAATTCTATTTTGGGATAATCCTTGTATATTTAATTCCAACTTTTACCCCAAATCATGTTATTCCATTTTTCCTCGCCTTGGATAAAGCAACCCAACATATACAATAAAATGACATAAATTGACTAGTTTCCATTGTTGAAAAAACAACCTTGCAGTGAGCTGAATATATATTACAACAAGGGACGCGACCTGCAACCCATGGGCCAATGTTTGTAGGACTAGCTCCCACTCCCTCCCCAGCTAGAAATTTCACCACCCTCTATTATCATCCTAGACTCTTAAAAGATGTGGAAAAAAACTAATCTACAAGACATTTTTGAATTTTAACCATTTGAATTCCTCTGTAACCCCAATTGAAAGACCATTAAGATGTTTCCTTAATAACTTTATTGTAAAAGGTCATTCAAATGCTTTCTTTTATTCCTAGCTTTTAATGGTGCAGTGTGAAGCATAGGTAATGAGTTATTACTGAAGAAATGTGTTTGTGAACATACAAATGAAATGCTAAAATTATCGTGTGGAGTGGTAATTTAGCTTCATGTGCATATTAGAGATGAGATAAACTCTAGAATTACGATGGAACACTACTCAAAATACCTGTAGGAGTTCAACGATAGTACCAAATTAGTGCCACAACAAGGGGGCCAAATCTGGGAAAAGTTACTTGTTCTGGGAAAGGAAAACAAAGACAATAATTATATTTAGGTAACTCTTAATTCTATTTAGCCGAATAACAAAATGGTACTCAATCCAAAATGTCAAAGTAAACCTCTAAAGTGAGAAGAATTAAAACCTTGAAAATCGCTAGAAGAGCGTTTTCATGAAGATTAGGGTTGCAGAGAACAAACACAAGTTGTTCAGCGGATTGCATTTTGCGATCCTTATTGGGCGGTGCTCTGGCACTGAAAGACGATGATAACATACCACCTCCTCCTCCGAAGTTGCCGACACCAACGGAGAAAGATTGACGTAAGGTTGCCATTCTAAAGCTTCAATTGAATGTTTTTATCTTTTTCGTCCTTTCGCTTATCCTACTTTATTTTCTCTCATTTTTCTTTTGCTTCTGAACTGAACAAAGACAGAATTCACCGTGAATTTTATCTTTGTTCATTTTGGGCAAAAAAAAAGAGAGAATAAAGTAGGGTAAGTGAAAGGACAAAAAAGATAAAACATTCAATTGAGGCTTTAGAATGGCAAACCTACCTCAATCTTTCTCCATCGGTGTCGGCAGCTTCGGAGGAGGACCTGGTATGTTGTCATCGTCTTCCAGCGCCGGAGCACCCCCCAATAAGGATCGCAAAATGGAATTTGTTGAAAAACTTGTGCTTGTTCTTTGTGACCCTAATCTTCGTGAAAGCGCTTTACTGGAGCTTTTCAAGGTTTATTCTTCTCACTTTGGAGGTTTACTTTGACATTTTGGTTTGAGTATCATTTAGTTGTTTTGCTAAATAGAATTAAGATTTACCTAGATATATTTATTACCTTTGTTTTCCTCTTGACAGAAGGAGTTGTTCCCGGATTTGGCCCCCTTGTTGTGGCACTCATTTGGTACTATCGATGCACTCCTACAAGTATTTTGAGTAGTGTTCCATGGTAATTCTAGAGTTTATCTCATTTCTCAGATGCACATGAAGCTAAAGTACCACTCCACACTGATTATCTACTCTGCACCATTAAGAATAAAAGGAAGCATCTAAATGACATTTTACAACAAAGCTATCAAGAAATTTTATTAATGGTTTTTGAGTTGGAGTTACTGTGAATTTGAAATTGAAAATGTCCTGCAGAGTCCTAGCTTTTACCCCCTTAATATCTTGTAGATTCTTAGGATGATTAAATAGGTTTGTAAAATTTCTAGCTAGGGAGGGAGTGGGAGCTAGTGCTACATTGGCCCATGGGGTACTTCCCTTGTTGTATTTTGGTACTCAGCTCATTGCAAGGTTGTACTTCCAATAATGAAAACTAGACAATGTATGTTATTTTCATTGTTTATGTTGGATTGCTTTATCATTGTCTGGAATAAAATGATTTGGAAACAAAAATACAGGGAAAGCCTCAAAATTGAATTTCGATTTGCTTTTCTGTATTTGTTTTGATGTAGATGGAGCCAAAACCCCACTTTGAGGAGACATTAACCCAAAAAAGGAAAGTATTAACTTTAGGAGGAGAAATTTTTCTGTCATTTAAATCTAATTTCAATTTAACTGCTTTTGTGTCTTAGCCCAACTTAGATGGTAAGCAGAAGCTACTATATCATATATGTAGGTAGTTGTATGCTTTGTTAGAACCAATATTACTGGTTCATTAAAAAAAAGCATACAATTTGTATATACAAATGTATCTATATATATGTATGATACATTAAATTGAAATTGTATAACACAAATATTTGTGAAACACAGATACAAATACAAAGAGAGTGAATGAAGTAGTGATTTAAGAACAGGAAGCTCCTAGAAGAA